>OY744515.1:246361551-246564051 GCA_963556195.1 Sepiola atlantica | reverse complement strand
CTGGGGGGGGGGGCAATCACGTTCTCCCAGGATATATCTCAAGGCGTGTTTCGAAAGTTAAAGCGATTAATAGATCAAATGACGAACGAGCTTTTCTAAAAGATGAAATCGTCAATCTCTGAAATACTGGTTTCAGTCCTCTGCAAATATCGCCAGCTGTTAGGCATTGTCTGGTCGGTCTGGTCTTTGACAAAGTACGATTTTCAGATACATTTCGGCTTGTTATATTTTGCATAAAGTCAAAATTACCTTAAAGTCTAAAAGAGTTTGGATTTTTTTATCAATATGAAGTTTGGCTCGCGTCAGAAACGTGAAGAAATATTTTTAAAATTGTTAAATATATTCCATAACTGATATCGAAAGAATTGTCCTATCAAGTGGCCTTACTTTTATCCTCCGCGTACTAAAAAGGAAAGGTTTTCGCTGAATTCGAGCTGCTGTATTTGCAGCTTTAGAGACATTTACCATATTCATCAGACGATGAAAACTTGCTAGGAGAATGTCTTGTCGACCTTGCAAACGGTTTCGTCAGCAGGTCTATTGAACAAATTCCTTCGTGTGGCGATATAACCACTTTGAGGCTATTAAAGCTGTTTGGACCCTGTAAAAAGACCGGAAGGAAAACGAACTCAGAGTTTAGAGAAAACAAGTAAATTGCAAAAAGTATAATACAACAGAGAACAAGAATAGTTGTACGTCAGTTTTGACTGCCATTATACACTGGGGTGATCTAACACTTGGAAGCATGCGCTCCCAGTATTTCTGATGAGTTGAAGAGTTCAAGTAGTCCGCTATAGGTGAAGTATCATAATACCCACTCCACAGCTTAACAACCGCAGGCGTATTAGTATCGTCTCCTTTTAGGATTGATCACGATAAGATCTAAAGACTTCCGTTTCATTTTAGACTTCATTTTTCTCGGACCTGCTTGAGGTACTTGTATGTCCAAAGTATCGTGTATGTATCCTATACTTCTTCTCCTGTCCGCGTAGTGCTGCCATTGTTATCTGACAGTTGTTTCTTAATTTGATTCAGGTGTCTTTAAGCGAGAACTGAAAGCCTTAGATTATGTAAACCATATTTTCAATTCGTTTTTCTATCGTTCTAAGTTCTCATAAAATTGTATTATTTTAAAATATCTTTATTTCGTGAGATGTGGCGTTTATCTTAGTATGATAGAGGTTCGTCCTAGTTTGGTTTGTTTAGGCAATCATTTTTCTAAAACGGATCTTATTCTTCGCCCTAACATTATTTCTTCACCAGATAATGAGTATGGGGTGTTAACATTTGACGTCATCCTGTATACTTGTAAGAACTTCTGCAGGGCCTTTTCCATGGGAGTTCTACAAGTATTTTCTAGGGTTCTTTTTAAAGTGTTCAAAAACCGCTCAGCCTGGCCATTTGGCATAGGATAGGACGGGGGCGTTGTAGCGTTTCTTATCTTGAAAATCTTACAGATCTCTTCAAAGTCGTAGGACGTAAATTGCGTTTCGTTTTCACTGACCGAAAAATCGATCACCTCAAAACGGGCGAACAATGCAAGAAGAAAGTTTATTTTCACCCCCGTCGTGGGCTTTTTTATATCGGAACACTTCGAGTCATTTGAAAAATCTATCTACTATTATTAGATATTAAAATCCCTCCAACGGACCTGCACAATCCACGTGCATCTTTGACTAAAGTCGGTCCGTTTTGGGCTACGAATTATGTTTAATAAGAGTCGATTTTGTCGCCTAGACACGGCTTTTACATGTAGCTGCGTATTAAACTTTTAATCGTATGTGTTCTCGGATTGCCAACGTGAAAATTGCTCAAAATTCTCTTCTGTATTTTTAGGGCATGACCACTATGTTGCTGTTCAGGAGTACATTGTCACAAAATACAAAACAATCTGAAATATGTCGGTCGTTATCAGACCTGCTCTTTGATTATTTATGGTAAGTGGAAGAGTTCAAGTAGTCCATTATAGGAAAGGTACCATAACAAAAGAACTTAAGTCAAACAAGGACATTTACATTACTAATTTGCCAAGGGTTCAGTAGTAGTTATTCTTTCCTACATCAATATAATAAGAAAATGAATAACATACTTGGCAATGTTACTAAATTTTACTATTTAGGTAATGCCAATATAAATGACAAGGCAATTAAGACTGTAACCAAATTGCAATACCGTTTCATTTAGCTACGTAAAAGCTCACAAAAGAGATGGTATACGTCATGTGGGGTCCCAACACTCTAGGATGTATGAGTTACCTAAGGTTCATAAAGAGAATGTAACTATGAGACCTATTTCATCTATGGTAGACTCATCTTATCATTAATTGGCAAAATGGTTAGCTGGGATCCTCGCACCTGTCTTAGAGGCATACTCTGGACACTGCATTCCCGACTTATTTTGGTTTGCAGAATGTATATGTAAACGTAGGTGTTCTTCGGATACTGTACACTTCTGTTCGTCCGTATATAAAGTATATTTACCAATTTACTTCTCGATGAAACTATAAGGATTTGTGCCGATAGTATATATCTTAGTTCCCTAGCTCAGCCGCCATTTCCAGGGAATACATGTATTGAACTCATGAATTTGGCTACTAAGTCGGTTGAGTTTACTTTCGACGGGAACTTGAATCGCCAAATTGATGGGGTAGCAATAAGCAGTCCTTTGGTTTTACTATTAGCTAGTGTTGTTGTCGGATCTCAGGAACAGCTTTTGTTCCATCAGTTTCCGAAGCCATTGTGTTAGTTCCGCTATGTAGACGACACCGTTGCCATATTTAATTTAACAATGGAGAGTGGGGCTTAATAACTCGTTAACATACTTAGACGTTTTAGTCGAGAGAGCCGATTAATTTTTTTTAATCAGCATATACAGAAAGCCCACATTTACAGGCCAGTATATAAGCTGGGATTCATTGTCCACCAAAATCAGAAAACTCAAACTGATTAAAATATTAGAGCATCGGGCGTTGTTGATCTGCTCCACTTCTAAAATAGCTGCAGAACTTAAAAGAATAACATAAATCCTCTTTTATAATAGTTATTCTTTAGACACCATTGAAAGATGTATTAAAGAAAAAATCGTTTCATTTAAATAGGAAAATATTTTGGCGCCCCACAAATTCTCTGTTTATGATTGGCACCACAAGACAAGAATCATCGCATAAAATCGCTAAAGCCGTGTCTCGCTGTGATTTTGCCATCAACGTTCGAACGGTGTTTAGGACTCGTAGTGCTTTCCCCTCTTTTCGTAAAGATGTTCAACCATTCAATACAATCTTGTTTATAATTTTTCTGGTCAAAGTAGGGGCGTACACTTCATCGATTAGAGGTCAGAATTTGTCAACACATAATCAGTTTGATACATAGGCAGACACGGTGGCCAACATTCGGACATTTACAAGTCCATCCGTCGGCCATTGGCGACCACTTATTCGAGTGGCATTTGTATTCTGATGAAGCGTTTTCTTTTTTGCGCAGTGCTTGTTCGAGAAATCATCTCAAGATTTTCGAAGCGGTTGCAGGTAATTTTCGTACAGCGTCCCTGAGCTAGCAGAACGAGTACAGCGACACTGATGGGTGTACGTCGAGCTACATGCCTCATATCAGTTGTTTAACCCACATGCACCAAATGTTTTTCATTTTTCTTTTGAGCTTGCTTCCATCCGGAATTTCAACTTCCTTACTATCGTTTACGACTACATCGCCAAAGGGTCTACCAAAAGACGTCTTGATAGCAATAACATCTTTTTTATCCTCTGTTACTTAATTTATATCCTTTAATCATGTTTCTAAAATAAAAATTAAAATTAAACCAAAAAAGATATTCTTAGACTCCTCTAATCGTACGGTATTTTTCTCTTTGTAATAAAGGTCTTCTTTCTTTCTCAGTAATTATGGCCACTTCGTCAATGTCATTAAAGCTAATTTAAAAATGTTGTACTTCCAAAAACATATATATATATATATATATATATATATATATATATATATATATACATATATATATATATGTATTATATATATACACATATATATATATGTATATATATATATATATCTATATATATATATATATATATATATATATATAATATGTTTATCTGTTACTGTGTCAGTTTCTGAAAATAATTCAAGAACATTCGAGATAGAAGCGCGATACGTTGAGGCTACTTTAAGTTTTAATATTTTTTATTTTTCGAATTCTATCAAAATAACAAATAATCACCTTATATATCTATGTATGTATATATATATATATAAATATATATATATATGTATATATATATTTATAATATATATATATATATGTATATATATATATATATATATATTATAAATATATATATATATACATATATATAAATATCTATTAATAATGGAGTTTATGTTTCTGTGTGTCTGTCTGTCTGTCTGTCTGTCTGAAGCCAAGACTATACTATTTAAGACTATTTTACTTATTATGAAATAGTATAGTATATACTATTTCAGACTAATGTACTATCTTTAAATGCTCAATTTAGGGGCATAGGTAAGTGTAGTATATGTTATGTTGCCATGATACCATCCTCCCAGGCATTTTCTCTTTCTATTTTTGAGAGATGTGGAGGTGGTGTAGAATCTGGTCTGTTTTCATGATACCATCCTCCGAGGCATTTCCTCCTCCTTTTTTGAGAGGTAGTGAAGTATATGTTCTGTTGTTCATGATACCATCCTTCAAGGCATTACCTCCTCTTTTTTTAGAGGTGTGAAGGTAGTGTAGTATCTGTTCTGTTTTCATGATTCCATCCTCCCAGGCATAACCCACTTTTTTTAGAGGTGTGGAGGTAGTGTAGTATGTTCTGTTGTCATGCTACCATCCTCCCAGGCATTACCTCTTCACTTTTTGAGAGGTTTGGAGGTAGTGTAGTATCTGTTCTGTTCTCATGATACAATCCTTCCAGACATTACCTCCTTCTTTTTTGAGAGGTGTGGAGTTAGTGTAGTATACGTTCTGTTGTTTCACATTATTATTCTTTATTTTCATTACGGTGTTTTGTTGTAAATTGAAGTTAAGCAAGGTATATCTCGGCCATTAGTAAATGAGTGACCATTTTGGAAAAATAAACTATTGACTCATCGTTCCGGTCCTTCCGGAAGTGACGTTATTGTGAGAGGATTTTTTCACATTATCATTCTTTATTTTCATTACGTTGTTAAGACAAGGTATTTTGTTGTAAATTGACGTTAAGAAACAAATATCTCGACCATTACTAAATGAGTAACCATTTTGGAAGAATAACAAAACTGGTTCTTTGATATGGCGTAGGCGTCTTCAATAGCATATTTAAACATGAGTTCGTTGACATGACCGAGGCACCTTCTCATTTTTTTTCTTTGCTTAACTATGTATGGGGGAGGGTAACAAATTTTTTTAAGGGAGGTCCAATTTTTTTTTCTTTTAAACAAAAAATATTAATATGGGTAATTTTTTCTTTCTTTGACTGAAAATATTACTATGTATGGAGGAGGGTGAAAAAAAATGGGAGGGTCGAACATTTTTTTTTTTTGGTTTCTTTTCTCAACTAAACATATTCTATGTATGAGGGAGGGTACAAAAAAATTTGGGCGAGGTACAAAATGTTTTTTTCTTCTGTTTTTGACTAAAAATATTTCTATTCATGGGGAAGGGTAAAAATAAATTGTGGTGGGGTCGAAATTTGTTTTTTTTATTTTTAACTAAAAATATTCTTGGATGGAAACAAAGAAAATCAAGAAATATGACTGGTACTTCATCGGTTTACGGGTGAGCGTTCATTTCTGACGCTGAAGCCTAGCAAAAATATGCGACCGGAGGGAGCATATATTTTCTAGTATGGGAAAGGAAGGATGTAGGTAATTCGACGTAATGGGACATGAAAAAAGAAAAACCAAAAAGGAAGTTTTATGTATTCATCAAAGTTTCGTCTTTATTTGTAAGACTTCTTTAGGATGAAATTGAAATGTCAGCCATTAAAATAACACACATGATTAGAACTATTATAATTTCATACACGCAAATGTTTTTTGTCGAAAAATTAAATGAAAGATTTAAGAAATAGACAATTATCATAAAAAAGAATAATTTTCCCTAAAATATTTCATGGAATATAATTCACTATTATTCAAAAATCCTTTCCTAAAGAAATTCTTTAAAAAAATTAAATATTGACAGTAATATTAGCTTTTTACGCCAAACTTTACTTTAGCCATCAAATATTCTTGGTAATTGTTAATTAGAAATGTTAGAATTTCTCCTATCATTAAACATAATAGCATATTAAGAAACCGGACATTGTTTAGATTTTGTTGTTTCATTCTTACGCCATGAAATTTACATGTTTTTATTCCGTCATGTGATAGATGTTTTCTTTCTTTGTTTCTTTATACATAGAATTGTTTTGGATATGAACGAAACAAAGTGTCCTTATCTTTATTGAAACCAAATAGCTATAATAAAAAACAAGTCATAAGATGACAGCTTCATTGAAAATATAGTGACATGTAAAACAACGTTATAATACCATTACATTGTGATGTATGCCAGTGGGAAACAAACTATGTAAGTAGAATATATATATATATATATATATATATATAAATGAAGGAGAGTGGAAAGGAATTAGAGAAAGCAAAAGCCAAATCAAAATTCAATTCAAAAGTTCAAAGCAAAAAGGCAATTTATTCAAGTTAAATTTTCCTTAAGCCAGGCTTTTCAAAGATCAAAATCTTATCATCAGAGGAAGTCGCTGGGATAGATAAGTTGGCAATGGCCAAGATTTAAAATTTGAAAAAATGAAATAAAATAAAAGTTGTAGGGAAGGAAACGTAGGGCAAAACTGTGCCAGGGTGCAAGCAAATGTCCGATTGCCAAAAAGTCCGGTGTCGAAGAGTCCAGCGGAGAGGATACGATGTAGATAGGTAGGTCGTTAGAGGCACGAGAAGTAATGAGAGAAGTTTCAAAGTTAAATTCCAAGAAGCCACAACTTCAGGTACGGCGAAAATGGAAAATCCAGGAAGGGTAAAAAGTTCAATAAGAGGTACATTCGATGATGCAGGCAGGCGTCAGAGGAGATTAAGATGTAAAATATTCGCCATTAAAGAAACTTCCCGGGCAGAGATGACAAAGGAAAGTGTTATAAAGTGGAAAAAGGGGCAGTGAGAATATTTAAAGTCTGCCCAGTTGAGAAAGCCGGCTATAAATGAAGAAAAGCAGAGACAGTGAGAACAAGAGTATAATATGCGACCAGTGGGCAAGGGAGGAAACGGGTAAGTGGAATGTGGGAGGAGAAAGGGACGGGTACGAGGAAAGAGAGGGGGGAGGAGAAAGGGAGCGATGCGGTGAAGGAATGCGGATAAAACTAAGAGTGTGAAAGTAGGGGGGTGAAACATAAAGTTGAAATTGGAAGTTAGGCGAATTAGGATTCAACTAGAAAAGGGGAAGAAAGGAGTGGGGGTAAGTTAACGAATGTTAGGATAAGGGGTTAAAATATCAGAATATGTATAAGAACAGAGTTCGGGGGTTTAGAAGTTTAATCAAATGACCTTAGATATAAGCAATGAGGCAAAATATATATGAAGGGTAGGACTAGGAAAATGAGTTAAAAATTAAAAGAGTAAAGATAAAAAATAAAGATAAAAATAGTATAAAAAGTAGAAATAAGAAAATAAAAGAGTAAAGAATGAAAAATAGATAATAAGATTAGTCTTAAGCTCGCAGGGAAAATTGAGGATTGACCGAAAGAATAAGAAATAAAATAAAAAAATAAAAAATAAAAAAATAAAAAAATAAGATACTAATAATAGAATGAGGGAAAAGTCGATAAGATTGGAGCTCAAGAATGAAAATTAGAATAAGGAAAAAGAAAAAGGAAAACAAGACCTAGAGAGGATATCCGGAATGGGAGTCTCCAAGGTGGAAAAAATTATGGGTTAGTAAATAAGCAGTTACGGGATGCTAGTTCAAATAGATATGGGAAAATATAAACTTTGAAATTTTATTTTAAAAAAAGTTATATGGAGGTTAATTAAGAAAATTGTTAAATAGGTTAGTGAAGGCCGGAAGAAGTAAGAGATATACAAGGTTAAAACTAAGGGAAATGCGAAGCTAACGAAGTTTATGGGTAATTTTATTAAGTTAAGAGAAGGTTAAAGGGATGAGGGAGATATAAGTAGAGATTAAAGAACAACAAGAATTAGAACTATCAGAAAGGGGTTTCGAGATGTAAGGAGGGGAAATCCGAGATGAAGGGAGGGTATTTAATCAAATGGGGGAGGGGTGTCTGGGGGATTATTATGGTTGCTATACCTGAATTTACGTTTATGCCTGCAACTGGAGATAAGTTCATTCTTAGAATTAATAATATTTTTAGATTTAGTAGCAGTAGCTATCATAAAGGTTTCCAGAGTACAAAGTTGGCAATGGGATGCTCCAGGGGTATATGATTTGGACTTTTTAAGTATTGACCAGTGAAGTGAATAGGGAGTATTTTTGAGATTGAGGTTTCTAATTAGATTGGAAAGTGAAGTGCCTGTGCTGTTATCGCTGCTATTTTTAAAGGAATATATATGGTTAGAGATCCGGGTCTTTATGGGGAAAGAGGACGCCCCAATATATGTGTGTATCTTGAAGGGTGGTGCTATAGTTGCATTGAGATTACTAATGGTATTAGAAGAGATTTGGGTTTGGAGATCCAAGTTATGCGAGGAAAGTTGTTTGGAGAAGTGGGGTGGAGCGGATATGGGGGAAATGTGAGTTGGCCCATGAGCACTATTTATTATTGGGGGTGCTTGGATAGAGGTATGGCTGTATAAGCGGGAGTTTAGAGTAGAAGCGGATTGGGGTTGCGGGGAGATCCGGAGTTCGGGTGGAGTATGGGAACTGTGATTACTCACAACATTGGTGGAGCGAGGGAATTGTTTAACAGTACAAGCGTATATTACGTCCTTCTGTACACAGTTGTTGTTAAGGGGACAATCTCTAGGTTTACGGCAGTTACAAGTGGTGAGGGATGTGGTGGGTGGTTGCTGTTGGATATGTTTGATTTTCCTATTGTTAGAGGTTATGATAGTTTGTTCAATATTGGGCATAGTAGAGTATGATATTTTAATAGAATTTTTGTTAAGGATAGTGTTATATCTGTGGGGATGCTTAAAAGATCTGTCTAAGATTTGGAAAAATTCTTTAGGTATATTGGTTTTAACATTACTGCTGAAAGGCGGATTAAACCAAATGTTATTCTTTCTTCTAAGTTTTTTTCTTTGTTTATGCGAATGTGGGTCTACCCGATTATCAATATCTTTAGTTCCTATGGGCTTATTAGAGTGTGTTTTGATTATCTTAGGTGCTGATGAGTTAAACTTTTTATTTCTGTGTGTGGTCATGTTGTGAGTAATAATGCCTGAAGATTTGTTAACTTGAGTAAGGGGGTTGCAGTTATATTTAATTTTGTGATTGTAGCCTGAGTTAAGCAAAGCATTATTGTAAAAGCTAGAATTTTGATCGAAGATAGATTTATTCGCAGATAGCTTAGAGATTCTATTAGATACTGAGGGGACTATTGAGTTTATGATGGATTTAGGGTGGTTAGATAGGCTATGTACGTAGAAAAGGGTTAAGTTAGGTTTATGGTATGGGCTGAAGGTTCCCGAGTTAAGATCTAATGTAAGGTCAAGAAAGTTAGATATTCTTTTCTCAGGTTCCACTGTAATGGTCAAACCAAAGTTTTTAAAGAAGTTATGCAGGTTTTTGATAGTGTTGTTATATTGTCTCGATCTCTCCCCAGATACAAACAGGGCATCGTCCCTATACAACCCACCCTGTAAGTGTCCAAAATTAAACCCCAATTCTCTCATCAAGTACAAACCTACCAGGTCAGTGACCTGGGCAGAGTCTGAGGCCCCCATGGTAATGTCAAAGTTATTGGGGGTGTCCTTCCTAGTCCAAAGCTTATTATCAAATTCTAGTAGGGATCTTCTGGCTAATATTATTAGTTTAATCTCTATGTCAGTAATGTCAGAATTATTTTTTGCGAAGATTAATGCTTTGTTAAGTAAGATAGGGGAAATGGATTGGTAATAATTATTAATGTCGAATGTTATGAAGTTCAAGTTAGGTTTAGACTTATCAATGAGGTTAAGAAACCAGGTAGTAACCTCATCAGAGGATTGCCAAAGAGTGTAACGAATTTTTTCTTTCAAGGTAGGGATAATTCTATCCAAGATTTTCTTGCTTATGATGCCTAGGTCGGATTTAGAGGGGCATATTAGTCTGATGGTAGGGTTTTCTTGGAAATTATTTTTGTGGTCCTTCAAAGTAAATCTAGGTATTGCAGGGGTTAAAATGTCTGCGTAGTTGAGGACATTCAAAGATGTTAGTATGGATTTAGCCTCATTGTTTATACTAGCCAGGGTATCGTAAGATGTGCTTTTGTAAGATTTATTTAATTCTTTGTAGATTAAGGATTTGTATTGACTATATTTCAGTTTGTAAAAATTCTTAGTTTTATCAGCTGGGACAATTATATCTGGGTGTTTCTTAATATTGTTAGTAAACTTGTTGATTTTTTTGATGATGGGATTGAGGTGTTTATTGTGTCTTTTGAATTTAATGCGACTAATGAGGTCAAATAGGTCATTTTCGAAATTATTGAGGTGTTCATTTTGTTTAGGGAAGGAGGAGGTTTTGAGACCGTACCTGGAGGCAGCTGATTTTTCCAATTTCTTCAGTTCCCTAGAGGAGTTCATAGGTAGTGTAGATCCAAAGTGGGTAGAAAGTGAGGAATTGCTGGAGTCCGTTTGGTGGGAGGAGGTTTTGTGGTTCATGTCATGGTGAAATGCTTTCCATCTAACGTTAGCTGTATACTCTTCACAATAGGGTTTTACCTTTCCTAAAAGGTCGCTTTTAGTACACCTCTTTATATATATATATATATATATATATATATATAACATTTTAATCGATTACTTGTCACCACACATGTCCCTGTAGTATTACAAAACTATAGACAGTATTTCCATTCTTATCGGCCCTTAATCTATTTGAACTTGGCTGATGGTGTACTCTTTTTTTAGGTCGTTTGCTATAGTAACATACAGTCTTTTTTTATCTATTATTTTTATATGTTATGTACGCGCACAAATTTCGAATTTAGACGTCGGATTTTTATCACGTGACGCCGGGTAAGGTCGGTGCAGGCTTTCCAGTATGAAATAAGATGAAAGTATAATTCATTTGTCAATCACTTACGCACAATAATACAAAACATTGAACGTGCGCCCATCTAATTTTGTTCTAATATCTTAAATACATAAAGAATAAAATGTAATTTGTACCGTTTACTTTAAAAACATCATTTTAAGTAAACTTGAGCCGAACATATTTAAGGCGGTGTTTGTTATATTGTAAAACAGTTATGCCATTGATTTGTTTTACTTTAATAGACACTTTCTTATTAGTTTCCAACATTGTTATACAAACGGGAATTACCGATGGTCTCCTCAAAATAATAATAAAGTTACTCTTAATTAAATAGATGATAAGAAAGAAAACAATCATTTAAAATTGTTGGCATTGTAGAGTTACGATTAAAAATGTAAAAATAAATATAGATATATGTTATTCGACTCGCTTGATTTTCGTCGGACAAGCTGAAAAATAACAAGAAAATAGACGACCCGTTGGAAATGTCTGATGATGGTCAAATACAGAAGAAAATGTAGATCATATTAGACAACGGTTACCAAAACAGGTGACGTCACGTTATTAGTGATAGAAATTTCAAAGATTCACAAAAAGTTAAATTATTTTTATGTTTCTATATGAAATAGATGTAATAGTATTTTTTTGTCTTTTTTAGTAATAATTAAAAAATAGCATTTTATTAATATATATATGTTCGTTTGCTGCTGATAAGAACGGTGGCGTTCATTTGACTTAACTACTCTTATGATAGCAAATACAGCATTCACATGAAAAGTATTCCTAGCCTGATAAATCATTTTGTAAAAGAAATTAATTAAGGTTTATTGTTCTGAAGAAGAAGTGTTATTATCCAGAAGTAGAACAACAAACTCAGAATGCAATATTGATATTATAGGAGAGAACGTATCGAAGACAAATGTCAAAACTGAGATAAAATTAATTTTATTATATATTAACAGAAAGACACAACGTTACTCGGGATTGAAAGAAGATAACTCTCGTGCACTTTTTCAGTCTGTTCATGTGCATAACACCATATTACTGTGTGTTTTCACTGCCCTCCTTCGTCTCGTTTACCCCATAATATAGTCTGGAAAAAAATTCGCCAGCTCTCAAAATTAGTGCTTTACTCGTATAGTTTTCATTTAATAAATATCAGATATACGTATTATAAGTTTTAAAGAGTGCTTTGTCACGATGGGTCACTTAGATATCGAAGCACGCAAATATTCAGCACATTGAGGCTAACATAGAGATTCGGGGCCACTTCCATTGTCTTCTCTGGAGAATTTTATGCATATGATATAAATTTCATCAACATATGATATATTTGAAGTTTTAAAGGAAGTTCGGCCCTCATAGCGCTCTTCGGTCGGGATGGAACTCAAAGATTCAGGACCATTGCTATTGTCTTTACAGAAAAATATTATAGGTATGATTTAAATTTCATAAAATAGTATATATTGGAAGTTTTAAGGGGCTTATTCCTTCATAGCGCTCCGAATGTGAATGTAGAGCTTCAGAAAACTTCAATTGTATTCCCTGTTTTATGTCACACTAGTATGATTGGTGCCCCGGTGTTGCCCGCGTGAAATATAAAAGAATGATTTAATTAAATAAAAATAATATTAGGATATTTTTTCTTAAAAACAAATAAGAAACGGAATCCACTCTCAGTAGGGTCTGTGACTCAAATAAAATTAAAATTTCTGTAAAGAAATTTACGGTAAATCTTTACTATCTCGCCGTAGTTTACACCCTCAAAAACTTTAAATTATTCTTTGTTGCGATTAAATGTAACCAGCCTGAACAATATCCGCAAGAAAAGAAAGTTTTTAAAAAATATTTTAGATTTTCAGGCGGGGGATCACTTTCCTATATAAATGTTACGTAAAATAAGCACCAACTTCATTCCCAGTTATCGGTGAACATTGTTCATTTCCTAACGCCACATCGCTTGACCAATGGTCAGAAAACTTGGTGAAAATATCGGTAATAGTATTTTTTCGTACTGATTATATGTTGCGATATCAAGTTCAAAGGTCAAATTACAACGAATAGCCAACTTTTTGGGTAGTAATTCATCTTTTTCCGTGGTTGGAATACTGTTATCATCTTGAGATAGATACTGTGTGAAAATTAATATATTCATAGGTTTAATGTGCATTTGAGGTTAGTAACTTCCGCACACAAAAAAGTATATGCATAAGTTCAAATTAAAAAAAATCAAAACATTATTTGATCAATCTAGAACATTTCATTAAAACTTGTAATAATTATATTTGCATGGTTTAAGAACATCTACAGGTATCATTGAACTTGAAGAGAACAACTTTCAACCCATAAGGAAGCAGAATGGTAACCTAGTCTACAGATAGGAATTATTATTTGATAAATCCAGTAAATTTCATTAACACTTTTAATAGTTATTTTTGCATAGTTTTAGAACACCCGCGGGTATCTGTTGATATTGAACTTTCTAATGACCAAGTTGTAAACAATAGAGACGAATTTCAGGGGTAACATGTTCCACATATCGGATGTTCTTGGAAAAAAAACGCCGCTTGTTAAAATTGTTTGATGTTAGACACACTGAGTAAAAAAGGGTAATTCTTTGCAGTTGTGGAAGAAGACATGATGTTATAAACATCTTACAAGAAGAACCCAAGGAGTCCAGCTCACGCAGCAGTTAAGCGAAATGAGGAATGTTAGGTCGTTTGCTTTTCCATTTCAACTTACATCAAACCGGGCTTATAAAAGAGTGCGCAATAAAAATATAGAGCTGTATTATGAATGTTTTTTTTATTCAAACATGTACAAAGTCTGCTACACTGGCATGTCGATGTTATCGATCTACAGCTATCAAGAGCAGAAGGTTTTTTTGTGATTCAACCAGGTTGGTGAAATCCATGAAGAATGGAGCTTAGCGAAAAAAAGGAGGAATCATAGTCATGGACCATTTTTTTTTTATTTGCCGTTAGAAAAGTTTAATTTTACAATAATTCATATTTTTATTTTTTATTCAGCGCTAAGCCGGAGCAGGGGGTGATGAGGCAAAAGAAAAATAATGGAAAGGAGAAGAGAAAGGAGGGCGGTAGAGGGGATGTTAGGGACGGGTGTCTATAGCCATTTAAAAGTGGTTGATTGTGGGAGGGGGGTTTATGGCCTAGCCCGACGTCATGACACGAGACAGATATTTTGCAAATGGGATGTTGTCGCGTGTCAAAGGAATAAATGTATTTCGACCTATTTAACATGGACGGCTAATTTCAACGATAAAACTTACAGTAATATTTAGTTTAAATTATTATTGGTGATAAATAAATGTATTTTAGTTCTAGATAATATTTAATAATGAGTTAATAAAATATAGTGGGAATTATTTTTAGTAAAAGTCGTATATAGATTTAAAACAGTGATATTAATAAATTATTATTATATCTCGACCTATTAACACTTAGTTTCAATTATTTTGGGTGATAAATAAATGTATTTTAATTCTAAGTAATATTTAGTAATGAAGTAAAACATAGTGGTAATTATTTCTATTTTTAGTAAAAGTCATATATGAATACATGGCAGTGGTATTAATAAATTTAATTATTAGTTGTAATTGTATTAAGAATGGGGAGGTGTATACATGTCAGAAGATTAAAGATAATATTAGTGGTAATGTGTTTTAGTTAAAGCTGTTAAAAAAGTAATTATGGTCCAGGGGTCGGGGGCTAGAGATGGTAGGAGCCAGTAATTTTGAGCAATGTAAGTAATATATAATTTTAAAGATGATTTTGGTAATATGTGGTTTACTTTTGTGGGATTGACTTGATTATTTCAGGTCAAGATTAAGTATATGGGAACGTCTATACACACAGACATACACATACGCGCACATACATATACATATATATATATATACACATATGCATATGCATACATAGATGTTCACACATGCACACACATGCATATACATACACATAAACACACAGATACATATACATACACATACATACACACACATGTATACACACATGGACATACATATACATACATATACTTACAAATTTCATATTTTCACACACACACATACATACACATATATCCACAAAATATACCTACACATACATATCTAGATGTTCCACCTGAAGGTGTTATAATAGGTATTCCAAAAAGGGGGGTAATTATATTACTTGTAATTAAGGGTTAAAGCTATCTGATTTGGAGATGTTTATGAGTTTTGATTTTAGGGGGTTGGTGGATATTAAGGGTTTTTGGTTTTAATGGTGTTGATTAGGGGGTAGTCTACAAATTTCTAATGAGATGTGATCTGTTATGCCTACAATTGATCGATGTTTCTTGTTTTTTGTTTAAAAGTTTTCCTCTATCGGTAAATTTGATTATTTTAAGTTTTCGCCAAGGCATAAATAACATGGTGAGTTTATGGAGTTACAGGTGCTAGTTTATATATATATATATATATATATATATATATATATATATATATATATATATATATATATATAATGAGATTAAATGTTACTACAGGTTAGGAAGCGCCGTTCGGAACGATAATTTGAAATTTTAGAATCAGTAAACATGACGCGAGATTTTGTAAAACAAATGAAAAGGAAATATTTATTAAATCATTTTTTTTATGTTGCCAAATTTTCGAAAATGAAGCGCGGAAATCTCTCAAAAGCCCTTTCGACTATCATCTGTCAGGAGAAAATCGATAGTTTTTAATCAATAATATCGTCGAAAGAAAGAGCAAACGGGGAATTGAATGTGCCAAAATTAACGATGAAGCGATTAAAAGAAGCGAATTTAATGATTTCGTTAAAAAAACGATAAAAAGACACTACGTTAGGGGGAAAAAAGGAGGGAGTTCAAAGTTCCCCAAAGAGATTTAGCGATCTGACAAATTCCTTCTGCCGGCACAAGGAAGGTTTGCCAATAGCAATAGAGACAGATTCCAATATTTTCAAATAGTTCTTGGAAGCTGCTCTATGCAAGACCTAAAAATGCTATATTTTATAGCTACTGGCACAACATTGGTTTTCAACCAAATGCTGGCCAATAGCAGAGTCCAAAGAATTAGAGGAGGGGTAACACAAGATCCTAATGTTATTGATTCAAAACTATCGATACGCAAACGTTGAAATTTAGGTATTCCGCTGTAAAACGTTAATTCATTTGGTCGGATTAATTTGATTTTTTTATTGTCATATAGATATATATATATATATATATATATATATATATATATATATATATATATATATATATATATATATATAAGTACTGTGTGGTAGTGCAGGAATAATCCTCAGAGTGCTCGATTAATTAAGAAATCCGAGATTTCGTAGGATTAAGAGCGTAAATATTCATTTATAAAATACAGAAATTCAATGTAACATCAGTACCGTCGGTTTAAAAGCGGGAGGTTGATCCCGATTATCGTCAGCTGATAAACATATTCAGGAATGGTGGACCTTATTCGGTGACGTCTGAGATCACGTAGGACGTGATTTGTTAAAAGGGGGGTACATATGTGTGCGTCAGGGGTTAAATTTAGATTCAAATATTTAAATTTTTAATGTATATAAAATGGTTATTGATTAAAATAAAGCAGAAGAAAAGGGTTTTTTTTTTAATATATATAAAAAATGTAAGAATTTCTGTAGGGTAAAGGTCGGGGTTTGGGGGCCAGGAAGTATAGGGGAAAGACGAAGTAGAGATGCAGATGTCTGGTGAGACGCCGAGGGGAGGGAGGAAAAGGAAGGATCTAGGTGGTGTGTAGTAAACATTGTAGCCGTTGGCTTTAAGGCTCGGCACCGCAGACTAACTTTTCGACCCCATATCGTAGCATAAAGTGTAAGAGTGGCAAAGAAGGGAATAATACTACTATTAATAATAATAGTCATAATAATAATAATGGTGGCCCGGCGAATTTAAAAGATAAAAATAAAAGTAAAAATAAAAAACTAAAAATAATAATAAGAATAAAAATAAAAAACCCGCGTGGCAGGGAAAAATACTGTAGGCATAAGCGTGTTATTAAAATAGCACTGGCTATTTAGTGCAACGGTTTCCGGGTGTAAAGCGGGTTCTAAAATGTCATTCTGAGTGGAGTGTGGATAGGTATAAGGAATGAATTTGAGGAGTTTGAACATTTTAAAGGTTAGAGGACTTAAATTGGAGGTTATGGAAAGTAGAGGATATGGAAATACTATAGAAAAATTATAGAACGATGAATAAGCCTCGGATTTAACTGACCGATTCGGCTATTGACGGTTCGAGAGGGCCTGCCACGAACTTGTTGATGGTGGATCTGGCTCTAAGGGTGTATTAAAAAGATAAAATATTTAAGGGGTCTGGCACGGGAGAAGTCTAATGGAAATTGGATGTCTGTCTAACGGCTATATATGGCATTATCTAAAGCCGGTGTTTACAATAAGGTGATGTTTACAAAACAGGTAGTTCTTCGCCGTCGAGGGGGGGGGGATGATCGATGAAGGTAGGTGTCTGATTCTAATAATGGGGGTTGCTTGGGGTGGGTGGATACCTTAATAAGAAATATATAAAAAAATTAAAAAATATTAAAAAATAAGAAAATATTAAAAAAATATAAAAAAATATAAAAAAATATAAAAAATAACACAATATTAAAAATTTTAAAAATATTTTTTAAAAATATATAAAAAAATATATAAAAAATATATAAAAAATATAAAAAATATATAAAAAATATATATAGAAAAATATATAATATAGGGGATTGCGTCTATATCTAGGGTTAGGTGAGGAGGTAAGGGGCATATGGGGTTGAGATATAGAGTGGTGGGTCAAGGCAGGGTATGCGAGATGGGTTTGTCTTAGTCATTATTGTGTCGGTCAGTCCAGTTTATGAGGAGTGCTTGGCGTCTGTGGATGCAGCCCCGGAATACTGCACACATATGTACCCCCCCTTTTCACAAATCACGTCCTACGTGATCTCAGACGTGACCGAATAAGTTCCACCATTCCTGAATATGTTTATCAGCTGACGATAATCGGGATCAACGTCCCACTTTGAAACCGACGGTACTGATGTTACATTGAATTTCTGTATTTTATATATATATATATATATAGAGAGAGAGAGAGAGAGAGAGAGAGAGAGAAAGGGAGAGAGAGAGAGAGAGAAAGAGAAGGATTGAAATACATATAAATATACATTTGTAAATAGAAATATATATACATATACATATGAATATACATAGACATATATACGTATATATACACACACATGTATATATATATACACACACACATGTGTATATATATATATATATATATATATATATATATATATATATATATATATCTTTGTCCTACACAGATGTGCTCTTACTTCGCTGAAAAGACTCTCGATGTTCAGCAAGATCTACTGACGCCGCAGATGTGACTGGCATCTCTCAAATAGTTCGGAAGTTCGAAAATATAGTGATGCCAGTCACATCTGCGGCGTCTGCAGACGGTGGTGAGCGTCGAGAAACGGTCTTCGTCGCCGACAGAAGCACATATACGAGTAATGCAACACCTTATTCGTTAATCCTACTACTATTGCATGTACTACTTGTACTACTTCTATTGCACATAACTTAATTAATAAGTTTTCGTCTTTATATTTTGACATTGTCGCAAAAGGTTGGATGAAAAATATGCGAAAATCAAATTTTTTATTCAAATGCCCGATGAATACAACCACCTTTATATATATATATATATATATATATATATATATATATATATACATATATATATATATATATATATATATATATATATATATAACACATTTTAATCGATTACTTGACACCACACATGTCCTTGTAGTATTACAGAACTATAGACAGTATTTCAATTCTTATATATATATATATATATATATATATATATATATATATATATATATATATATATATATATATATATATATATATATATATATATATATATATATATAAATACTCGAAGCTATCTTAACGTAATACAATTATCTCTGTGACGAAAATTCTGGAGTCGTGGAATTGGAATTGTTAACGTCTCTCCTGGAAGTGTGCGTGTTCGTTGCTTCGATGGGTAACTGACTTAACGTGCGCGTTTTCCACTGCTTTTTGAAATTCTCTAATTTTCTCCTGTATTTTGTGCATCTGTTTTTTTGTCACCTATAGATGATTAAACGAAGAATTTAAAACGGTCATCATGCGTATTGAAGTTACATACATTGTTTTAAATTTTAACTCAAAAAAAAATTAGAAAAAAAAAAAAAAAAAAGTTAAATCATGCATGGAATTCTATCATTTTTAACAATATTTGCTTAAATTTAAAAAATGCTGCCTAAATACACACAATTCAAATATATATATTTTTTAATTTATTAAATGTATATATATATATATATATATATATATATATATATATACATATTACATATGTAAGTATATTTCAAATTTAAAAACAAGAAAACCAACAATTGGTTATAGATGGACATCGACGTTTCATCTTCAATGTTCAATAACTTTCTAAATATAGGGGATGTGGAGAAACTCGTAGAAGTTGGAAAAACGTAAACGTTAAAATTCGAAATATCTGCTGCGTCTATGTTTTTAGAAAACAATCTTTCTACTTCATAGGCGCACCATATATTTTAAATTGCAACTTCTATGTTTTCCTCACATCAGCCATCTTGAGAAAGTGTTTTAACATATAAAAGCATCCGTGTTTTTTTGTGTTTCGCTCTTTTCCAGATGCAAAATAGAAACAGAATTTCATGAGAAACATAAAACATGTAAATTATGGGTGTTTTTATAATTTCAATATATTCGCGCGTTTTCCGTCTTTTATTAAAGCTATATTTATATAGAATAATTAAATATGAAACTTTTAAAGAAAAACTAGTAATTTTCAACTTTCTACAATTATTTAAAATGCACTTTCATAACGTGTCATTACCTACACACGTATGTTAACTCTGAGTGAAAATTCCTTTATTCAGAAGTTTCCGATTCTTTTTTTGCTGTGATTGTTATGTTCTATATTGATTCGGCGTATGGAAACTTTCGGGTAGAGTCAGTAGACGACAATGGTACAGTGCAAAATGGTGTGCATTAGGAAATGCAAAATTGACCCTTTAGACAAGATGTAAACAACTAACTCCACAGATGGAGATCAATATCAAATGACGGCAGAGGTACGTAACGAGTTGACCTAAATTAAGTCATGCTCACTTTGCTTTTTTACGCTAAGCTCTTTTTCAGTAAATTAAACGAAATATATGTTAAGCTCTAAAAAGTGGTACACGAGACGAAAATAGCGAAAGGTATAAACGGAAAGTAAGTCTACACACTATTACATTTTCCTGCGCTTTACAAAGTATAGTTAGACATAGATTAATTTGAACGAAGGCATACAGTTCTTCATTTTAAAAATACAGGGTCTTTTATTGTCATGAGACGCTTTGGTTGACCGACGGTAAACCCATGGGCAGATAAATATAACACTCTATGACGTAATCAGATGTCAACTTACGAATACATGTTTATGAATATAGACAACTGTAAATACATATTTACGCCCAAATGTTAAAAAACACGGTAATACTACGCAACCTCACTGTATTCATGCAAATTAAAAATTTTACAAGTCGGTGGATCATTGGAAACACTTTCTATTTTCTCTCATTTAAACTGATTCAATTTCTAAATTTTAATGTACCCAGGTCAGTTTGATTTTAAAAACGTTGGTTAGTTTCAGGGTTTGCGGCATGTTTATCGTCGATAGTTCAGTTTATGCCGAAACCGCATTTATGTTTTTTATTAGATTCGTTTCTCTATTATTATGTTCTGTAGAGGTATAATTTATAAATGATTAGTCTGTAGACAATAGTATTTATGTATCTTATAGATGAAGGGCAGTTAAAAATAAGCACTTCGGGGCAGATCGAACTTGGGAGTAGTTGTAACTAAGTGGTGACTCTACACTCCCCAATGCTCACAAATTAGAGCCTCGGCACTCTATGCAGTTTTGTTATATCCGGAAGGTTGATAAGGTTCGGAAATGGGTCGGTAGGAAAACGGTACAAATTTGAGAAAAATAGATATCGGGTTTTTGCGGTTTGTTTGGTGAACACCTTGCGCAAGGGTGTCCAATACATTTTTATTTCGCGTGCAAGACAAGTGCTATTTAATTCATTAATAGGATCCTGGCAGGTACTGTCACACATAGTAGATTTGTGAGTAATTGTAACTAAAAAGCAACTCCCCAAAACTCGTAAATTGGGGGCTCACCACCGAATAAACCTTAAGGGACTACCCAGAACCTCTTTGAAACCTGAGAAAGTTACTTGTATAAAATACGAAACATATATAGTCTAATGAAAAACCTGATTGACTGAAACGCCAGGTCTCTTATTTGACGCTTTGTTATAATATCGAAACCTTTTTTGGCTGAAAAGCAAACATTTCCGTGTTCTTTCAATGTCGGAATCAAAAGGGGGAAATCTATAGCATTTCTTCTCTGTACAGCCTCGCAGCCATATATACATTAGTGTGTGTAGCCATGTTGCATCAATTAAGATCCTGTCGTATTTTCTTCCCGACTCCAGTCGTTTCAATAGCAATGTAAAATTAAAAGGTCTTGCTGAGATCGATACGTCGTCACACATCGATCGGCCCGATACCCTGGTGATGTTGTGTTGTTGCATTATTGAATGATGGAAACAGAAGCTTTTATGAAGCAAGAAACCGATCGATACGGAAAACCAAATATGAACGGCTGATTTTGAAGAATTTTCACCACGTTCGATAGAAAAAATGTGTAACAAACACTCTGCTTGTTATTGGTCCCGAACGAAAATCTATAACGGAAGAAAGAAATATTATAAGAGATTTATTTTTCCAGGAAAGTTTGTGTATGGTGTCTATAGTGTATTTTCAATATATTTACAATATTTATAAAAAGAGAAATCAATGAGACACGCGTGCACATACACACATCTGAGTATATGTGGTTACATGGTATGGGAAAATTACAAGAAACCCCTAGAAATCAAACGAGAACACGTGTGACTCTGACGTCACACGAAAGCGAGACTTTATTTAATACTCTCTCTCTCTTTCTCTATATGAAAACCTTTGCAAGTGACGATGAAGTATGAGCAATTGCTCTATTCGAAACTAAATTCATCTGGTTTATTAAAAAAATATGATGTGAACTAACTTGAGTTCATGAATTGTATACAATGAATCATTTAAAATATATACTGCGTCATGGCTTTGAATACTCCTAAGCAGGGCATATAAACGTATTTAAATATATAGTATGTACTTATTTTCATGAATTCTTTTTTTATTTCAAATAAAACAAATTTTATCTATATTGGTTATTTATTGTAGCTAACCGCCGTTGCCCGGGAGTCTTTTCACTTTCATTTTTGTTTTGCCTTAATCAATTTTTTTTAAAACATTATATTGATTCCAGTGGCAAGAAGAAATCCAGGACGACTAGAAACAGTGCCGAGGGAGGCGGAAAGATTATACAGCACTTAATATTCCTAAATGGTCACCGATCTTGTTATGGCCACGCTTAACGTCACTTACCTTCGGTCATCAAACGAAACCAGGTGTGTCAACGTTATAACACCGTATATATGTCCTCTCAACCATCAAACATATTCTGTCCTATTAAACTAGTAGTTGACGAGCAAATATCTGAAGCACATAGTATAAATGTGCGCTTGCCTGAAGAATCCATTGGAACAACCTACACTGATATATACATATGCTAATATGTTTGTGCATCAACGGAAAGAGCCTGCCTTCTGCACATAAACTTACTGGAAATAAGGTGTTTAAATTGTGAACAATTATATAAGATCAATTCTTTGTAATGAATCAATATGTATTAAACAATCTAAAATTACGTGTTTGCTCTAAATAAAATCATTTATCGATAAGTAAGATATAACATATGGAAGTGTTAAACCCCGATTATCAGAGTAAACAGAAAATAATAGAGATACTTTCTAACAATGATAGATAAGAAGTAATACAATGTAACTATACCATTTTATCAATCATATAATTGAGCTATCAAGTCCCGTTTGATCTCGTTAGTTCTCGTTTGTTCTCGTTAGATCTTGTTTGTTCTCGTTATTTTTAAGTATAAACAGACGATTATCTTCACATTACTTAGTTACTATATGGCAGTAAGCTTTGCATATAGCACATAGCGAAATCCAGTGTAGAGATTAAATAGAGGCAATGCGAATTTATAAAGTTTAGTTTGTTTTGTTTATGATGTAATTGAAGTGTAAAGTAAATATATAGATAAGACAAATCAAATATTTACTAAAATAAAATTATAAAAACAAACTTCATTTCTTCTGTACCGTTTAAAAGAAGAACTCATCTCTCGAACATTTGATTTGTCCAAGATTTACAGTCCAGTGTTCAAATAGAAAATCAGGCAATATCAGTCCACATTTATTTTGTTATGAAGAACGTTTCAAGTACGGTGATCTATAATGCATATGGGGTTATTGTCCTATATTCGATGAGGAAAATGTGGTAAGTGGATAGAGAGAAAATGTGTGCATTTTGTATACATTTATAGATTGTATTATTGGATTATTCGAACTACTATTCTTATATCGGAAGTTTAGTTTGTACCTATCCGACCTTGTTCAGGTGTATCTTGTGGAACTCGTGTATCTATACGAAATTTGTATAGTTGCCGAAACAGATAATGGTTTTGAATCAAGAGTGACTTTCCTCCGATGAATATTTAGAGAATGACATACAGTGTCTTGAACAGATTTTAAATTTGCATCCCTACAATTATTAATGAACTAAAGGTAATATCATTAGCATCTTATAAAGCCACAACATTCGTAAAGAACTTTCCAACAAATTCCACATTTTATAATCAGGGCCTCCTAATTCCATAAATCCTTTGACTGTAAATACCCTAAGCGATACCCGTATATCTGTCCGAGACGTTGCCTAAGTGATTAAGAATCTTGGTACCGGCAAGTCCACTCAACTGGACAACATTCATGTAAGAGTGCTTGAGAAACTGCAATCAAATATAGGTTACAAATATGTGCGATCGTTGATTAAAGGAGAGACGTTCTCCATCACTTCTCGAGTATTTTAAAATATTGTTGATCGGTCTTTTCTGTCTTAGTACAGACCGATCAGTCTCTAGTGCGTCATGAGTATGTGGATTGAATCTGTAGTAAATCAGCAAGTTGTTAATCTGCTTAGTGTTAAGTAATATGAATTTCGTCTGGCAAAATCAACAACTGACTTGCTGACTGTGATATTGCACATGATCAGTGAATCTATCAACAGGGGACTTTGTTTCGAAGGTGATAGCTCGTGATATATCAAAGGCATGCGTTTAGGTTTCATACACAAGCTTGCTTTACAATCTTTTTAGCTATGACATATTTGGAAATGTCCGATTTACAATCAAATCCTTTATTCCCCTGTCTCTAAAACTAGTGTTTGACGAGCAAGAAATCATAGTATCAATGAAGGCGTGTCTCAAAGATCGAATTTGGATCCAACGCTATTTCTTAATTCCATCAATGATCTGACAAATCATATCGTGAGATTATTTGTTAGCATCTATGCAGTCGACGCAACCATCTATAATAGTACTTCAAAAAGTATTGAGAATCAACATCTATTAAACACTCTATCTCTCCCTCTCTTTTTCTCTCTCTCTCTTTCTCTATCTACATGTGCGTGTCTCTCTCTCCTGACTCTCTCGCTTGTGATGCAATCGGTGAAAAAGTGGTGTATAACCTTTAACATCTTAAATACAAAGTTCCTTTGTTTTGCCACCAACAGTCGGATCCTCATTTCCCTCCAGTTAACAGCGAATGGCTCTCACCTAGAGGAGCCCATTCTTTTATAAGCTCCTAGGACTGACATTCGCCCAAACCATGAAATGTAAGACTTACATGAAATATGTTTCTAAGATCGCTGGAAAAATAGTTGGATCATTCTACAGCTCCAGAAAGTTTATCGCTCTTGGCGCAATCCTCTAATAGTATTAGAGCCAGATATGCGCTAAGATGTGTTAGCACTCCTGTATTGTCAGAGTACGAAATCAACTTCGCAATCAAGTGGGGGATGATCTCTCCTCCCTAAAAGCCTTTACCACAGAAAATACGTTGCTCGCCTAGCTCTATTCTATCGTGATGTTCATGTAAGTTGCTCGACTGCACTCAAACCTCGTTTAGCTACAACCACAGCAATGGACTTTCCTTTCTCTCTGTATGTGCCCAAACCAAACGGAACATCTATGAACAAAGTGTATGTCCTAAAATATCTTATCTGTGGACGAAAATACCACAGGCTGCTTCTCAACAGACTTCGACACGACCGTATTCAAGTCTAATATTAACAACTATTTGTTGATACGTCCACTTGTATAATCAAATCTTCCATCCTTTCCAATCCTCTTATGGTGTTTATATCGCATAATTGAGAAGCTATATAACCCTGTCATCGACATGCTCCCGGACCTTGATGAGCGGCGACCCATTAATAAAAAAGTAACAATCAATTCGTATGACAGTCTTATGAAGGTTTGAAGTTAAATCCTCACTACAAACAGAAGCGGTACTCCCCATTGGCAGATTGAGCCGGCTCACTTCTTTGGAGGAAGTATCTAGGGAATATAAAATTCACAAGTGTTCCCGAGTCGCATTTATATTCCGGTCAGAGGAGATGATGACGTTAGGTTTTTGTAGTTCTTGCAGGAAGGTGTCGATGTCTTCTTACAACAGCGCTTGATATTCCCAAATGATCACCCACCTGGTACTGACCATGCTCAACGTCACTTAACTGCGGCGATCTAACAGAAGCTTTTGTGTCCACGCGATTATGCCGTATATCCTCACTACAAGCCATACTAACTAAGAATAAGTAACATCTTACTTAAGACTTCGACCCGGTCATGGTTAACGAAACGATAACAGCCTATCTATGTAGATCGAATACAAATTTCAGTTCGAAATTCAATATTCATTCCCCTGTTCGAAATATGGACTCTTGAGTTGGAAGATATGAACTTGAAAAAGATCACAGAGTATATCGGCCGAAACGTTGTCGAATAATCGGAATAATACAAATTATCAATCCTCATCTCAAAAATGTCGAAAGATATATAACTTGTAATTGCACAAGTGTGTACGCACATAGTTTTCCCCGCTCAAACGTCTTGTTAAGCGTGACGCAGAATTACAGCGTTATCTCACTGAGAAATAATATCCTCTTACTTCCGTCCGCTTATCGTAAATGTTTGCTTTCTTTTTTACTTTCCGAATGCAGTTTAATCTTAACGGAAGAGCAGTTGTCAAATTCGCACTAAATACATTAATGTTCTATTATCTTACGGAAGCACATCATTTCAATTACGGAAGTGCGCTGATCATACTTGTATTCCATGTGTATGCTTTCAATTGGTGATATATGTCATTTCAGCAGACGTTCGTATATAAACTAAATTATATATATATATATATATATATATATATATATATATATATATATATATATATATATATATATATATAAACCCAAACAAAACCCTAGTCCTGAAGACGACCACGAAAGTCGAAAGCGGTCGAAAAAATGGCCGAATTAAGAACTATCAAAGAAGTACTATACGGATTGCCACTCGAAACCAGAAAGATGGCTCGACGGTTTGAGAACCTCACGGTGAAGATATACAAACGTGAAAGTTCCGTGATGTTCAACAACGCTTGCTTAGATATATATATATATATATATATATATATATATATATATATATATATATATATATATATATATATATTTACATATATATATATATATATATTAACATATATATATATATATGTGTATATATATATATATGTATATATATATATATATATGTATATATATATATATATGTGTGTGTGTATATATATAAATATATATATATATATATATATATATATATATATATATAAAGTTCGGTATGTATATATAGTTATATATTTATTTACATTATTCCCTCCTAAACTAATTATCCCACTATTTTAAATTTTGAAACGCGGCTTGTAGGCGTAAGGAGTTGTACCATAGGCTATATTTACTTTACTGTTTCATGTAAAGAGAATAAAAAGGAGACGGAAGTCTTTCATACAAATTCAGATAACTCTGATTTGTTGTCAATGTAGCAATAAATATTAGATTCCAATTAATAAATATTGCCCAAATTTCAGTTGATTTCAAAGAGTGTTTATGAGACAACGTATGGGAACTACCGAACGCTTTAAGATTTAAATATGTTCCATTCCCATTGAATTTGATCTATAGTTATTAGGCACCACTTGAGCAAGATTCCATGAATGTAAATTTCTTATTAAGACCTGTTAGGCTTACGTCTCTAACTTTAGAGATTTTCTAAAATCAGAATCATGTAATGGATTTTTATCAAACTTAGATAAAACATTCCAGACATATGGTTTAGTATTATTATACCCTAATTTTACTTTTATTAAGAAGGAATAAACAGTCGTGCAAATTCTCCTATTCTAAGAATTCATTCTACCCATCCTGGGGCCAGTATTAGACTAGTATATATATATATATATATAGAGAGAGAGAGAGAGGGAGGGAGAGAGAGAGAGAGAGAGAGAGAGAGAGAAAGAGAAAGAGAGCACTGAGTGCCGTCTGTTGTCTGTCTTATTCCGTGGGGTAGAAATAATTACGTTTGCATCGGCTGATTCGCTAATCCATACACTCCATAAAATACTGCGTTCGCATGCCAATACTAGGAAAACCATGGCAAAGTTTACCAATGGATTTTAAGAGTCCAGCTAAAGGAAATCTCTCTTACTTTCTACTGATCAGTAAGGATAATCGATTTCCTTGGGCAAAAATATTTTTCAATCGATCGGATTTCTGGTTCTTAAGATTCATAAAATACTAGGTACACACTTCGTATCAGAAATTATAATGTCTATCTTGAGACGGGAAGCGGTGTAATGTTACTTTTCATATTAAAGGCCGAACAAGATCAACTGGCAGAAAAATGTGTTTTATCATTTATCTATAACAATATGAGGTCGGTCTGTGTCTGTGTGCGTATCTGATAACTTAGTTTAGTGTATAAGGAATTTATAATAGTGTTATGTGTGTTTATCTTTCTCAAGACAAATGCCCGAACAGACTGCGGGATTAACTTACTTATTTGCTTATCTTATGCGTACGTTTTGTGAACAAAGGAACAAATACGTAAATTACTTTTTTATTATGTTTTATTCCCATTTAGATTGGTACAGCGTTTCTAAGTATACTTAATTCAAAATATTCTAAGCTAAAAACTTCAATTATATAAGCTGTATTTTCTTGTGTTCATAAAAGCTTTAGATTTTCAGTAACCGGTTCGTGTGTACATCCTTGTACACCCATGTCGTCGCCCTGGTCTCAAGTTCTTGTTGTGTGTGGATAGAATCACTCGCACACCGATGTTTAGTTTTTAATACAGTGTTATTACTTAGAGAAGAACAGTGTGCGTGTGCCCCCCCCCATTTGAGACAGCAGCTCGGACAGGTTTTTCTTGCGTAAAATCTTGCCTACCAATAGATCTAAAGTCTCCGTCCGAAGTCACGTTGTATCATTGAATTCCGTCTGGTGTCATCTCTGACCTTTCAGGTGTCACTCGAACTTTTCCATTCAAATAACGGCCATCGTTATGTAACAAAAAGTAGACGGCAAATTTTCACCCTTGCTTACCTCCCCTTTTCTCTTTCTTTTACTGTAAAAAAAATAGCTGTCAGATCAATATTCTTTAATACATACAACTAATGTCACTTTTACGTCGATTTTAACGACATGATCTTATTTATGACGGTTTCTTTGGTTTGACATCAATTTAATTTGAAATGGATAGCATTTAAATCTTTTAGAACTGATCCGTAAGGAGAGACGAAAGGTAATACTGTTCAGTTAAAACTTCAGGTTTATTGATTATTTAGTGGAATAAGTTTCATCAAAAGTAGAGGGATATCTATTCCCCAAACAATGAATTAAAACTCGAGCACAAAGTAAACAAAGGGCTACATTTCATGAACATGGAATTGACATCCACGAAAATGAATTTAGGTATGAACTGTTTGACAAGCGAGATAAGTTAATTTACAAATTTTTCGCATGCTATTCTTAGATGGCTATATACGCTAATCTACTTTTTAAAGATTAGATTTTAGTGAATGTCCAATGCTTTTCTAGCATTTATAATGTTATTTTAATAATACATAGATTGTACCAGAAAATTGTTGAACTGGATAGCAAATTATTGGTATTTAAAATAAACTTCAAGTACGAGAGCAGACAAATTTAGATTTTAAATTGTAGTACTCAAGTCAATGATTGAGTCAAGGACATACAGTTGACAATAACATGTGTGAGCTATTTTTCAATATATAGTAGATGATCCATGGGTAGCAGCGAACGCTTGTTTTTTTATGAACACCTGGTTTTACAATGCGGTTTTTGAGGCTTCCGCACAGGTTAGTAAAAACAATAGTCCATACCTGCTAAGTGGCAAATCTCATTAGTGTACTACATATGACTAGCTTGTATTACCATCGTTAATTATTACGCCTTTCACGTAACCTTTATTAAAAAAACATTTATAAAGTTTAGTAGAACAGTAACCCCATAGAACTCTACTGCAGTTGTGCTTCGTGACTATAGTCACATGTAATTTTGATAATCAAAAAATATTCCATGAAAACAGATATAGATTAAAATACAAAAATAGCACATTACCTTCAGAGTAAGGAGTCAATAGAGTCCCTGGACTATATATTAAACTAGCTGACCCGTGCTCCGGCATTACACTGGAAAGTCGAATAACTGACGAAATCAGTTGCCAAATTTGTAACTGTTGAATTATTTGGTTCTTATAATTGACCAGCGCGAACACAGACCCCACAATGTTAATTTAAAACAGCAGATTAAAAGATTAATGGAACACATGTAGTAATTGCCATGGTTAGTTGTTGCAATCTTACCATTGAGATGCTCACATATGTTTGTAGATAATGTAACAGTCTTGGTGTACTTTCACAAATATGACAATTTAATGCAAGCATTGAGCTCATCAGCGGGACTTCCATGAAGAACAATAGGAATCATTTGTCAGAAGTCTATTTATTTTTACTTGTCCAAAATTATTCCGAATAATTGATGCTTGCTCATGGGGTTCATATCCCAAAGTCGTTTTGGATGAGACACTACACATGTAGTGAACATGATCGCAAACAAATGTTTCAAATATTCAGATGTCAATGCTTCTTGTAAAGTCGCATCCCAGGCATTAACATCCTGCAGTAGCCCATGTGCACTACATGCAGCCCTTAATTTATTCCTAATTTAGCCAGTAATATTATCGCGGGCATTGAAATCAAGTAAATTGTTCAGAGTAGATATACGTATGTATTCCGGAATACCTGACTTTTCGCTGTTAGTGTCGGCGATTTATTAACTTGGTTAAAGAGCAGAGTGTTGTTTGAACGTGGCTTCCGGTTCTAAATTTATAAAGAGGGTACTTATGCAGTTTACGAAGTGGTTTGAAATAATAATGTTATAATTTATAAACCCATTCGTAACATGGTGAGATGTGGGGTTCATAAACTGTGTTGTACTTTTACCTAACAATTTAATAAACAGAAGATACCGTGAATATTGAAATTTACTTGAAAATCCTCTCTAATATTTAGCCCGGTCCGTAAACTGCATAAGAACCATAAAGAGGCAAATAACGTATGATGTTATATGTCTGATGTTATTTGTCACTTCTCAAAATAGAAATAAAGTTGAAGTGTAATGTCTGTTATACTGTACTTACACATTTCTCTGCTCAGTCAGTTAAGAAGAAATCTTTCTAGAGTGCGGCAATTTGTATTGTTGTTCCAATCCGAAGTGTCCATATTTATAGAAGATGGATCTTTCCCTAAATACAAAACAGACGTTGTGTCTAACTCTGCCCTCGGGTGGATGCAAGAAAATCGGAACCACATCAATGTTAAAAGTGCCGAGTAGTTAACCGTTCAGAAATCGTTAAAAAAGTAAGGAAATGCCTTATATCAATCGGCTAATATTTAAATAGAATGCAGAATTATACAAAAGGTCGGTTTTTATTCGGGTACAATCCATCTCCTTACAAAGACGGGCGCTTCGGGTTGGGACAAAAATAAAAACTGCCGCAGCCATTAATGATTTCTCTTTCACTGACCAAGCAGAGAAATGATTAATTACAGTAAAACAGACACTTTACTTCGCCTTTATTTTTATTTTGAAAAGTAACAAATAACACCAGCCATATTATATAATACGTTATTTACCGAAAATATTGAGACCTGATAGGCAAATGTGAATTTCATTTTCGTAATCCTCGAAAAAAAACAACTTTAGAAACGAGTTTCTCTGCTCAGTGTTATTTAGTTAAGTCGTAACGCTTCGTAATTGATGTAATAGTTCATTTTACGGTTTTATAACAGGTATAATTATTTTAAATACTGAAAGATAATGAACAAATAAAATATTTGATATTCTATTTCAAGATTTTTTTAACGGTCATGTGTTTGCTGATTTATTTTAAAAAAAGACGGATAACAATTGGTATGTTGTAAAGTATCGAATGACATTATGTCGTCGAAAGAAAGATAAAAATAAAGTAATAAAGAACGTTTTAATTCATATATATGTATATATATATATATATATATATATATATAAATACATTTATTCTCACAAATATAGTTTGCCAAGTTCAAACAAAAACAGGATATACTAAACATGGTAAATGCAGGTGGTTGGAACCACATACATAGGTACTAAGGAAATGCTACTGTAATTATCTCAATAAAATCGAAATGCACATGTTGGCAGAGTAAACCAATATATATATATATATATATATATATATATATATATATATATATATGTCCTGTTTTTAAATCTCCGAAACAGTTAGATGGTAAACGGCTGATGATCCCCGTGTTAATATTAGATGCTTACGTTTAGGTCTCCTGTTTTCGTTTCACTGTTAGATACTTAATCCCCCTTTTTATTTTATTTAATTACTATTATATATTTTTATTTATTTATGAATTTTCCAACAAATGTTAAGTCTGCAATATTTGGGATTTAGTTAGTTTCTCTGGGAATTTAAACTGCATGTTCCTTTTCTTTGTCTATTTGGTTAAAATAACTCAAAGCTTCTCAAGACTATATATATATATATATATATATATATATATATATATATATAGAGAGAGAGAGAGAGAGAGAGAGAGAGAGGGAGGGGAGAGAAAGAGATTTAAAATAAATTAACTAAACACACATTAGAGCTGTCCGCATTATGAATTATTTCGTCCTAGATGGGTCTCATCAGACACTTACACAGCCAAATTTCGGAACTGAATATACTGTAGCTGTATACGCGTTGGATGAGACCCATCTATGTCGAAATATTTTATAATGCGGACAACCCTGATGGGTGTTTAGTTCATTTAAAAAAAATCTATTACTGCTTTGTAAATGAGTACATTAAGCTCTCTTACTCGGATTCCCATCGAAAACATTCAACTCTGCACACACACTATATATATATATACGTATATATATATATATATATATATATATATATATATATATATATACATATATTTATATATATATATATATATATATATATATAAACAGAGAGAGAAGGAGAGGGAGAGGGTGAAAGAGATGCAATTAATAATGATCAAGTATATTATTTCCGTTGTTGCTGAAGTACTCGGATGCTGATGCTTCGAGAAGAATAGTAATTTGAACTGATTTTAAAATGATTTAGTCTGTGAAAGTCGGCTGATGATACGAGTTTAGAATACGTTCTCGACAATGAGTTCGCAGAGACTGCCTATTTTGGTGGCTTCTTTTTTCTGTCTAACGAATATGTTATTTGTAGTCCTAGGAGGGCAACATCCCCAGTCCCTGCCTTTCCTATTTAGGATGGAGTTTGTTAATCACTAAATGCCTGAGGCCAGCCTGGCTCTTTTACTGAAGTTCTGCCCCACCACACTTTTACGCCTTGAGCTTTGTGGGGAATATATTAATACTAGCATGGCATGTAAAGAGTTAAACCGCGTCGAAACCAGAAAGAGACAAAATCCGGTTTTGTAAATGTCAACGGTAATTTTTATATATGTTTGCTTTCAGAATATCGAAGAATGTATTCTCTCATTAGCTAGTGATGTTTCAGGAAAGATAACTTGAATAGATCCTTGTTAGATAACAACTTGACTACAATAACTATTATACACAACGCATAGCAAAACATGTATTGGACCAGCATTGCTACTTTACACATACGTGGTGAAGAAGATCCATACGTTTGCCAATAGTATTAATACGTAACTGAACGCCTGTTATCGGATATTATATTATTCGTCTATATCAATTAGCGCCACGGTGTCTTCCCTGTTCTAAGATGAATAGGTTTAAGTTTTGTGTTTATTATTATTACTAATTATTACGTAAAACATTGGGTTCCGACAGTGTTCATAACAATATCATAGAATTACGTCAGTAATTTAATTCTTCATATATAAATTATCATTATCATTTCTGATGACCTAAAAACAAAACAACTACCGTTGACTTTTATTTACGAATTATTTTTAGACGACGGAGATTGTCTGAATTGCTATTAGCTTTCGAATGTAAGTCTTTCTAATGCTTTTTATACCCATAAAATAAGTAGGGACTGAACTATCGGGAGCCGCAAAAAAGACGAGAGTCTTTTTTGATGACATAGACAATAAAATAAACAACCGTTAACTGTGTGTTTTTTTTATTTTCATTCTTGTCATTTGTATATTAGCAGAGTGGGAGTAGACTTTAAAAAATGACGTCGGAAACCTTAACATCAAATACATTAGCGGAAGTTCAACACTAAATAAGAAAGAAAGAAAATGTATCAAATTTGTAAGTTGCAAAAAGTAAACAATAACATCTATGTGCCTGTTTTAGAAGTACTTTCACGGAATGAGCCCCGACTAACTCACTGAACTTGTACCTCCTAACCGTAAATATCCCCGATAATTCCGACTAGCAGCAAAATCCCATCCCTTAAATGTAGATGTCATCAGATGCCGAAAAAATTTCAATTCTAATAGCTTCTTTCCTCGAACCGCTACCTATGGAATCCCCTCCATTCTCTCTGTTTCCCCAACTGTATCAACATGCAGACATTTTAATGTTACGTGAACACACACTTTTTTACCAATTCCCCACTAAAGATGCTGCCTAGTAATCTGTCCCCTATTAACAGTGACCCCTTACGTCTCAGGCGCAATATGCATCGTTTAGGATGAATGAAAGTTTAAAAAAATAGAAAGAACTCTCCTTATTATGGAAAGAGTTTTGCGTTCTACCTTCGTGATTCGTAGAGCATTACTTTCTGTAACGGAGCAGAAATATATTTACAAATAAATGCGCATTGCTCTTTATTATAGAGTTTGAATTTGATAATAACAATTTTATTTTTGTTAATTTATTGTTTACGATATTTTTCACATCGGATTTGCTTTATTTTATAAACAGATCAATAAGTAATCATAAAATTACTTTACTTAGGAAATACAGTCAAGTCCCAAATACTATTCAGTTATCTATCACGGAGATTGGCTTTGTTTAGTTTAATATTCTTTTGCGTCTTCTAGAAAGATTATTTCAGTTTCAAGCTGATAGGATCGATGACACCGCAGAAGGAGTGAACAGGAATCTAGGGACTAATCAATCACAGTTTGCAAGAGGATAAAAGAAAAGATGAATCGTTTGATTTCTGGATGCTAGTCGATGGAAACCATATTTCCAATCACCAAAGCGCTATCTGTTTTTCTTGTAGGGAATGGTATAAAGTGGGGCGAAGGGAAGAAAGTGATAATTCGATTAACAGCTTCCAGACATTTTTCCCTATCGGGTGATTCCGGACATTCATGGATCAATAATCGATGCTTAGGCTGGGATGCCGATGCTTCGCGTGATCTTCACAATTCCATTAAGTTGGTATCGCCTGCCGAGAGAGCTTTTGTTACGCAACTTGTGATCCAAGTTCAAAAACGTTTTATCAGGTAATGGAAGTAACGTCTTCCTATGTAGACGTCAGTTGGGATTGTCGGATCTTTCATTTCGGAGACACGTGTGTAATCTTTATGAATTCAATCCAGTTTCATGTTCTATCGACAACGAGATCAGTATAGTTTCTTTATTTAAAGGTCAGTTGACTTAATTGCTTGCTAAGTGCAGTCGAATATTTCCTTTGATCTCGATGTACAGTCCAGATCTTTGATGGGAATGGCTAATAATATTGCAATCCCTTGTTCAGTTTGGCGACAGTTTTCGTGATCTAACGTTCATTAACATTGAATTATATGATAATAAACACAAAGCAGAAACGGAGAGATCCAATCATAAAGGGTTATTAAGATATCTGATCAGTGAATACAAATAATTAAATATATTTACCGGGTTAATAAAAATAAAAATATTGAGCGGGCTCTTTTTAAAAAAACACTGGAAATTAGTTTTCAGAGTAGTCAAGCTGGGGTTTTGTCCCTTGAACTAATTATCGATCATGATTTGTGTTTGGTAGATGACAGGCTTTTTTAAAACCGTTCTGGATAATTTGCATATGTTATTTTAGTATTATCATTGGGATATTGTCTTTCTATAGAAAGCGATCCTAAAATATTCTCTTAATAATATGTTGGCGTCATTGTAATTGAAATGTTCTACATACTAAATTAACATCCGGTTCAAACCTATAATATTTGTCATCATAGTGTCTATTTACTTGGCTCCCGACGAAGGCCGAGTTAGACACAAAATCAGTGTTTAATATGGGAAAATTCTAGCTGATAAAACATAATATCTTGCTCTTTAATTAATGTATTCGTAAAATTTAAGCGCATTTCTTAGATGATTTTTCTGCCGAATACTGCTAATCCATAGAAACCACCTTGAACCGCCACCGCTGAACCTAAAGCAGGTGGAAGTTCACGATGTCACTCGAGAGATACTTGAACACCAGTTGATACTGGCAATCCGCTCGTCAGTAGTCTCTTTTTCAACTGAGTATCATGTCTATGTGGTAGGAATCAGGCGAGTTGAACGAGGTGCAGATCTTGGGACTGGTGAGGCTTGCGAGTTCATAAACAGCTAATTCTGGGGTTTCCGAAGGTGTGACAATTTGCTGACTTCTACTGACATACGTATGTCCTTCTCGCCGCCCTTCTCTCTCTCTCTCTCTCTCTCTCTCCAACGCTTGACAACTGTCATCAGCTATTCAATATAGCAATCTAAATTAAACCTGAGTCCTTTATCAAAGATTTGGTGGGGCATGACATAGCCTGCGCAAGAAACACCCAAACACTACCCCAGTTTGAGAGAACATGGTTTTCATGACGCGCGATATTTTGTGTGAACTGTGGGCTAACTACCTGTTGTTCTACGCATTGTTCAACTGGTCCTGAGAAGAATCAGAGAACCCCTATTCGATTGGGTACTTGTCTTTGTTGGAGAGTTTCCTAGATTTAGCAAGGTCTTAATATTTTATTTCTACGGTTCCTCAGGGTAACTGTACTCTTTAGGAGATTTGAACCCGAGACTAAAATTACTGTAATTCAGCGCCCTTAAAATTAGACCACGGAATCTCGCCAAATTATCGGATATATCGCTCATAAATGCGTACACATTTTCATGTTTGTATTGTTTTTTTTTTGGGGGGGGGGCGATGAAGAAATAGTTTTTAAGGGCACGGCAATATGAGGGGGCAAACTCAACTCTGTCATAGCATTCAGGCGATTGCCTCACCATAGATAAGTAAACATTTTCTTTATCGACGAAATAATAACAAAAATAAATGTGTACGCATTCATGCGGGTAGACGGCTAAACGCGCGTGAGTCCGTATATAATTATTTTAGAAATAACATATCTAGACGTTTTCACGGATATGTTACAATGATATGAGGAAATTGGCTCATTAATCAATCTAGCGATAGTCATACACCTAGTTAATGCTAAACTTCTTTCTGATCATCAATACGGATTCAGACAAGCACGATCTACTGCAGATATCCTACCGGTCATCTCTAAACGCATATACCATACACTGGACAAGGCAGGTGAAGCTAGGGTGGTAGCGCTCGATATATCCAAGGCCTTTGGCAAGGTCTGGCATGAAGGGCTTCTCATAAAACTGCACTCATATGGTATTACTGGACAAATATTAAATATAATTAAAGCCTTCCTAACAAAACGAAAGATCCAGGTTGTACTCGATGCCCGTTCTTCTAAGCAACATGGCATAAATGCTGATGTACCCCAAAGATCTATTCTTGGACCACTATTGTTCCTGATTTTCATAAATGACCTCCCTGATGTCATTGCGACTGAGATATGATGTTTTGCTGACGACACCCCGCCCTACTCTCATCATGTTGGCAAAGCCGGCACGCACATATCTGAGGCAATGGCTGAATCCTTAGAAAATGACCTCCAGTCTGTAGTGGAATAGGGTAAAAAATGGATGGTAACTTTTAATGCCGCAAAGATAAAGCTACTTTCCTTCAATATCCACAAAAAACATCTTCAACCACCGATTGCCATGGCAAATAGCACTCTGCCTGAGAGTTCATCAATCAAACTCCTCGGCCTAACTTTCACAGATAACATAAATTGGAATAAATAAATTGAAAACATTGACAGGGCTGCTGCAAAGAAGGTGGCCTCCCTCTACCGTGCCAGTAAACTTATCACAGCTGACATTATCCTATATCTCTACAAAGCCACCGTCCGCTCATGCATGGAGTATTTTTGCCACATTAACTGGTACATCATCCGCTAGTCTCTCCGTCTTAGACAAGGTCCAAAAAAGAGTCGCCAACTTGATACGTCCCTCACTATCCAATAAGCTCCAGCCCCTGTCCCATCGCCGCAATGTTGCTTCCTTGTGTCTGTTTTACAAGTACTTCAATGGATTGTGCTCTGATGAGCTTGCTGCACAGATGTAAATTCAGTAGACCAACCCGACAATCTGCCAAATCCCACCCATACACTGTGGAAGCCCACAGATGCTTTCTACTCCAAAAGCTTCTTTCCTCGTGCTGCGGCACTCTGGAACTCCCTTCCGTCTCCCTGCTTTATTGACGTTACTGACATGCAGAAATTTAAAAATAATGTAAACAGATTTCTCGCTGCGTACCTTTTAAATTAAGTTGACCCCCACCCACAAAAAAAAACCTTCACATTTTTTTCTCAGTAGCCCCTTACGTCTATAGTGGCGGCCTGCCTTGTTTGGGGTACCCTATGTTAAAAAAAAACTCCCTTATATCATTCAGGTGAATAAAACACCGTAAATAAGTAAATCTGGTCTCATTCGCGCCAAAACAAGAAACAAAAATTATTGTTTATTTTATATATATATATATATATATATATATATATATATATATATATATATATATATATAATTAAATTCAATTACGTTGATAAACTACATGTAAATCTAATACATTTGTCAAAATTGAGCAATACTTAGTAGAGCTTTTAAAATGAACTTAATATAAACACTGTAACAGGCTCCACAAATTGTTTCGCATTTATGTCCATGTGCACACTACGGGGCTACCGAAAAACTAAATGATAAATTGTCCGAAAAGAATCATAAAAATAGATAAAATAGCTGTCTAGGCCAGCGAAATAAACTATATATATATATATATACGCAATAGTGTCGTCGATAATAAAAAGTTTCATATCATGGCTTTTCTGATAATACATACTACACTTGATATGTATCTACCTCCCACAGCGGTAAGATGTAGCACGAGGTCGGGAAAGTGGGATTTGATAAGTAAGCGATGTAGAGGAAGAAGAGCACTCTGATTGTCAAAAATGCCTAGGCAGCCCCGTCGGCATTCCCCAGTGGGGGCGCCTCAGGCGATTAGCAATAAATTAACAATTTCTAAAATGGTGAGTAGGCAAAACCTGAGAGCGTGGACCTCCTAGAAGTGCACAGGGCAGAACCTCAGACCGACGTATCAAGATCCGAAGGCCAAGGCGGTATCAGTCTACAGAGTTAGCATCAATCGGAACAGATACTACACTTTTATCTTAACCAGAATGCCAATTATTTACCTCTAGGAGGTTAGACACAAGGTCAAATAATTTTTATTTACCCGCTCCGCAGGAGGCTAGACACAATGGCAGGTGTAGTTAGCCAGCGCACTAGGATTAGCGCGTTTTGGTCTAAAACAAATGTTTGCCAGCCTCGTCGACATTCCCCCGTAGGGGGGGACTCAGGCGATTAGCAATAAGAGAATGTAAAGCCTGGGAGGTTGAACCTCTTAGAAATGTACAGGACAATACGCCAGACTGGCGGAATCAAAACCCGAAGACTAAGACGGTAACGGTCTACAGAGTGTAGCATCTTTACAACGGATCCAATAGCCCAGAAAGGATATTTTTATCTTAACCAAAAGGCTAAGGAACTATAAATAATAACTGTTTCATGATCTAGTATTGTATTATCTTTAAAAGGGGGTGGGTAGTGTAGTATCGGTTTTGTTGTCATAAGACATTCCTCCCAAGAATTACTTTCACCTTGTTAAAGGAGTGAAAGTGATCCTGGCGAGTATTACATCCTCTTTTTAGGGAGTAATATAGTATCTATTATGTTGTCAACAGACTATCTTCTGTGGGGCTGTCTTCTTGTTGGAGAGAGAAATGGGCATTTAGTATATTTTCTGTTGCGATGATAACATATTCACAGGTATTTCCTCCTCTTTTTATGGAGATTGCTCCCAAGTATTACATCCTCTATGTTTGAGGAGGTATACTAGTACCTGTTCTGTTTTTATAATACTATCCGACATGGCATTACCCCCTCGTTTTTGGGTGATGGGTGGGAGTTAAATCCATCCAGGTTTTACCTTCTTCTTTTGGGGCTAGTGTAGTATATTTTCTTTCGTCATCATACATTACTCCCAGGAATTACCTCCTCTTTTGGCAGGCAGTATAGGATATGTTCATTCTACAATATACCATCTTCAAAGGATTACCTTCTCTTTTTTTTGGAGGGGTTAATGTAATATATATTCTGCTGTCATTATACTATCCTCATAGGCATTAACTCGTCTTTTAGGGGGGGGATACTATTCGTTCGTCATGATATTATCCTCCAACTCATTGCCTCCTTTTTCGGGGATCAATGTATGTTGTTGGGGCACCATGATATCACACTCACAGCCTAGCCAAAAATATGCTGTTGTTTTGTTCTGGGTGTTAATTTTATCCGTTCTAGGACGGGGATTGTTTTAGTTATTTATAATATATGATATAATACAACGATTGCGTGGCATTACCTTGGAAATATAGTAGTGCGCACTGAAACTATCCAAACAATCCTATTAATTACGTCTGATATTTGTTCCTTTTGAAAAAAGGGGGAGTACGTTTGCTCGTATAGATTTTAGCACATGTGATTGAGTGCTGTCCTTATTGTGTTCCCTTTTCTTACGTTTTTAAGTTCGTATATAAATCTATTCAAAACACACACGCATTATTATTTATATATCATCTTTGTTTTTTATATTTTCTTTACTTGAGTTGTAACTTTTTCTTTTTGTTCTTTTCCTTCACTAATAACATTTAAATTCTAAAAGTATTTCGTCCCAAACCTCTTTATCATTTTCTTTTCTTTTTAACATTGAAGTTAAACTAATTCATGAACTTTAAAATCAACTTACATATTTTTATTTTATTTTCGTCTCTTTGGGACTCTCACGTTGTCTCGTGGCAGTCGGTTTTCAGTTTCTCCATGTTGAACGCTATAGCCGACTTGGCACCAAATCGATATATGTAACATTTGTTCGTTTTTCCTCGCTGCCGAACATGTGTTACGTTGTCTCTCGTTCTTTGCTCTTCGTAGCCGTGTTGATTCTTTGCCGTGTCTTTCCTCTTCGTCGTTTCATCGTTGAGTGATAGAAAAAGAATAACACATTCTCAAAATCGAGGTGCATTAAAAAAATTATCAAAAGTACAATTCACACTTTTTATGTAAGTGAGAGACAGATATATTAATCTAAGTAACTATTAAGTACATAGAAAGAGAAATAAAAAGATAGACATACTGACAGATCAACGCAAGCCACTGTGTCTTATCCTCAACAGTTTTTTCATCGTTACATTTTATCAGCTGTCAAAGCGGAATGTTTACAAATTATCGTTCTTTCTGCCTTTCGTTCCACGTGATGCCACATAGGTGCGCCTCTCTCCCGCCGTCGTTCTCAAATTTCTCCTCTTCTGGCCTCATCTGTCATCCATCACAATAAAGACATGTTATTTTCAATATACTCTCTCAACTGCCTTTGTTTCTACGCACGGCCAGTTCACTTGGACCCGCATGAAATCACCTGGTCTGAAATCCATAGTAGCAAACGTACTCACACGTTATCAAAAAACGACAAATTCAGGCCATGCTTTATCAGCTCTTAAACCATTTAATGTTCCAAATAGCGAAACCATATAACTATAGAACAACTATAGAATAACAATTACATCTAGAGATATTTCGGCTTATTTTGTACCAAATGGTTTTTGAAAGGCACGATTTCCTTTTTACATGTCTCAACAGTAAACCGCTTTTTCGACAGAAAAATGATCCACAAGTTTTAAAAATCGACTTATCTAATGATGAAAAGCATTTAGTTTTATGTCAAGTTAACACATTTATTTTCCATGGAATCAATTCAGTAACTGTCTTGACAAAATGTATTTGCTTTAGGCTCAGATTAAATCAATTTCTAATGCAACATATTAAGATTTTCTCTCACTGGATATGATGCTTCTGGGCAATCTGAACATCCAATTAAGCAACTTGTTTTATTTTCGACAAAAACAAAACATCGTATTCTTAATTCGCACAGATCAACGCTGAATCGAACTGATTGCAAATCTTACAAAGACGAAATTTCCTTAGCTCAGCAGATCACTCAGAAATCAACCGAATATGTTCCTCCTATAATGAAGTATCTTCCTCTATTTTCTTAAATTACATTTTCGTCTTCTTTCAAAAAATTAAAATCAGATAGACCAGTGAAATGTTAAAAAGTACAGACTAGTTTATCTACAACAGTATATATCCTGTTTTTCTTAAGTAAACTTACTACTTTATTCGTCTTTTGTGTTGATGCGTACCTTTGTAGCTAGTACCTGTTTTGTTTGGGTTGCTATGAGAGATACCTTGAATTACTATTTCATTGCGGTTCCTTTGGTTGATATACTCTACTCGTGTTGGTCTGCATCTATCCAGTATATTGTTACATCCGGCGTAACAGATCAAACACCCACTCGAGTACTCTGATTCTTCCGAGGACAGCGTCGTTATCATTTCGATTCGCCACGATTCCATTCATATGAATATAATTTCCTTAGAAACATCAAATGGTCTGCTATTCCTAGTCCAGCAAAATACACATTCAATACATAAAAATGTAAATAAAATCCAATCTGAAAACGTTCCATCTCACAATGATAATTAACAAAACCCCAACTACTCATCCAAAAATGGTATGTTAGGAGTACTGACCATTCATTGTTTTTCATCATTGTTAAGTTTCTCTCGGAGACTGTTTCAAATATACCACTTAATATTCTCTGTTATCACCACTGAAAGCTTTTTACTAAATGTATTTAATGAAGTCATTAATCTAAACATACGGTGAGAAATAAATGGAAATGTTAATAAATAAATACGTGGAAGTGTCAATAAATAAGTACATAGAAATGTCAATACATAAATACGCGTAAGTTTCAATAAATAAATAAATAAACGGATATGTCAATAAATAAATAACTAGAAATATCAAATAGATAAACAGGAATGTCTATAAATTAATAAATGGAAATGTCAATAAAAATGAATAAGAATGTCAATTAATCAATTACTAAATAATTAGAAATGTCAATAAATGAACAGAAATTTACATAAATAAATGAACATGTCAATAAACAAATAAATGTAAATATCCACAAATGAATAAATCAATAAATGGTAATGTTAATAACTAAGTGTTACACCGGCCGTTCTTACACAGGAGAAACTACACCGGTTGTTACTATAAATAGTGCGAGTCGCCAGAGACACTGAAGACAAAACACAGTCTTGTAACTGTCTAGCCAAGAGCTAGTCAGTTTCTTACTTTGTTAATACACTTGTTAAACCAACCCTCGACTTGACTTCCTTTATTTATTATTTACTGTGGGACAACTTCACAACACTAAGTAAATGAAAATGGCAATAAATTGAAGAAAATTAACACTTGTATCTTCTACAAAAAATGTTTTTGTTATTTAGATTATACTAGAAGTGGTACCTGGCGTTGCCCAGAGCTCTCTCTCTCTCTCTTCCCTGGTCGGTCCATTTAAGCGTTCTCTCTCCCCGTCCCCTCCTCCCCGTTGCCTTGAGTTAAAGCTGTCCCTTCTCGGATTGCCCCCTCTCTACCGCCTCTCCTCTTCCGTTGCCCGGGGGAAAATATGATATATTTCTATTAAATGTGTCACCTCCTTCTTTGCTCTCACACCCCCTTCGATGTATATGTAAGTTATCGCTAAAAGAGAATTCAGTTGGATTCAAACGCTCCACTTTTAGGTCGTCATTATTTATCCGTAACCGTTATGCTACCGACACAGAGAACAACATCTATAGGAATATAGGTTATTTAACGTGTGTTTTTTTTTGTCAAACCGCACATGCGCACAATATACAGATAATTGGAAAACGAAGAAAGTTGGACCCCCCCCTGAGCAGTTCCATCTCAGTTCGGCAAAAAGGAATCGACGTTTCCTTTCCAATTTTTTAAATATTTCTGTCGAGTATCTCCTCAGCCTTTTGCAGACATACACACATAAGCACATACACACACAGACAACTGTTGTTTATATCACAGACCTATCAAAATATCATTCCTACGGTCGTATAATGCGGCCATGAGCACGTGGATATATTGAATATTACCATTAAACAAATTAATTTTCATTAAAACTATTGGCAATTTCATATGTCAGATATAACAGCCATGACCAAGTGGATAACTTCAATATTACCATTAAACGAATTGGTGAAGACAAATTATTATTTAGGAAAAAGAAACATATGTCCTAAAATATAATGTAGGATTTTTCTTTTGATTAACACTGCTCAATATTTCTGTTGTGCTATTTGCATTTGATCAGAGAATTTGCAGATATTATAGAAGACCTCTACCCGCCGCCAGAAGTGAAAAAATAGTTCAAAGCTCGATACATATATTATTTAAAACAATAATCTATATAGATTGAATAGATGAGAGGTGTATCTGATGGTTGGTAGACTTAGAGTTAATATTACAAAAAAACAAACGAAGATGAGGAACAGATTTTGACTTCTGATTCCTCTTCTTCACATATCTGTTAGTTTTGAAGAAGCTTTTTTCTGACTTTCAGCGAGCGTGACTTTGAATTGCAGATTTGAATGAAAAGGAAAACAAAGTTGTTGCGTTTTTCTTTGCCATACCGATAATTGCGACTCATTTCTCTATCACGCAGCACTAAATCTTCTTTCATCGGAAATAAAAACCATAAACAAATAATGATTAATGTCGTCTTTGTATTATTATTTGCATTGACAATATGCGTTGCTTTAATTAATATCTCGGGAAATGGGAAAAATAGATTCAGAAATGATACCGAGTCTAATACAGAAATACAAACTTTGGTAGAATAAATTTAAAATTTCATTAAGATTACAATAATTTTCAAATAATAAAACAAAAATTAGGACTTTTCGTTACAAAAATATAAAAATGTTGAATAGCAACTACATAATGGAAACTGACGCGAGAGCTCAATTGGGAATACGGGCAATAAAATTCGAGGTACAGAATGAATTGTCATGAGCAGAAAATGAGAATCTCACAAAGAATAATTTAAACTGTTTTGACTGTGTGTTCTATTACCGAAATCTGATCAGTCTTACATTGAACATATATGACAATGTGGGAATTTTACTATAATAAGTGGCGTGTGTTACGTAGTTGTGTCACTGGCTATATTTGAATATTATGATTACGACTAAATGTTATTGTATGTTCAATTGACGATATGGGTTGTGTTTCATGGAATTTATTTAATGTGTGAAGATACTGTCACGACTGCTGCAAATAAAGTGGGCTGCTTTATATAACTAGTCCCATCTGCTAGTATCCTATATCTCTACAAAACCACCATCCTTCCATGCATGTAGTATTTTTGTTACATCTGAGGTTGTGCATCAACCGCAAGTCTCTCCTACTAAGACAGGGTCCAAAAAAGAGTCGGTAATCTAATAGGCCCCTCACTGTCAACCTAACTCTAGCCCCTGTCCGATCGCTGCAATTTTGCATTCCTGTGCTTGTTTTACAAGTTCTACAGTGGAGTGTGCTCTGACGACCTTACTACTCTACAGTCCCCTCGACGTAAACATACCTGGCCAACACGTCATTCAGTATTGAAGTCCCCAAATGCCGGAGGCCATTCTACTCTAATAGCTTCTTCTCTCGAACAACTAGACTTTGGAATTCTCTCCCTGCTCCATGTTTCCCTAACTGTAGTAACATGCAGAAATTTAAATTCAATATGAATAAACATCTTGCCGCACAACTCGTCATCTAAGATGGTCCTTATAAATCTGGCCCTTAGTTCACGTATCAGTGGCAAACATGCCTTGCTTGAGATTAATAATTTTTTTTAAAAGTCTATATGCCCTATATATAATATTCTATATGTTGCTATCTGTGCAACTAGTGAACATAAGTTGTATTACAATGACTTAATCTGTCCTCTACTGATTATATTCGGCTCTGTTTTATTAACGATATTTGCCTCTATTAACCTCTACCTAGATATGTATATGTTACATTGAATATATTATAATGTAGTGTTCAATTATAAATATTTACTCTCTTCGTGTCATCGATAATACGTTGTTAAAATAGTCGCATATGAATGCTAATGACAGGTTATTAGCTGTGACTATAATTTGATATTCACATCTCCGTGTTTTATTGACTATATAAAAGCATGGGGGCAATGATATGTTTACACTCTGTCATATTAACTATATTTTAAAGTGTTCTCCAGTTAGATAATTTCGATGTGTGTATCTATCATTTACTATATTTGAACAGTTGATTGTCTTTTAAATTGTTAATTTGTTTCAATGTTCGATTTGTTATATTTTAATGTGTATTTCATTGGATATTTTTTATTATCTGTTTGATGAGCATTTTGTATTTATTAAACTGTATGTATTATTATTGAAAGTGCATTCTATTGACTATAATTGGGCGCATCTGCCTTTTTTGTTAATTTTGCAAATGTAGAATATTGTTTATATTTGTTTGTCTTGTCCACTGGCTATATTTGTTTGTCTTGTCCATTGGCTATATTTGTTTGTCTTGTCCATTGGCTATATTTGTTTGTCTTGTCCATTGGCTATATTTGTTTGTCTTGTCCATTGGCTATATTTGTTTGTCTTGTCCATTGGCTATATTTGTTTGTCTTGTCCATTGGCTATATTTGTTTGTCTTGTCCATTGGCTATATTTGTTTGTCTTGTCCATTGGCTATATTTGTTTGTCTTGTCCATTGGCTATATTTGTTTGTCTTGTCCATTGGCTATATTTGTTTGTCTTGTCCATTGGCTATATTTGTTTGTCTTGTCCATTGGCTATATTTGTTTGTCTTGTCCATTGGCTATATTTGTTTGTCTTGTCCATTGGCTATATTTGTTTGTCTTGTCCATTGGCTATATTTGTTTGTCTTGTCCATTGGCTATATTTGTTTGTCTTGTCCATTGGCTATATTTGTTTGTCTTGTCCATTGGCTATATTTGTTTGTCTTGTCCATTGGCTATATTTGTTTGTCTTGTCCATTGGCTATATTTGTTTGTCTTGTCCATTGGCTATATTTGTTTGTCTTGTCCATTGGCTATATTTGTTTGTCTTGTCCATTGGCTATATTTGTTTGTCTTGTCCATTGGCTATATTTGTTTGTCTTGTCCATTGGCTATATTTGTTTGTCTTGTCCATTGGCTATATTTGTTTGTCTTGTCCATTGGCTATATTTGTTTGTCTTGTCCATTGGCTATATTTGTTTGTCTTGTCCATTGGCTATATTTGTTTGTCTTGTCCATTGGCTATATTTGTTTGTCTTGTCCATTGGCTATATTTGTTTAAAATTCTGTGAATCACATCATAATTTTGTGCCATTGTTTATATTTGGGTATGTTTTCCCTTAAAAATATTTGGTTGTATATGTCATCAATAAAATACAAACATAATTTGAATGCCTACTAGACACTGCCCTCAAGTGTATAAAGTCTCTCTGTACAGGAGTATGTCGGTATAACCTAGTATTCGAAGCTGAAACAAAGACACCTCTATACGGCTACAAACTGGCTTAGACGAGGAATTGTGCACCCTCCTTAAGCAATGTTGCCTCTAGTAGTAACACAAAGCTGAATAGTCCAGCAGATTATATGAATTTTTGTCTTTGAATCCGGTAAAACAAAGAGACCAAAATAAAGATATACTATAACATATTTAATTGGTCAATTGGGAAAAGAAAATGAATGTTCTTCACCTCTTTACTAACTCAACGTTTGAGCAGTAAAGGAAAACATTAATGGAAAACTCTGATATCTATGTATCTTATTTACATCCTCTCCAGGAGATTAGACTCAAAGTAAAGTGTGGCTTTTGATCTAAGTGTGTTCATGTGGAAGGAACCAAATTCGAACCCTGAACACCCAGGTCCTCGCTCCACGTCGTTAACTACTTAGCCACCGTGCCATGTATCTCTCAGAGATCAAGTGTTAGCCTCAAGAAGAAGCCTTTTATTTCTGAGAACTTACACTTAAGTAAAATGAAAATAAATAATTAGATAGTGATCCTCAGACAGACTGTTTCGCTTTTTCACAGCTCTTCGTTGCGGCTATACTAGCACCTGCTCAAAGCTCGGATCGAACCTACGACCATCCAGTTGATAGTCTGCGATTCTAACCCCTTAAAAACGGGATGGGTTCTATTTGGAACTGAAGTTATATCTTAATGCTTTATATAAAAATAGCATAACTAGCCACACTGATAATTCTTCGAGACGGTGAAATACGTGATATTGAGATTAATCATATCAAGAAGGCATAAAAGATGGAGCACTGGACAGAAGTGTATTTGTGTATTCATAAAGAGTTGTGCATTACGTTAATAGTAATAGATGAGGATATCACTAGTGACAGCGTTCAACCTAGTGTGAAGAGTGAAGGGCTTATATAGTGATCAACACATATACTGTTTGTCTGTATCACAGCTCTTCAGTGCAATTAGACTCGCATCCGTCACAAGCCGTGATCTCTCTCTTCCTGTATATGTATGAAATACTGTTTCTACCACTCGAACTTTCCGGTTAATAGCTCAGTTTGTAGATTTCGCATATCGTTAGGTCGAGCATCACTGATCGTATAGACGGTGCACGTACAAATCTCTGTGGATAAATAAATATATATATATATATATATATATATATATATATATAAATATGAAAGTAAAAGTATATTTTTTAAATAGTTTAAGCCTAATATACGAGATAGAGTAATTATAAAGATAAATGAAAGAAGATAGATAAATATGTACGAATGACAAATCTATTTCAACTTCAATGCAAGGTGTACTAGGTAAAAACATGTTTATTTTTCTCTCCTTAAGACAAGGATTTTCAAAGATTAGAATATTATCATCCGAGGAATTACATAGATGGATAAGTTAGCAGTGGAAAAGCCAAAATTCAAAATTTTATAAAATATAAAGTAATGGAGAGTAAGAGTGTGCTTGTAAAAATATGGAGTCTGTCCATTCGGTGATAGTCTGTAGACAAGGTGCCCGGTGAAAGGAGATTTAAAGATGGAAAAAATTATTTCGTGAAGGCAGCGTTGAACATGTTCAAAAATGAAGTAAATCCAATAGAAAGATGACTAGTTCAATCGTAGATGGAACGCACTTATTCGGATGTAATTTTGAGAATTACGACCATTTTAAAATACTTCCAGATGTATATATATATATATATATATATATATATATATATATATATATATATATATATATGTATATATTCTACTTTCTCTATATATCTATATATCTCTATCGGTGTCTTTGAAATACTTTGTTATATATACCATTGGAGGTGGATGTTCTATTGAGCTGCGTGTGGTTTGGGTGTGAACAATTTGTTTTTTTATAGGAATACAAACATTGCAGACATAAATGATATAATTATCAGATTGCGAGCAATTCAGCAAAGCATATCAATCTATTTGAAAAATTGTTTTGAGTCATAATTATTTATGCAAACATATAATAAAAATATAACTTGAGAAGTCGATATTTTATTTTGTTTGATTTTGTATAATTTTATCATTTTTAAAACTGTCAATAAATCAAATTTTCACGAGCTAATGTTTTTATGTTTCAGTAAATATAGAATATTTATTAATTAATTTTACGTACATGAAAATAAATTCATTGATAGGTGTTTCTGGCTATCCACCTACAACAGCATGAATCGAACCCTCTATATTACTGTCGGCAGTCTGGAGTTTTACCACCTGAATACAAAACTTTACCGAAAGATGTACGCATTTTTTTATGCCCATAATGTTACGCAATTTAAGTTATTGTTTTTACTGGTAACATTTAGCTTCCGCTCATTGTAAATAACTTCGATTATTCTAAAATATGGCGTTATTATCCGATCATTTTCTTAGTATTTCACACTTCCTAAGCGGTAAAGAACATTGCATTAAGTTTTCCTTTTTTAATAAGACATGTCATTATTTTTATTATATATATTCATTAATTATTTTTTATCTACATGAAAGAAATCTATGAACACGAGTGTTTGGCTATCAACCGTCATCAGCATGGCTAACCTGGGCAAGGATAGAACCCTCAATAGTAATGTTTGTAGTCTGGCGTTTTACAACCAGACAACAACATCTTGCCGAAATATGTACGATTTTTTTATCGCCATAATGTTATGTAGTTTTTGTTATTGTTTTAATTGGCGATAGAAATGGAGCTGTTTTCTTAGTTTTCTTTTTTTTTAAATAGGACGTGCTATTATTTTTATTTTGTATACATTTATCAAGTCATTTTTACGTACATAAAGTGAATCTATGCACACGTGTTTCTGCCTATCAGTTGTCATCAGCATGGCTAACCTTGACATAGATAAAAACCCTCGATATTAACGTCTGCAGTCTGAGTTTTTACAACCAGACAACAATATTTTACCGAAATATGTACGATTTTTTTTATCGTCATAATGTTACGTAGTTTTTGTAATTATTTTTACTTACGATAGAAATGCAATATTCTTTACCGTTTAGGAATTGGTAAAATACTGAAGAAAACAGACCTGTTTCACTCGCCATTAAAAACAATAAAACAAATTACGTAACATTCTTGCCATAATAAATCGTACATATTTCAGCAAGGTGCTGTGGTCTGGTGGTATAACGCCAGACTGCAGAAGGAAATATCGAGCGTTCTACTTTTGCCATGCTAGCCATCAGCATGGCTGCTGATATTTAGAAACACGTGTCCGTGGATTCCTTTCATGTTCGTAAAAACAATAGAAACCACTAGGTAAATATAGAAGATATTGATGAAGTAATTTTATGAGTCAAGTAAAATTGTGATTATTCTGTTCTCAACTTGGATGTTATTCTCACAACGTTTCGACCGATGTAAATTCATACCTTCTTTGCGTGCCGTTCGTAGAACTCGTAAATCTGTACGGAATTTCGAACGGAATCTTTTATTTTATCCACGGAGTTAGCTTTCTCTCGTTTCGTCAGCATTGACTGTCTAGAAATTTTAATTAATTTGTAATTGTATTTGATTGCCAATTAATTGAATCATTTATCCGGTGATGGTTGATGGAACGAGAGCAAGCTATCCTCGTGGATTAAATACATGGATTTTGTTCAAAATTATATACAGATTTCCGAGTTTGACAAAACGAACGTGACGAAATTGGAGATTACATCGACCGAAACGTTCTGAGAATAACATATGAGAACGGTCGTCCGAATAATAAAACTAATAAGTGATCATCTACAAAATTCGAAAACATGATGTCAAGTAAAATTGACAATAGAAAATGCCGTCTTTTGCTGAAGTTACAGTAATTTCGTAATCTATAGTTCAATCTCATTGTTCATTCTGATTGATGTATTTGTTATAATTAGAATATTTTGTTTTCATTATTACCGTCAATTATTCTATCTATAAATACATATATTATGAAGACCCTATTAGTTATGAAAGAAAACAATTTAATAGTATTTAAAACATTATTGATGTGATTGCGTGTGATTTTAATTTTAATTTTAACGAGTAGACCTATTTTGTGCTTTTTTTAATTTGTTGAGCGATTTGTTCATAAGCATTTAAAATGTTTCTAACGTGGACCGTCGTTCCGATTTCTCATCTCTTGTTTCTACTTTCCTATTTTATCTCAAACCTGCTCCATCGTCTTCATCAAAAGGCATGAAAATCGTGTGGCGTACATCTTTATTAACATATAGATCACTTAACAGAAAAATGATTACATTAATATATATATATATATATATATATATATATATATATATATATATATATATATATATACATATATATATATAGCATGAAAATTAGTAAAATATTACATCCAAGAATCCGAATAACTTTGCTTTATTATATAGATGAAAACAAATGAAATATTGCTTAATTATGTCGCTTGATGAGCTTGATGAGCACATGATATATCTGCTAAAGAAAAAATGAGAAATGTCCATGGATAATTTTATTGGCACGTGAATAAAGGTCACATTACTTTCTTTGAGAAAAAATTGCTATTAATACATAGAAAAGGTTGTTTGAAAATGAAAAACATGAAAGAACACGAATACATCAAACGGCATGCCAGATGCATAGTCTAGCCATTATTGATTTATAATAAGTGTACCTTGTATGACTCTGCATCGAAAGAGATGAAGTTCTTAGGTTTAATGATGAAAGAGAACAAGCACTTGTCTAGTTTATAGCTACATGAATGGGTATATTGTATGTATTACTTCTATCAGTGGAGGGGGGGGGGCGTTTCACGGTTACTTGCTCCGTCAACCTGAGCAAGCTGAGTTATAATTCAAGCAAATCCATTCCGCTAATTTAAGCACTATACCATTAGAAAAGGTACGTAGTTGTTCATTCTTATCTGATCGTTTACAACGAATCTCTTTCAATAGATATTGTGCTTCGGTAGTAACATTATTCAAATGGTTGATATGATATAAGACATAGGGAAAACAAATAACTGATGGTTAAGAATAAAATATTGCGAGCGGTTGATTTATCTTCTTCCCGCGATCTGTCTCTCATACGGGTAAATGAATTATAGCGCCAAGCTAACAAGAGTAAAATTTGTTTAGATCAACTTGAGCTGGATTATCTGACAGAAAGTATCTTATTTTGAAAACAACGAAACATTTTATGACGTCAGAATAACATCACAGAAGACTTCCGCGAATTCGTATAAATGAATACGAATAAATGAAATGGGGGAAGTAGAAGAAGTCACACGAAATGGCGTATTTATAAGTGTTTCGATTCACTAATTTGCTCATGTTTGTTAAAAAAAATCGTTTCGGTTCCAATCAGCTGAGCCTTAGCAGATGTTTTTTTGTAAACATGTGTCCGTCGGCTCGTTGCAGGCAGTTGTCATAGCAGCCGAAATTTGCTTGGCATAATTCTTGAACAGCTGAACAATCAGCTTCTTTGTCTGGAAAAACTATAGTCCAGCTAGGTCCTATGAGATGCACACTCCCAGGTTTTACCTTCTCCGTCGGTGAAGGGTTTTTCTTGCTGGTCATTAGAGGCACCTATACTGGGTAATGCCGACGTGTCCTTGCTTGGTTATTTTTGTAGCCTTCAACAATCGCTCTAGGAGGAACTGATTTTACCACGACTTGACAAAGACTTAATGTTTAACATGTCTGCAAGGGAAAGCGAATAGATAGTGGTATATGTCAGTTAACATTTTACCTAAATCCTTTGTTCAACAGGTATTTAAAAAAAACTGTAATTACACTTGCTCAACACTGTGAGAAAACCAGTAAGAAATGGGTCGTTTTAGGAATGCTCTTGAGATCTCATTTGTTTTATTCTCTATTCTCGTACTTAACCTGTTGCCGGAAAAATATATAGACTCGCTTTTAACATTAACAATATATTGATAAAACTACTCTTTCGCATGTGCTATTATTTTGGCAAATTATAATTTCTTCATCAGAACGTTTTCGAAATTTGGCGAAGTTTTTATTTTCATGCTGTTATGGTACGAAATAGTTTTAAGAAAGTAATAATTAGTTTAATGGTATTTTGTTAACAAGGGCAGAATATGTTTAAATGTAAAGTAAAGATTATTAGTATCATTGATCGGAGAATAACGCCATATTTTAGAATAATCGAATTTATTTACAATGAGCGGAAGCCAATAGTGTTCACTAAATATAATTCTATCAATCTTTTATTCCGATATGCGAGAATGAAAAATCGCGTGTGAAAGAATGTGTAGAAAGAAGACGCACATTTTCCTGTTATAATTTTGAGTATCTAACGTAGAATAGTTGAAATATGAAATAATAACCGTTAATCAACGCATGGTCCCCATTAAAAATGTTTCCGGTGTACGCGGGTCGAGGTTTTAGTAGATCCTACTGTGAAACCTTAGATTCATCTGACCTCTTGTACAACTGTATGACTATCTAAAGAGAAAATATTGAGCAAGACAAAAAATAAAATTCAAAGAAATTAAACGAAACAAATGTAGTTTCTTAAAACAAGCATTAGTAATATGCCTAAATCGCTGCTGAAGCAGATTTGTACATGCAGACTTTTTAATAGCCTATATTAGGAATTGAAATAGGAAAACACTCACTTTACTTCATATATATATATATAGTATAGAGTAATGTTTTATTTAATGAATAGCTCTGCATTTTTTGTATTAAACAGTATAACTTTTTTCTGCGATTGATTTATATGTATATGTTTACTAAACCTCATCGTTTTTTTTTAAATTTGATTAATGAAAATTCCTATGTCAACCAGATGTACTTCCCTTGGCGATATGTCACCGCATGGCGATCGATCTACTTCTATTTTAACCATGCCTTTTTTTCTTGATCGAATTCCTACGAGAAAGCTAATTAACGCGGAACGCCAATTAATGACACAGACTCGCTAATAGATTACCGAGTTAAAAGGAGATAACACAGTGTGAAAATGTAACACTTCATCCAGGCTGTAGGATTCTTATCGTCAAAATAATCAGTTCTAAATTAGTGACAATGTTATACAGATTAGGTTGGGCTTTTCAAAATTAACAAGATCTATACGAAATGAATGTATCTTCAGCCGTATAGTATTTTACGAATTCGTGAAATGTTGAAGCATATTAAAATCGAATAGATGTTTAAATCTGGTTGCATATCTTCGTGGATTTGTATCTAAAGTATAGGCATACTTATCGTATGTTGCTTTGTACCAAATAATAAAAGCTTAATCTGAATTTTAAAAAATTTAAATACTTAAGTTTTATATGCGTGTCACTCTACTCAAATATGAGACATTTAAAAGTATTTATACCGGTTGTCTAACTGAAATCATCATGATCATGATGCTGATCATGATGCTGATAATCATCATCATGATCATGATGATGATCATGATGATCATCATGATCATCATCGTCGTCGTCGTCGTCATCATCATCATCATCATCATCATCATCATCATCATGATGATGATGATCATCATCATCATCATCATCATCATCATCGTTGGTTTAACCTACGTGTTATATGCTAGCATGCGTTGGATAGCTTTACGAAATTGAGATGTTGGACCATTTACATTGTCTTCCCCGGAGACTGTTATACATATGATATAAATTGCATCAAAATAGGTGATGTTTGAAGTTTAGAATTCTAAAAAAAATATGATTTGTCTACAATGCTTAAATGGCATGCTTCTGTCTTAGAAGATGATACACACCCTCTGAATAGAGTCATACACGAGGGAAAGTTCATGATGAAGTATGTGTCCCACTATATTTTACCGCACTTCTATTTTTTCAGAGTGTTCGTTCTCCTACACTGGTTGCCTCGATAAAACTATAGCATAAAACTCAAGAAAAGGACAGACACATGAACTAATATATTCCCCAATGTTATTAACGAAACTGATACTTCGACTTCATCAATTACGATAGCTGTCACTCATCCAAGTACTGACAAAGCTCAATATTTTTTAACTTCGGTGATCTGTTACGAACTTATGTTTTAGCGTGATAGTACCGTGTGTCTTCAATAGAATTAGAATGAAGTTTTTCATTATACACGCCGGGGGATGACGGTGGCTGAGTGGTTAACGAAACGGACTGACAGCATGGGTGTGCCAAGTTCGAATCCAGTTCATGGATTTTATTAACTTTCACGGCCCCTCCTATAAGTACCTGATAACTTTCTAGAAATAATTCTTACTAGAAAGATATCGTTGAAATCAATAGCCAACAATATAATAATATAATTCATAGGAAATGAATCAATGAATTAAATACGCCAGTCTTTTTCATACATTTTATAGTATTGACATTTCGTCATCGGTGATAATTTATTCCTTTACTGTTGAAATTCACTTTAATCTTCTACATTAAAAATGGACACTGATTCTGGACGTAGATTGCGGCCGGCAAACGTCGATAAAAGACTTAGGTCTTCAAATAATGAATGAAATTTAATTAGTGATGCCAGATAATGTCTAAAACTTTCTTTAAATTAAATTGTAATCAAAATATGAGTAGAAAAATTCAATATTTTCAGAGAAACGGATCTTTTATGAATAAAAATAATGTTGTTGCCACTTCCCATTTAATATAAGCGTCTGACAATATTAATCAAATACTGTATGACTGTGTACATTGTCGATATCTATATCAATAAAACCGTCTGATCACTTCTGGGTTGTCTGTATGTGTTCTTTTTTAATCCACGTGACTTAGACATTATTAATTTTTGATTTTCTTATTATTGATTTTTTATTGAAATCAAAAATGCAAAAACGTTAATCATTAAATCGAAATTTTAGAAGATTTTACTTAAAAATAAATTAAATTATAAAATTAAATTCGCTACAATGCATTTCAGTTTCTGCCTAAAAAACTCACTTGTTATAATTTTTTTTTGTAGAAGAAATGATCCTTCCAAATTCGATAGGAAGTTGGAAGCATTCACGTAATAACTACAAACACTCTGATCTCCGTAGAACTAAAAGAATAAATGTAATTATCTAAAATTGAAATATCTCAGTTCTATTATGGTAAAATACGAGTACGTAAGTAAAAGAAAAAAGTTTTTTGAATTCGGACTCAAAAATAGTTCGAACTGACAACCTTTATCTTTAAGTATGTGATAAACCGCTTGTTGTTGTTGTTGTTGTTGTTTTTTCGAGAATACATATATTGCTTGTTTGCTGAAGTCGAAAGTAGCTGAGAGGCTAGAGTATTGATTTACTCCTCTCTAGGAGTTAGGCACAAGGCCAGTTTTTATCTTACTCCCACAAGTAAGATGTGACCCAAGGTCGAGTCGGGAAAGTGGGGTTTAAAAATTGCCTGGGCAGCCCCGTCGGCATTCCCCGGTAGGGGCGCCTCAGGCAGTAAGCAATAAACTTACTCCTCCCCAAAGAGAGGAGGCGAAGCCTGGGAGGGTGGACCTCATAGAACTGCACAGGACAGACCCATAGACCGGCGTAAATCAAGCCCCGAAGGCCAAGACAATACCAGTCTATGGGGTGCAGTATCCATTGGAACAGATACTACACTTTGATATTGGCCAAAAGGCCAAGAAAGCTGAGAGGCTAGAGTAGGGATGCTTATGTTAACCTTTCGCCACTTTCTCCGTCATTTCACTCTCTTCCTCTCTTCCCATCTCCCTCCTCTCTCTCTCTCTCTCTCTCTCTCTCTCTCTCTATATATATATATATATATATATATATATGTATATATATATATATATATATATATATATATATATATATGTAGGTAAAAATAATTTAATATTATTTATTTAAAATTTATATTGTTATAAGCTCTTTCAATAAGATTAAATTTGACCCCTGTTCGGGAAGTTACAAATAGATTGCCTCTAAGGCATAATCCGACAACGTTCGTAGAATTGTTAGTCAGTCTTTCTAGATATGCCGTTATTCACATAGATAGAACTTAAATTCTCTTCTTGAATGTAGTAATGTCTCGTCGCCTAATGGTTTTGGCGCTTCCTTGCGGAGTCAAAATTTGGTCTGTGGCAGGGGTTCGGACCGTGCGACCGTCTGAGATTATCATCCCTACACTGATGAGAGCGAAAGCTTGATATGTTTGCGTATGTAGGTTAAAATGATCTAATATTGGTCTATGTACGCCCTCCCTCCAATGGAAGTTCCTCGTAGACGAGCTTGTTATTTTTTCCTTTAATTTCTGTAAGATGAAGTGACGTTTTGGAGTAGCTTTTGTTGGGTTTTTTTAAAATAAATGAATGAAATAAAGTATTTCAAGAATGTTTTGGAAACGACCGTACGCCATAATAGACTTGTTGTTCTAATTAACTAAATCTCCTTATATATATATATATATATATATATATATATATATATATATATATATATATGTGTGTGTGTGTGTGTAGGTGTGTGTGTGTGTGTGTGTGTGTGTGTGTGTGTGTGTGTGTGTGTGTGTGTGTGTGTGTGTGTGTGTGTGTGTGTGACAATAATGTCGATCGCCGTCGGTTTGATTCAAACTCGAGACCTTGTTTTAGCTTTTGGGGAATTCCAAATTATTTTTTGTTATTAAGTAAAGAAGAACCCAATCTCCAATAAGAGGAGAAACGAATAGTTTACTTTCTTGTGAATGGTAGGTGAGAAATAACTTTTGGTGGAGATACAGAGGGTATCATCATCACTGTCAGATGGGGTGTCTCGCGTTAATATTTTGAGGAGATTAAAATCCCGAATAATGCAATGAGAAAAGACTCTTGGTTACTGGGTCGTCTTATTTGGGTGGTTGAGTTGCGACTCGAAAATAGATAGTTGTCTGAACAGAGGTAACATAAAAACAGGGATTGTTAATGCAAAAAGAATTGAAGCGTATTTTTTGGACAAGAAGTAAAAACCCGGGTGAATGTTATGTTACTCTGCTTGAGAGAATTTTAGTGGGAAATAGGCCACGTTGTTACTGTGTAACAAAGGTGGTCATCGAGTTGTGGACATTATCGGCATTGATGGACGTAAGTTAAGATAACACGCATCCAGGAATGAACATACATTATGCAAAAGAGATAAGAATTATTTTTTTTACGGGGACCATATACGTCGCCGGCCTTATGTGGTATGATGGAGAAGTTGAGGTCTCTGCTGAATTATATTCCCCGTATATATAAATTAATGATGAATGCATTTTTTCTTCTATGAATAAGTTTTGAGGAGGAGGAAGAAGAAGTATGTTTCTGTAAATCAGTTTCGAGAGAGGGGGAATCTCCTCCGCCCACCGGGAGAGTGAAACAGATGAGGAAGAAGATGAGGGGGCGGATTAAACATAGAATTGCCCATTCCTTTGTTAGAAAAGTGAATTGGAAATTCCAAATACGGAAAGTTATTATAATAATAGTGTATTTTATTTGTTGAATTACATTTTGTTGAAGGTGAGGGCGAATTCACTTAATTCTCAACGTAAATAAAAGCGTAACAGACGTTCAGAGACTCTACTTTGCTCGCCCACTGAATCCACGTAATCCAGAGACGCACCCGGACTTAATGTTAAATCGCTAAAACCAACATCACTCAAATTTAGTAATATTACCGGTTGAAAACACAGACAGTAGAAGTTACACCTTATAAGCTTTTGAGCACATTCGTCTAGTACATTTTACCCTAATAATCATTTTTATACCAAAAAACACATCCGAGTTTGTCCATTATTTTTGGGGCTTGAAATTGCCTTCGCTCCTCAAAGATACAAACTTTGAAGAGCAGCGCCGGACGATTACCCCTTTGATCTAATCACAACGTTGGAGGGTGGTAATTAAAAGACCTTCCCACACCGACAGTCTTCATCAGTGCAGCGACCTTCTCTGCAAACAGGTACCGAGTGACCAACCGAAAACCCGGAACGGCCAACTTCGGGGACGTCACGAGAGGTTGTGGTACACTTTAATGTCACTGCGTCCAGGGTATCACATTTTGCTGGCTGATGACTCAAGAGTACTTAATTTTAGTGGTACCGTGTAGGGGTAGGGTACATATGTATCTATATATTATGTTAATAATCTTTGAACTCTCCATTCTAAATATTCATAAACATTTCATTTCGTATCTGTTACGCGTGTTCGAGTTGAATTTCGCGAGATTGTTTCTGAATCTAAACATGATTTCAGTCTGTTTTCTTATATTCCCACCAAATACGCTGATTGTTTTTATGAATATATTAGTCATGTAATGCTATAAAAAATGACAGTGAATTAATCAAGCCTAAAAAAGCATAAACGCCACTAAAATATATGGTGGCGCCTAATCGTAAAGATTGAGTGGATACGTGTGTAACATCTACCAACTTTATTCATGGAAATATTACGTTTAATCAATATTCGGTATTTGATTTTACTTACATTAATAACTATCATATATATTCAACGTACGAAATTGTAAGAGTATTACAGCAAGCGCATACGTAGACTTTACAGGCGGTGAGGATAACATTACGAGTAAGTTGGGTGCAATATACGGTAGTATGTATTCGTAAAGAGTGGATTCATGAATTTAAAATTTAAGATTTACAAAGTTTAAGAAAATTAAAATTACGTCTATAAAGTCGTCGTTTTTGTCTGTGAAAATATGAAACAATTCGTATATGTGGTAAGATAGGAAAAAGCTTATATGCTTCCGCATACTTTTCCAGCTATGAAACGATATTTATTTATCCTCGAAAAATTTCAAGGCGGCCATTTGAATAGCAGTCACAGGACTTTTAGCTGACAGAGATATATCTCATCCAACTATCTCTATTACATAACTAATACTTAAAGAGCTATTGTTTGGATTAAATATACAAATAAGAAGATAGATCATAAATAAAATACATTTTGATCAGAACCTGAAACAATATATCACATATGCAGCTTTTGATTATGAAGTTATACCGATCAATCAAATAGAGATACTTCTTACTTTACATTATATATGAAAAGATATAAATATCGGAATAGAAATTAAACTATTTCGTCAGTAGTTTGAAGAATATGACAAGAAGCGAGTTAATCCGAGCAGCTTGTAGTCATTCATTCATTTTTCACAAACATGTGTACGTTATAAAGTCACAGGATTGTGTATCTGGCTATGATTTCAAACGCTTTATTTTATAAAACTCGCTTAGGCTGCCGGTCCGAAAAAAGTTGTTGTTGCAAGACTCGAACCTCTTAAAAATTTCAGGATCATAATATAACTGATGATGTTAAGGGGAGCATTTGACCATTGTGATTTTATAATAGACACGTAAACACCAACACATATACATACAGACATATTTATATAAACATTCATGTGTGTACATATAGTTTGCCTATCCTTAGAATATAGTTTAGTGATAAAACTGTGTACCACTTCAAGTGAATAGTTAGCTAAATCATTGGAGATTTCGCTTAAACTCGGAATCATTAGCTTTTAGATTATTTTGCAAATCAGTTAAATCGCACGGAAAATCCATAACATTCGGAATTAGAATTCATACCGTGGAAAATTGCGGTAAATAATCTGTATTTGTCATCTGATGAATTCCGCCCGAGGTATTAGTATTAGATGATTGCAATACGAACAAATATCGGAATACAGACGCTGTGATGTTAATTAACGGCGTACATCGATTTATTTCACTCTTTCCAAATAGATTAAAGGATCTTCTCCAAGCGGAGTACTTAATATCAAACAATATTCTTATAAAATCATATTCATTTTAGTTTAACATGTACAACTTTATTATAAGTCATTCAGAACAAAAACCGGACACAGGAGTTATAAACCATGGCATTCCTTCTTTTTTTAAACATATTATTAATTTCACATTTAATCGCATTATTAGATCGATACATTTAAAATCTAAATAATGTATATTGAATCCGCGTATTTAGATTACGTGTGTGTTTCCATTATATAGTTACTTTGGGCTGTATTATGATTGTTATTATATATATATATATGGAGGACTGTATGAAGCTCCCTTTCTTGGGTAGAGCTTATTTGTAAAGATATCGTCAACTGCCATTAGCTTTAAAGCAAGGCTCATTGGATCAACCTAATTTGAACTCCCGGCACTTGACAATGTTTACATTGAGATAGGAAAGAGAGAGAAAGGGGGGGGGAGAGATGATTCACATAATATCTCTTCCTCCGCGCCATATAGTCAGGACATTAACAGAAATTTAGCTTGACAGTATCAACATAAACAATGTATATATATATATATATATATATATATATATATATATATATATATATATATATATATATATATTCTCGGCCTGTTTTGCACGAGACATGTGCGATGAATGCCTATATACCGCTCGGGAATGCTGATAACGTTGTGATAATTATTAATATCACTTTAAAATCCCGTCCAAAACCTGATAAGCCATTGCTTAAAACGACGAAATACTACAAGTAGGCTGATTAGGAATCTATCAGAGATCATATAAGATACACTCCAGGGAGTGAAACTTTGTCTCACCCTTCTAATCAGTCAGTACGCAATTGAGGTAATCGAATGAGTCAAAGGAGGCAGTAAATAGCATGTTTTCATACGAACGTTTTACGGCAGGCCCCACTTTCCACAAAAGTTTACATAAAACTCTGCAGCTGCTATTGCTCAGACACAGCAAGCATTCCAACAATTCAACAGTCACACGTACACTACAAATTGAATAAAAATTATATCGTGACGAAATCATTTTAATACTGGAATAGATGAAACAAAGAGAAGGTATACAGAGATAACAAGAAAATGCATTTAGTCACAGAAACTAGGTTCTCCTGATTTATGGAAAATATTACATGTAGTGAATGATGGGCAATCAAAAATACATCCCGCTATCCAATCACAATGATACCCTTTGCACAACAAGTGATGAGGCTGGACTACTTGCTCAATGTTAAGCCTAAACTTTAATGTGGACTCCGCTAGGGCTTCTCTCCCAAATTTCTCACTACGGACTGAAGCCAAACTTGATGAGCTGACTGACCAGCACCCTTATCTTATGTCCGTCATATCATAAAAAACCTTTACACATCCAAAGCATGTGAGCCTGATCTTATACAAGTAATAGTAATGAGGAAATGAGTTGCTTAACTGGCCCCTGCTCTATCTAAACTTAACAAATGCTTTGCCGAATGTTGCTTCCCTGATAGCTGGAAAATTGCCTCTGTGGTACCAGTCTTTAAGAATACTGGAGATAGAACTGCCCCTCAGAATTATTGCCCTACCAGTCGACTCCCGCTCTTTGCTAAAATCTGTGAATCCTTTATCAATCTAGCAATAGTCCGGCACCTCGTTAATGCTAAACTTCTTACTGACCATCAGTATTGGATTTAGGCGAGCAAGGTCTACTGCGGATATCCTTACGGTCATCTTTGTACGCATATACCATACACTGGGCTAGGCAGGTGAAGCTAGGGCGGTAGCGCTTGATATATTAAAAACATTTGACTAAATCTGGCATGAAAAATCTTCTCATAAAAAATAATTCATATTGTATTACTGGACAAATATTTAATATAATTAGATCTTTCCTATCAAAAAAAAAATTCTGATTGTTCTCGATGGCCGTTCACCGAAACAACGTAACATAATTGCAGGGATCAATCCTTAGACTTTTATTGTTCCTAATTTCATAAATGACCTTTCTTATGACATTGTGTCTCAGATTGGTATATTTTCTAACGACACTACGCTTTACTCATGTGGGTAAACCGGGCGCGCACATATCCGAAGCAATGACTGAATACTTAGAAAGTGACCTCCAGTCTGTAGTGGAATACGGGCATTAATTGATGGTAACATTTAATGCTGCTAAGACAAAGCTGCTTTCCTTCAACAACTATAAGAATCCCCTTGAACCACCGATTGACATGACAAATAACACCCTACATTAGAGTTCAACGTTGAACCCCCTCGGCTTTACATTCACAGGTAACATGAATTGAAACAAATAAAAAGAAGACATTGCCAAGGTTGCTGCAAAGAAAGTGAACTCTCTCTAAAGCGCTAGAACACTTCTCACGCCTGACAGTATCTTATATCTCTAAAAAGCTACCATCCATCCATGTAGCGAGTATTGTTGTCACATCTGGGCTGGTGCACCATCCACAAGTCTGTCACTTTGCGACAAGGTCCAAAAAAGACTATCGAATCGGTCACATCACTCCCCACAATGTTCCAGCTCCCGTCCCATTGCCATAATGTTGCATCATTGTGCTTTTTATACAAGTACTTCAATAGAATGTGCTCTAATGAAATTGCTGCTCTGATGCCTCATCGACATAAATGCATCGACCAACACGACAATCAGCTAAATCCCACCCATTTACTGTGGCGGTCTGAAGATGCCGGAGAGTTTTCCACTACAATAGCTTCCTTCCTCGAACTGCCACCATTTGGAACTCCTTTGCTGCTACTTGTTTCCATGACTGTACCAATATGCAGAAATGTAAAACTAATGTGAACAAGCATCTCGTTGCACAGCTTCCATTTCAGGCTGCCCCCTAAACTTCCATTCTAATTCAGAGTAGCCCTTTACATCTACAGTGGCAACTTGCCTTGTTTGGGGTGAACTAGTTAGACTATATATATATATATATATATATATATATATATATATATATGTGTGTGTGTGTGTGTGTGGGTGTGTGTGATAGAGAAAGAATGTGTGTATTGGTGTCTATAGGAATAAGGTAATAAGTAAACAAAAATAACAATAATTGTTATAACACGAAAACTGGTAATCCCTTAAGTAATGTATTATCATGCCTATCATTAGAATCCCTGGAAACAGGATGTTCTAATTTAGAATCCTTACACACAGCACATGCTTCAAATATATAGATTTTCTCTGAAAACAAGCGTAAATAGAATACTTAGCTTACACTATTAATAAGGATGAGCCTCCGATAAAATATACATTCGAACATAGATGTAACACTTCTATACAATTTCAAAACCTTTCCATTCTTAGAAACGGTAATACACTATCTTACTAATTATACCACACACATACAAATACAACTACACAATTTACATAACAAAATCAAAATAGGCCTGATAATAAACATAGAGGACATAGAAATTGTTCTTAATAAACGAATATACAATAATAAAAGCATCCATGAAAATCGAAACATTGCATACTAAATGCAAGTAGTAAAATAAACCGAATCTTCCCTAATATTAAAATAAAATATATAAACTCACTCACAATCAAAATATATTCAACAAACTATAAATTACAAGTAACATTCAGCCGACAAAAGCCAACATTTACTAAATTAAACGTAATTATCGCGACAAGGTATACATCGGTTAAACTGAGTACACCGTTTAAAGACAATTTTTACGCACAATTGAGATATAAAACCTGGCGGCAGTATAAACTTTAAATCACGAATTTTACACACAAAATTATTCAATTATAAAACACGCACATAATACTTGACGAAAACGTCTCATAGATGCAGCCGTACATACAATGTAAATAATAATATATACCAGAAGACGAGTTTTTATTAAATAACAAAACACTTCCCTAAAAGAGTCATAAACGAACATAAGAATAACTTGTTGTAAATTTAAGTAAAATTCAATGATTTGTTTACACAGATCCCTACTTTCATCCACTGTCAGCTTCCCATACAAATATTGCTATTTCTCCCTCTACAATACTCCCGTCTTCAACTACTAGCACCCCTCCCCGGCTTTTCCTTTTTTTCTGTATCGAGAGTGGGGCAGCAGATTGAATTTTGAGAATAAAACTTTAAATACTCCCGGATGAGCGTGAAAGTCAAGGGAGGTACATATAATCGTAAGAAAAAGCACAGGAAAGTTATTTAAACATTTAAGTTTTTAGAAATGGACCCAACGTCTGTCTTAATGCTCATATATTGAAATTCAGCGCTTACATACTCAGAAAAAGTGAAAAGATAATTTGGAAAATGTTCATCATTATTTAGAATCCCCTCGTCAATTAGGGCGGGATTTTTATACACATAATGCTAAGAACTTTCTATGGTGATATTTAAAAAGTAAAAAAAATAACTCGTATAAAGTATAGTGTAACATATAATTTAAATCTCATCCGTATTAAGTGTCGGTGTATGTCTGTAACACAAAATTCAACACAATTGGTTACGCAAATTCTCATTCTCAATATTTTTGTAACTAGCAGGACCCATATTCATGGATTGCTCGCGAGAATTGTGGAAATTAACAGTGTGTAGTTGTGTTGGATTTTTTGCAGGGTTGGTATTTGCGTTTTATTTACAATCATGGTGACTTCTTGAAAATCAAGTAAATTCACACGGAAGTATATTGAGCGGAAACCACCACAGATATTGTTTTCTGAGAAAATGCCCTGCCTTTACTCACACCATAACGATATTTTTACTTAGAACGATGTGTAGTATCAAAACAAAACAATCAATTAAATTGAAAACAGCAGAAACAAATATATAATTACTTAGATGTATTTTTGTAAAGCAATATACAAATTAGTTAACTTTACAACTATAATCGCATTCACATGAGTGCATTAGAATCTGTAGTTCTATTTTGTTAAGTAGACATTTGCGGTTTAATTACACACGTACAGAAAGAATTAGCACAAAGTATAGAGATCACTAATACATAAATTATAGATATGCGTAGATACATCACATTAACACGATTAAAACCAATAATGCTGACAACTAATGAACGCTTCCCACACTTAACGTTATGACTTTAAATATTGATTTTAAAAAACTGCTTTAAAAATAGTAGTATTGTTTTATTTATTTATAATTCTATTGGTTTTACTCACATCAATATAAGACCCAATTCAGCTGGGAAAATATTTAAGAGAAGTATTTAAACAAACTGAAATAAGAATGATTTCATTTGTAAGGTTATTATTTTGTTAAATGTGTACCATCGAAAGCCAGAAAAAAACATTTAGTTCGTGGCAGCACACATATTGAGCTATTTTTTTATTGCCTTCGTTTATTTCGAGTCAGCTAAATTTAATCTGTTTTAAAATAAGTTCCAATTAATATTAAAAAGAATAACACTAAATATGTTTGATAGTCTATATAGTATAAATATTTATAAAAAGAAGTGTTTTTGCATTGTTTATAGTATGAACGTATTATCCGTCAAACTTTAACAGAGTTGAAACAAGAACATTAGTCAGTTTTAAGACTGCATACCTTTGTCTCATAACGTTAGGATGGGTCAAAGTATTATCTGAGCGTTACTTCTTTATAGTGTGTGAAGAAGTCCTGATGTTTAGTCATGGAAACATTCATGAATTAAAACCAATTTATTTGATCAGGTTGAAATTTTGCATGTCATTTCATCAAACAGAATCAGAACATAAAATTTAAAAAATAGGAAGTTGAAATTCTGTTAAAACTTGGAAAAGTTCCGAACTTTACATAGTCATGACAAGGTCGAAGGCGACTTCATTGACTAGAATAGGGATCAAATAACGAGTCTCTATGATTTTGTTAAATTGACAGTGATCGCAAACTTTACAACTATTCCGTTAACTTGACCTTTCAACCATTCAGTGAACTTGACCTTTCAACCATTCAGTGAACTTGACCTTTCAACCATTCAGTTAACTTGACCTAGATGTCCAAACATTACATCCGTACATGGCCGATATTCTGACAAAGTTGGTGTACGCTAGTCTGTACACAAACAAACAAAAGTAGTGGCAAACCAACAAACTCGATCGAAAACATAACCTCCTTGGCGAAGGTAATGAGGATTTTTTTAAATGCTACCTAGGTTTCGGATAGAAATTGTAGTCTGTGTATTTATGTTTGTTTTTCTTTTTTGCTTTCAGAATTTGTTCTAGTCTCAGAAAGTGTCTGTTTACTCCTGTTACTCTTACCTAAGATTCGTTTTACAATTCTCAAGCGGTCGGGTCAAATATGCGGCCTTGAGAGAATGAGCGAACTCTGAAGTATTTTAGGTGAATTTTATTAATTTGGACAACACTTTTTACAAGTCTAAAGAACATACTTTTATTCGTGTCCCATAATTAGATTCCGGTGTCCATAAACAAAACTATTTAAAGAAATAGAAAACAATATCCCGAAATGTCCAAACAATTTGTATCAAATCTCGCGTCAAATAATTTAAATTGACAGTTTTGTGAATGTTGAAAAAAGTGCAAAACAGAGAGAGAGAGAGAGAGAAAGAGAGAGAGAGAGAGTGAAATAGAGATATAATAGACGTATGCCCGTATTTATATGAGTATGTGTTCCTGTGAATCCACTATTTAACGCTATTAGGGCTGCCAAAACGTTATATTTGAAAGGAAGTGTCGCATACCTACGCAGATCATACTACGGTTATATATATAATTGATCAAGTTTAAATATGTTAATAAGATAAACATAAACCCAATATTTTTAAAAAGTGCTCAATAACAAGTACAGCATTTATAACATTACTTTAACAATATTACAGCCTTACGTTAATAAACTAACGTTTCGATGCTAACACATATTACCAATATATACATACACACACGTATATATATATATATATATATAAATATATATATATATATATATATAAACAGCAAACTCCCTATTTTAACAACCTCATTAAAACGCACAAGACCAGCACACACACACACACACAGATTATACCTATAGTTACCATTATCAAAGGACCACTTTATGAAATCCCATGGCTACACTACACTACACTACTTAAACCGCTACTCTTCACCCTCTCCGCACATGTCATCTGCCCTGACCAAGTCATTAGCAGATACACTTACTTCAACACTAGCAACTACGCTCAAATGAACACATCTTCAGCCTCGACGTCGTCTCCCTCTGCACTACGATACTTGCATACCCAGCTATCGAACTAATCACTGACAACATATCTCCCTCTGACTGCATAGACTGCTTCGGATTAACACTTACTGGACTACACTTACTAGTATACATCATCGTATACAATACCTATTTCACTTATCAGCAACGCACATTTAAACAAATCAGTGGCCTCTCTATGGGCTCTAGCCTTAATGCTCTTCTAGCCATTACTTACATGGATCGACTGAAATGACGAGCACAAAGCCATTTAAATATAAAACAACCTGAACAACATGTAGTTCACTATCGAACACCCTAGCGCTTCAGGATCACTCTCACTTTTTGATTTCAAGTACAATGTCATTGATGATTGAACCATACACACTAACTTATATAGAAAATAAGCCTCCAAAAAGCTTTTTGTACATTTTAAGTCTGACTAACCCCTTAAAGCTGAATTATGTTACACCCAGAATGAGATTACCCGAATGCAGAACAAATCCTCATCTACTGCCAACAAAATAGCACACACTAATGACGTCCACCAAATCCTACTTACAAACGGCTACCCCGCTTCCACCATAATCCCCTCCTCAATGACACCAACACACGCAGACACTGCCACCTCTCCAATACCTGCTTCGTAAAACTCTCTTTCCTTATAGATAAAATCACTACTGTTATTCGCAAGGCCATAAACAAAGAAAACCTTGACATTCAACTCACCCACACTGGCACGTTCTTGTGTCAACATCTATCCAAAAGACACGCAAATCATAACCTCGAACCCCGCTCTCCGGTCAATATCTATATTCGTAACACCGAACTGTACAACCACATTTATTTAGAATACAACCTACAATACGCCAAATGCAATAACTTCTATATAGGAAGCACGACAAGAAAGTAATAACACCTACGCATCAAAGAGCACATGAATACCCGTATATCCTCCTCTACAAAAATACTATCATGCAATAATATACAACATAATATCTGCGTTAGTGTCCTTGCCTCTGTCAGAAACATTGGGGCCTGTGAAATTCGAAAGTGATCCTTATTTCCAAACTTAAACTGTCACTCAATCACTGACATGAACTTAATTCACCTTTCATTATATAACTTACCCTTTCACTGACTGACTAACTTTCATATTCAACATCCCCTTTTTATTGTGATTTGACTTTTCACATTTTCTATGTAATACTTTGCTGCTGATCTTCTATACTTGGCCACTTCCTACTATTGCACCATTTCCTACTAATAGCTTCTCCAATCCTCTTTTACACTAAAAATACATTATAAAACCTTAACACCATACTATGCTTATTATATTAGTACAGTTGTTTATATAAATATTACGCAATAACATCTTTAACCTAAAGTACATACGCATTAACACACCCCCCCCCTATTATCTACTACTAATTTGCCCTTCATTTACTTATTGTTCCATTACTGTACTTCCCCCACGCCCCTTCACTGAATTAATTAACACCAGATTTCGACAACACTAAAAATATATTATCAAACTTTTCTACACACTATGCTACTATATTAGTACAGTTAACTCACTTACTCACTCTCCTAGTATAATGGCAGCGTTCACTTTGTCAGGGATCGACGTTGTCTGGCAGTCTTTATACATCGTCTCTGATGTTCACGTTCGTGGAAGTCTACCTTCACCATCTGTATACAGTCACGCCTCATGGTTTCTCTCCAGGTCTTCTTTGGGCGCTCGGCTTTCTTCTGACTCACCCCTTTCAGATCTGTACAGGTGTTGATAGGTACACTGCTTATTTTAACATGTCCAAACAAACGTAGTCTGTTCGCCCTAAGATTAACGTCCACTGGTTAGATGGGCAATGCCTCGCGCAAGGTCTCTGACCTAACATACTTATTTAACGTGACAGATCCATCTGATCATAGCCTCATTGTTCTGGTGGAGTTTGGCGAGGGAATGCAGTTACTTTAATAAAAATATTAATATAGACATCAATAATGGAAGATAATTTGAACTCGTTTCCTTTTGTTCGATACCTACTCGTCCACACACACCATTAATTGGATATATTACTTTATATAGTTTGCCTGTCATACTATTACATATCTTACACTTAATTGCGATCTATTTCACTTTCCCAAACCTGTCTCTTTGGGTTTCTTCCTATCTTTAATCAATCCAGTTCTCTGGACTGCTTTCAGCCTTCTTAATACTTTTTATTGTTATTCCCAACATTTTTCAAGTAACCTACCATTCTACTTGTATATATATATATATATATATATATATATATATATATATATATATATTGTCCCACTTTTCTATCTCTTTTCGAAGATAAACATCCAACTATATTGATACGTAACATTATGCCTAGAATCATTATTCAAACTTTGATCAGAATCTATTATGTTATTTAGATTCTTGAAAATGTCGAACATTTTAGTCGCCAGCTAAAGAGAAATTAGGAAGTAATTTTAATTAAAGGAATCTTGCTTAATTGGTGTCTAAAAAATATGGATAGAATTCATGCAAATCTGAAATATTTGCACTTTCAAAATATTATGCCTCTTACATATCTTTTAAATACTCAAAAGAAACTAAAATTGAGAAAATATGTTTGATTGATTTCACCTACGTGAGAATGTCACGAAAATCAGAGGTTTGCAATTTTCAACAAGTACTTCCACTATTTCTTACCTTATTTGCATGAAACACAATTTAACTAAATATAGCCAACAAATTCTGTACATAGAAATATAGAAACATATACGCATATGATCTAATGTTCTGTTCGAGTGTGAACAGGAACTCAACAAAACTGCTAACGTTTTTGACTCTCATGAGTCTTTTTCAGGCACGCAAGGAGTAATGCAAACTCATATGAGTCGAAAATGTTAGCAGTTTTGACGAGTTCCTGTTCACACTCGAACAGAACATTAGATCATTAGTCCGTCAACCTGAAAAGATGGATAAAAAGAAACAAACAGGAGTTGTCACTGTTGTTTAATCAAACATGCATCAATAAAGAAAGGTTATATATATATAATTAATTATTAAAGACAATATATGTATTATCATATATCATCAGATCCTTTTAGTTTGTAGTCGCCTTTGAAGATTCAGCTCAATGTTTGTCAATTATTGATAACAGAGCAAAATATAGAACAGTTATTTATTATATTCCAATAACCATGGTTTGTTTGGCACAAAACAAATGAAACGGACCGTTAAATATATCTCACAGAAATTTGGAATTTTTAGAAGTGTGAAAAAAATAAAAACAAAAATAAAAGTAATAAAACAAACCATGGTTATTGAAATATAATAAATAACTGTTCTATATATATATATATATATATATATATATATATACCTGCATAAAATATTAAACAATATTGCAATTATATATTCCATTATTTATTCCAAATGTGCTAATGGAAACAGAGATGGAAATTTGAATGACTACGCAAATGCGATCGTGTTTCAATCTGCAAATTCTTTGAACGACTCTAAGTGTCACGTTTACGATCATTTCCCCATCGCCAGGTGAATCCCCAGACATTTAAATGTCTCTATTGAACAAGCATTTCAATGAACTCGTAATACGTTATCTTATCAGCGCTCTTTCACCAATGCCAATTCTTATGAGAAGTGTAACAACATCACTTTACCCTGATTTTAATGGTTTCTTTATTAGAAATATATTATATCAAAGTTGATGGCTTAGATATGAATATAATCGAATCAATATATTTTTTAATTTTTTTACTTGAAATATTAGATTAATTCCTCGTGTTCCAGATCACATAAAACGGTATTTACAGGTTTCGTCTTGTTGGCGTTCTTCAATAAAAATTGAGTAACTATTTCAATTTAGGATCAAATGAAAAATTATAGGATGCTATACGCTGACACGTTTTTAAAATAATAACATCTTGAATATGCTTTGAAGTTGGTCTTACATTTGTTATAAGGCTGTGTCATCTGAGTTGTGCATGATTTCATTATATATACGGCGGCTGGCACCTATTTCACATCGTTATTGTTGTATCGCTCAATTCACACAGTGACATGATGCTTCTTTCCAATTAAGATTTTATTAGCCTTAGGAGAGAGTGACAATACGATTACAAATATAAGAGAGAGTTATACATGAAGTAATTACTCACTGTGCTAGTAGGAGAGAGAGAGAGAAGGAGTCAGACGGAGACAGAGTCAGAGATACGGCTTAGGTCACCAGTTATGCAAGCTAACTTTGTGCGCCAATCATATCTCTATCAGGTTTTAGGGACGAGCTCTTTTCATAACCGCTTCACTGTAAGAACTGGCAGGAAAGACAGCAAACATTCAATTTTCGGAAGTGACATAATATTTTTAACTTCCACTTAGCCACTTTGATCATCTATTTGGCCCCGGGTCTGGCAATCATTCAAACAACTCCATCGCTAATTATTCTTTCTCCATCCGACATAGCGGCTTCTTATGTCACAGATTATGTGACTGTTTCATCGTTTTTTCCCCAGCTTTTCTACTATTGACTTGAAAAGCCTTGCGGACATCATGCGAAAGAACAGACTGCGTTGGTTGGGTCACATTGAGCGTAGCGATGGCTGGATTGCTAAAGTCCGACAGTTGAATGTGCCAGCAGAGAACATCACCATTGGCAGACCCAAGTTGACTTGGGAGGACGTAGTCAAACGTGATAGGAAGGCCATGGGTATGGATTCCATCAAGCCTTGCCAAAGACAGGAGTGGAGAGGAAGACTTAGATTTCGAGACTAGACAATCAGGCTCCACCCTCATCAGAGGATTAATTGTGGCCTGATTCAACAATTAAACCGGTTGTTGATGATGATGATGATGATGATGATGATGATGATGATGATGATGATGATGATGATGATTATGATGATGATGATGATGACTATTAGGTAAGCTCTACCAGTAACTTTGCTTTCCATTAATAGGAGACGTGCAATTTCAAGCGACGCACTAAGCCAATTAAATAACATGTAACTAAATGACGCTATTGGAGTTTACGTTTAAGATTAGGGCAACCGACGATTAGAAAGCCTTGGCTAAACACATGTCGGCTGCTCATAGGGTGTATTTTCTGAACATTACATAAAATTCTGGTGGATTTTCAAGCTTCGCAGATTTTCAAACGGGATGTCGTGAGGATATAATCCCTGGATACAATATCTCATATATGCTAAATGTGTTCCATGATTCCATTGAGGAAATGGAATTCAAATTTATTTACTTCTTTATCTACCATTAGAATATACTGAAGCTGGACACTGGAACGTAAGTCATTACACCAAAATATGTTTATTATTGAGAGTAGTCTGATTCATTTATAACGATACTTGATTAAAAGATATATATAATTTCCCTATAATTTTAACATTGTCTTGTGCTAATTAGAAACACTTGTAAATATCTTCGACCAGACTTCGTATATTTTTGCAAGAATATCACAGAACCTACCACAAAAAAGAGAACATAATCCACAGAACAAATACTATCTCACTTCCAAAAGAGAATGTAATGTCTGGAAAGATGGTATCATTAGGAATGAACATAGATTATACTGCACACCCAAAGGAAGTGATAATGCCTGGGATATGTATATCCTCACGAACAAACATACACAAAATATCTCTAAATGAGCTGGTAGTGTATGTGAGGATGTAGCATGACAACAGAACAGATAATACAAAACCTGAAAGGAGGAGGTAATGTCTAGGAGGGTGATCACAAACAACATAGCGGATACTACATTAGCACCAAAAAATGTAGAAGGCAATGGTTTGGGAGATAGTATCATGACAACCTAACATACAACACGACATCCTAAGCATTACAAAATAGCACATAATACAGTATAATAAACTGAATTGTGAGTTAAAAGATAATACAATAGTCAATTTAATAGGGTTAATAGTATAGCATCAGTTACTTTATTAAAAAGAGAATATGTTATTTAATCGACTTGTAATAGTCTCCAATATATTGGATACACTCAGTTACTTTATTAAAAAGGAAATATTTTATTTAATCGACTTGTAATAGTCTTCAATATATTGGATACACTCAGTTACTTTATTAAAAAGGAAATATGTTATTTAATCGACTTGTAATAGTCTTCAATATATTGGATACACTAAGTTACTTTATTAAAAAGGAAATATGTTATTTAATCGACTTTTAATAGTCTTCAATATATTGGATACACTCAGTTACTTTATTAAAAAGGAAATATTTTATTTAATCGACTTGTAATAGTCTTCTAATATATTGGATACACTCAGTTACTTTATTAAAAAGGAAATATGTTATTTAATCGACTTGTAATAGTCTCCAATATATTGGATACACTCAGTTACTTTATTAAAAAGGAAATATTTTATTTAATCGACTTGTAATAGTCTTCAATATATTGGATACACTCAGTTACTTTATTAAAAAGGAAATATGTTATTTAATCGACTTGTAATAGTCTTCAATATATTGGATACACTCAGTTACTTTATTAAAAAGGAAATATGTTATTTAATCGACTTTTAATAGTTTTCAATATATTGGATACACTCAGTTACTTTATTGAAAAGGAAATATGTTATTTGATCGACTTGTAAGTTATTTGTGTTTCTCACAATGTAGCAAATATATAATTGAGTTTTTTAAACGACTTCATCTGCATCTATATTAACATTTTCTAGCTTTCGACCTTGTTTCTACTTTTGAATATGGTTGAATGTATTGCAATAAGATAGTTATAATTACAAAGACACATAACTGCCTAATCTAATAAAACAATCTTACAATGTATTATTTCACGGAATTCCTGACATATTTTCCCATGTAGTTTCAATTTTACAAATGAATCCTAATATATAGCTATTTTTGTCTATTAAGTTATATATAAACGAGTTTATCACCGTTTATTTACCTAACGCTTCTGTTTATTTCTCAGTTTCTATATTGAATAATGTTTTAATAAATTCAATTTTAAATGTGTTAATTAGCTGTAATTGACAGTGTTCTCACCAAATAACACATATATCACTTGGTTCTCGTCTATCACTCTCACTCTCCTTAACTCAATGTTGTTTTACACAACGCTCTTCCATTCCGTCACTTTCTCTAACTTTATTAAAAGTCAGAGGTAATATAATAAACTATAATACATTAACCTGTAATAGCTCATTAAAAAAAGACAGGTATATCACCGCAAGTAGTAATAATATTAACTTGTAGCTGGAGAGGAGAATAGCGTTAATTAATTCATATTCAGTATCATAGATAATAAGTGCCAATATTGCAGATACAACTGAATAAATTTATATTTTTCCTAGAGATCGATAACTACAGTGTCTAGTCTATGTTTCTATTTATATACTTATTCGACAGTATGAATAAGAAAATGGCGGATAATGACGAGGTAAAATATCATGTTTATACGTTGTCTATGTTACTCTGCCCAAATTTTTGCCATCGCTGTATAAGTATCAGTGGCGGTATAAAATGTTCTGTCAAGCAATGTCTATGAAGTTGTGCGGACTGAAAGTCGGACGTTTCTCTTCGATTCTTTCTACAGACAGGACTTTCCGTAACAGGCTGCCCAGAAGTGCAAGTATATTATTAGATAATTCCAGAGGGCGCTTCATGAACATGACCTTAATGTTTAACGTGCCAACTCTTCGCAAAACTTTAGTCCGACGAAAAGATAAATTCCCAAGTCGGTTTTAAAATGGATATCAGTCATCCCGACGTAAGTACATTCATTCATATATGAATATATCAATCTAGTTTTTAAATTAATTTACTAGAAGTCTATGTTATTTGTATAGTTTGCTAGTTGTATAGCTTATAAAGGTTATAAGTTTAAAAAGATGCTTATCAAGTTTAACATTCAGACTAGATCTTCTGCAAATGATGTTCTGGAAGTTTATAACAGAAGAGAAGATTGTCTGTTTGCTTGACTGACTTTTACGATTTAATTACACTCTCTGGTGAAGATGTTAAACGTTTCGTTCAGTCAGACGTTCGAACGGTACTCTAGCTAGCGGGGAATCTCCTATGATCTCCAGAAAATACACATTGGCCTTGAGAATGTTCTTGCTTGATTATTTCAAATTAATTTAAAAAGAGAAGAAAAAGAACTGGCCGCAAGCGCAAAATATATAAAGTGGTAAGCGATATACTTCTGCAATAGTGGTGGCTTACAAGATATAACCGTTTGGAAAGTTAGTAAGTTCGGATCTCAATGGGTTCCACATAATTACGGCTATTTTTCCAATATCGTAGACAGGTCTTGCTTCTGAAGGGGTCTATTTTAAAGTGATGATATGATTTGAATATTGATTAGTAAAATATATGTTGTTTATTATATACTTTTGGTACTTGCATCAGGCAGAAAACGAAAGTTTTTCAGCTACTTGTAACTTTTAGGACTACATTTTTACATAGTAATTTGATATAAATTACCTAACGAATCAAATCTATACTTTCGCTGTGATACTGCATGATCTGACAGCCGTTGTCTCTGCGTTTGTGTACTGTTGACTTCCTCCCATGACCGAGCATATATTACTTAGCTCAAACAAAAAGCAACCGTGGTACTTCTGACATTAACTATTATGCAATCATTTTTAACAAAAAGTACTTAGAATATGAAATATTTATTCAAACATATAATCGTCTAGTTGCTGAAAGGTAAACAGTGGAGTGTGAATGAGAGAGAGTTTGTACGTTTAAAGCGCATTGTTAATTATATCATCGTGATGTCTCATTAAAACTTCCACCGAGACTGTCAATACTTTAACCACCACAACATCAGGTCTGGTTTAATACAGCATGGTCAACCGTTAGATGTCACTGACTTATCTACAACGCATCCGATCTAATCGCTAATGTGTACATGCTTATATATCGCATTCTTACACTTATTGACTCGTCAGCCTCTTAATTTACCTGAGCACCCTGTTCGACAACATCCCAGAATCATAGTCGATCACATCGTCTTTGTCGATCTCGAAACTAAGGCACTGCTACGTATATTACATTTAGCCTATGATAAATTGATACCTTACATCTGGTCTACAGTCTACTGGGAGGGATACTTGGTGGTTCTAAGACCTCCAAAATATACATCTCTAGCATCTATTTCAATATATAATACGGATATATTTTTCTAATTTAGTCAGTACACCTATTCCTTTTTTATAATCGTAAAATAAGGAAGACATAGTTTCATCTATAAGCCTATATATTATTTTATAATCCAACCTGTATATGTGAGAGAATATTATATTTCCAAATCCCCCTACATTTATTAAATAGCCAAAACAGGTTCCCCCCTTTTTACCAATTTTAAAAATCTTATCTCTCCAAAAGTAACGTTTCTTATATACGTTTAGTTTGTGTGGATAAGGTTTCATGCACGATCTCACAGGTCGCTTAAACAACCAACTGTTCCTGATTTCATAAACTAGTCACGTATTGTTTCCTTTTGTGTAAGTGAAAGGATTTTCGTTTTGTATATACCGCTGGACAGCTTATACAATAGACCTCCAAGACTTTTTAACCCGCATTGTACTCTGGATACCATTGAACCTTCGACAGACTCGGCAAAATACTTTTCGGACTTTGAAGCGATTAACCATTTTCGGTTGAACATTGAAATATCATAGAACCAACAAAAATGTAGGGTTATAAATGTTAACTCAATTACATGTAATTGTTGTTTTTTTTATCTGTTCTGTTTTTGAATAACTGAGCAAATAACCTTATTTTTTTATCAACGTGAATTACGGTTCTCTTTCGTCCTAGAAATACATCTTCTCGAATATTACTTGTGCATTTGGTAGAGGAATTAATTTATCGCCGGTCATCTGACGCGCCCCTATCAGAGAATGCAGACGTATCCGATCAGTGAAAACTTTTCTCTTATCCCGACCGCCTATGGTACTATTTTTATTTCCCACTATAAACAGATCTCGTGTCTTACCTTTCTGTAATGGAAACAGGTTAATAAAATAACCATATATTCACTATTTTTTTCGCACATGATATACAATTAAAGAAACATACAAATTAGTAGCATTTACAAAATTAAAATGTACAAATTGATGGCACTAAAGCTATTTCTAGTTTTCCATTACAAAGCAATAAGACAATAGAAACGTGAACAATAAATTGGTGTTAGTATTATAAGACTCCCGCTCACTCTCTACCCTCATGTGTCATCGTTTTGTTTCCACCATTACTTATACATCTTTATCTCAGTTTCGTCAGTTCCATTTGAATTCGAACCCTATTTATTCTGTTCATTTTCTTTGTTTTATTTGCCATACTTATTATAACTGTATCTATAACCTACACTCAACCACGACACAAAGCACCAACATCCACCATCACATTATCGTATCAAACATTACCACGTATTTCGAAAAACAACTAAGACATGCCCTCGATTTATATTAGAGTCAAGTATTGGTCTGTTCGTGTCTGAAAGAGTATCTTTCCAGAAATTTCGTTCTCTTGCTGTTAGGGGGGTGAGTTCATCGCCGGTCGTTTCACCCATCTAGTGCCTCTTTTTGTGAAGTAGGTAAATTCACCACTACGAACTGACCTCATGTCTAAATTTGTTGCACTGGGAACACGTCATGTAAATATACATCAGATAAACCAATTCCTCCAAAATGTCAAATTCAAAATTATGGCCACATTATTGTAGCATATCTATCATTTATTAATCTCATACTTCATACACGGCTAATATCTTAATTGTTCAGTAAGTCTGACATTTTTCCAAGAAAATATTTTACTTACAACCTAGTTCTACTTGTCGCTATAACGGATTTTATGGTATTATGCATCGAAAAGTTTCCACGGGTCTCGCAACGTCATTAATGTCTTCCACTTATAGATCATAACAATTCCTCAACCTTAAACTCAAGTGCAATGTAATCTTTAACCATTCGAAGAGACGGGCAAGGCTAATTACTTACGTCCAAGAGATAATCAACAATGGACATAGCAAAGCGATACTTGATATTGCAAGGGAGAGAGGCGTAGATAAAAAGCTCACTAGACTCGGCGTGTATGTGGGCATCGTTACATTCGTACTTTTTAAAATGTTTCAATTTTACTACTATAAATGTTTACCCTTTATCCGTTGAAATATTTTCCTTATTTTGTCCTCATAAAATTCTGTATATTCTACTGTTTATAAAGTATATATTTTGCTCTATATATGATTTATCTTTCGTTTTTTAAATGTTAATTATTTATTATTTAGTCCGTAAAAGGTTTATATTTACTATTTCGAATGATTAACCTTTTATTCTTTACGGTGTTAATCTTCATAATGTTTGCCTTTTAAAATCTATATTTACCTTTTACGCTTTACAATACTTACATTTGACTCTTTCAAGTCTTACTTTTAATATTTACAATGTATACATTTTGTAACATATTGAGTATTGATTTACTCCTCTCCAGGAGTTAGGCACAAGGCCAGTGTTTATCTTACTCCCACAAGTAAGATGTGACCCAAGGTCGGGTCGGGAAAGTAGGGTTTAAAAATTGCCTGGGCAGCCCGTCGGCATTCCCCGGTAGAGGCGCCTCAGGCAGTAAGCAATAAACTTACCCCTCCCGAAAGAGGGGTGGCGAAGCCTGGGAAAGTGGACCTCTTAGAACTGCACAGGACAGACCCATAGACCGGTGTAAATCAAGCCCCGAAGGCCAAGACAATACCAGTCTATGGGGTGCAGTATCCATCGGAACAGATACTACACTTTGATCTTAGTCAAAAGGCCAAGATGTAACATATTGAGTAGCGAGTAAGTTAGATGAGTTCGAATAACCGTTATTTAACCGTTTATTTGCGCTTTTAGACTTGCTGAAGGTTCATGAGTAATGCACAAGATATACGTGTCAACATAGATATAACAAACGATAACCAGCTAAGGAATTACATCATCAGAGAATGAAGAAGGTATTGTCGACTTATCGTCAGTTGCTGGCAAGAAGCGAAGCCGAAGAGAAATGAATATGTTCACTTCGAACAGTATACGTAAAGAGTCTCTAGCTACCGTCTACACTCTGTCTGCTGCGTGTAAACACCAGAATAAAATGGCCGCCTATCTGACCACTAAAGGAGAATAGAGTTGATATATTTGTTGGATGTTATTCAGTTAGAGAGAGCTTTTCTTGATTAATTTAATTCCAGTTTGTCTAGTAGTTCGACTGTCGCCTCACCTATCACCACTAGACGAGTGAGACGATGGTTATCACGAATAAGACGAGAATGTATCACATGAACAGCATCTAATATGTTTACCTTTTTGAAGTTTTCTTTTTACTGTGTAGAATGTTTACGTTTGTATACGTTTTATTTTTTTATTTCATAAAATTATTTACATTTACTTTCTAGCTGCGGTTATCGAGAGAAACAATAACTGTATAATTATTGTTGATCTCTAAACAATGTTGACAACAGCAGTGGACCCTAGCCCATGTGCTTTCCTCGCTTGTGTATGTTCTATATTATGTAACACAGCACACGCGTGCATGTGTCTGTCTGCGTTTTTTATGCGTGCGTATGTGTTGCATAAAATTGTTGTCTTTGACCGGCAAACATATCCTGATATAAAATAATTCAACATTTTGAAATGTGTAATGATTTCATTTCCTTTTTTTTAATTATTGTAAAGAATTCGTAAAGATCCATCAATTCAACGAAATGCTAATTGAACATTAGGATCAATATTCGTATAACATTAAAAGATTAACAAAATATCCTGTAGATTATCAGATTATAAACTAACTAAATTAAAATGCATCAGAAATCAATAATTTTACTCTGATTATTCATTTAAAGCGTGATTAACTTTTTCACCTGATACATAAAATACTCGAATGAAGTTCAATAACTCATATTGCACTCATTGACATAGTAATGATGCATATTGAAATCTATATAGTGCACTCATTGAAATAGTAAAACATATAAATATTAACGTAACACGGTTACTGCAGAGTGTTCTACTTGAGTAAAGACGTTTAAATTAGTCATAAAGTGTACGACAAAGACAGGAAGATTTGAAAAAAATGCATACTTGTGTCAAAGAATTAGATCAACGTAATTGAGTTAGGCATTGTTAGACATCATTCAACAGACGATAGGCAGAACACTTTATATGGACTTGGGAAACAAATAAAATTCTGACGTATAACTATGAGATCAAGATTCCCACCGAAATTAAAACAAGAAAATATACGAAATAGTTTTTGTCGTTAATCGTAACGTAAACAAGAGCAATGTGTATTTATAAATGGACGGACAGTCAGAAACGAAAAAAAAGAACTCAGAGCAATCGGAAATAAATCAAGATAAAAGATAAACGAACAAATTAAATTTAAGCCATGTGCCCACACGCTTGCTTAGACATACAACCAGATAGTCGTGAGCATCTAAATAGCTTTTGGAGTGAGACTATAAGGGTAACAACTAAAACAAATAGCATTTGACGTGTAACGACACAATAGCCATCGTTACTTTGCAATATCTAATCTTATGCATCGTGGATTTTAAGAATCAAGTTGTTGCACTAGCCAATTTTGTTATCTAATATTACTTTTGAAGGCATATCCTACACGATTTTTTTTTACTATATTGAAGTAGAATATGTAAAAAGTATTAAGAACGGAAAATTTAACGTAAAGCCTAATTAAGCAAAAAAGGAATTACCATTAGAAGTAAAGTTAGATATTATAGCTACAAGTACAGGCAGTGCGAAGAAATCGACGTTGCCAAAAAGTTATAAAATTCTTGCCACTTAGGTGTTTCACGTAAAGGCGAACGGGCGAAAGTTTTTGAGGTGTTGCCACCACCTACTGGTTTAGCAGGAAAGATACACTTCATCTACTTTCTGTAAATTGTGGTAAGAAGTTGATGGAAACTTAGAGCAATCAATGGAGTTATTTATGGTTCTTTAAATAAATGCTATTGTTCAAGTTACAAAGACAAATAAGGACGCTATAATCACTACTGAGAGACGTCACTATCCACTGAGTTAGCACATACAGTTTTATTAACGATAAAGCCCGTACTTTCCTTAAATTACAAGATTATTCACTATCTGGTAGGGATCCAAGAACTCCTCAGGCAATGTGACACTTCGGGCGTTTACATACAGTTACATCACAAAGAGAGACGAGTAATATTATCGTAGTGAGTCGACAAGTATAAGGTAATATTAAAAAAACGTTGTTGTAAAAGAAAACAATCAGATAGTGAGATATTAAGTTTACATTGTGATCGAGTTGGTAAGTAACCATGTGCTTACATAAAAGAGAATGATGGTAAAAATTCAAATTATGTATGATGCAACATGATACGTGTTTATATAAATAAATTAACATGCCATAAAACGTGCTCTATCTTTTGTAGTCATTTATCTCACGTATATTCTAGCCACGAAAACGAGTCGGTGATTAACGTATATGTGCAGACACGTGATGATGATTATTCAACAATTCACAAAATAAATAGATAAGTATATATATATATATATATACATATATATATATATATATATATATATATTCAGGCTATCTATAAAAGTGTTATAGTATTTTACCTATAACGGATTACTTGAACTCTTCCACTCACCATAAATACTCGGAGCGTTTGCTTCTCAGTTGTTGAGACCACACTAGTCTATACCGGCAGTTAAGACTGACGTACAACTACCCTTGTTCACTTCGGTATCATACTTTTTCAATATACTTGTTTTCTCAAATCTCCGAGTTCGTGTCTTCCTTCCGACCCCCCGACACTGTCACAATAACTAGCGACGTGGGATTTCGAACATACACTCCCACAACAAAAGCAAGTGATTCTTGACAACCTTATAATGGACGCCACAACTAGTGACGAATTATATTGAGGGTTTTATTGAGAACCTTACAAAATGGCAAACGTGAAGTAATTAAGAGATAACTCATCCGCCAACGTCCTAGTTCAAAACACTTACCTTACTAGCAGCCCCAATACGTAAAAAAAACACGTAAAAGATCAACTTATTTTCTCTCAAAGGAGGAAGGTCAGTGATTTTTTTATTGCTATTCCGGCACTGTGTTAATTTTAAACATGATATTTTTTTCTTAAAAAGAACAAATTCTTGCCGCTGAAATAAAAAAATAAAAAAATTTAAACCCTATTTTCTGATGACTAAAATGCTGACTATAAATGCTACAGTTACGCGAAAACCGTACTAAATAAGTGGTTTGTTTTTGTCAAAGACAAAACATTTTATACTTTCATTCTCTATCTACCACTAAGTTAACGTTTAAACACTATATACTAAAAGGACACATTGTAAACATGGAATATTTTAAAGCTACTATAACAGAACTCGTAAAATATCAAATGCATCAGCAACAGAAAACGAGAAAGACTTCTGGAACAAAAAATAGAAGCAGACGAAAAGCAACATAAAGCTGAGGACAGACAGCGAGAACATCAACAGAAACTAAAGAAATATTCCAAAAGCGTGTACTAGAAAGAAAAACGGAAGAAAGACTTCTAAAACAACATAAATAAACCGAAGGATTATTACAAACAATGTTGAACAGGGCCAAAACGATGATGTTATTTCGCAGAATGCCGTTTGGAGTACAATTGACAATTTTTCTTTTGACAGTTCACCCCAACCAAGGCAGGCCGCCACTGTAGACGTAAGGGGCTACTGAGAAAAAAGGATGAAGGTTTGGGGAAGGCAACCCAAATAAGGAGCTGCGCAGCGAGATGTCTGTTTACATTAATTTTAAATTTCTGAATATCAGTAACGTCAAGAAAGCAAGGAGCAGGGAGGGAGTTTCAGAGTCAAGCAGCACGAGAAAAGACGCTTTTAGAGTAGAAAGATCTTCGGCATCTGAGGACTCGAACAGTAAATGGATAGGACCTAGTTGAGTGTCGTGTTGTCTAGTGAATTTACGTCGTGTGGGTACAAAAGCAGCAAGCTCACCAGAGCACAATCCATTGAAGTACTTGTAAAACAGGAACAAGGAAGCAACATTGCGGCGATGAGACAGAAGCTGGAGCTTGGTGGATAGTGAAAGACCTATCAAGTTGGCGATTCCTTTTTCGACCTTGTCTAAGAGGTAGAGACTAGTGGATGATGCCCCAGCCCAGATGTGGCAACACTACTCCATGCATGGGCGGATGGTAGCGTTGTAGAGATATAGGTTTCTTGTAGTTATTGAAGGAAAATACCTTTGTCTTTGCGGCATTAAAAGTTACCATCCATTTTTGATCCCATTCCACTACAGACTAGAGGTCATTTTCTAAGGATTCAGCCATTGCCTCAGATATGTGCGTGTCGGTTTTGCCCACATGACGAGAGTAGAGCGTGGTGTCGTCAGTAAATATTCCTATCTCAGTCGCAATGACATCAGAGAAGTAATTTATGAAAATCAGGAAAAGTAGAGGTCCAAGGATAAATCGCTGAAGTACACCAGCATTTATGCCATGTTGCTTAGAATTTCGCCTATCGAGGACAACCTGGATCTTTCGTTTTGTTAGGAAGGATTTAATTATATTAAATATTTGTCCAGTAATACCATATAAGTGCAGTTGTAGGAGAAGCCCTTTATGTCATTCCTTGTCAAAAGCCTTAGATATATCGAGCGCTACCGCTCTAGCTTTACATGCCTTGTCCAGTGTATGGTATATGCGCAAGAGATGACCGTTAGGATATCTGCAGTAGATCCTGCTTGTCTGAATCCGTATATTGATTATCAGCAAGAAGTTTAGCATTAACAAGGTGCCGGACTATCGCTAGATTGATTAATGATTCAAAGATTTTAGCAAAGATCGGGAGTAGACTGATTGAGCGGTAGTTTAGAGGATCAGTTCTATTTCCAGAATATAAGGATATATATAAAATAGGTTGTGAAAATTGGCAAACTCTAAAAATGTTCGCTACTGCTCGAAAACTTACGTACCACGGAACATCCCAAATTCGTGGACTATATTTTACTAGAAACTTGACGTTTTATCAAGCGGTTAAACTTTTAAAAGAACCAGTCAGTCCTAAGATATCTCTGTTCCAAATTTATTTAACATATTTCCCAGACGACGATAACACATTAGCTTTATACTTCTAAAGGTATGAGAATATACATAAAATAGATGGTGAAAATTGGCAGACTCTAAAAATGTTCGCCTACGGCTCAAAAACTTTGGCACCGCCGAACATACCAAATTTGTGGACTATATTGTACTAGCAACTTGACTTTTCTGAAGCAGTTAAACTTTAAACAAAACTAGTCAGTACTAAGACTTCTCTGTTCCACAAACGGTGGGAGTGTTTGAATTTAGTCAAAAAATAGAAAGACTACGCAACGTATTTCAAATAAGGTGAACTTAGCGCGTATAACTTTAAATGTTTAATTTTTATGCAATGGCTCGTATCAGAAAAAAGACGCAAAGATCAGTCGTAGGGTTCTGAACAAGTTAGAAAGTGAACCAAATGTCACATTACAGAAATTTGCTGAAGACTGCCAGAGATTTATAAGTGTTAAACAATGTTCGAATAACATTGAAGAGTCGGGTATTGCGAACAATAGAAACATACGCCAGAAATCACATTTAAACTATCCTTCAAAAACAACACAAAACTAAAAAAAGATTATGTTTACACCCCTACAAAAACAAGCCGGTCCAATAAAAAACATGATAAATTACCGCTGAGCCGTTGTTTCCATTGTGGATCTCTCTAATGTGTAAAATCAGAGAAGTAATAAAATTAAAGTTTTAAAACCTGTCTAACTTGTGATCATGTAGGACACAAGGATTCACATTGCAGAACGAATAGAGGAAATAAAAATCGGGTTAAATAAACAAAATTGGATGAACAGGACGGCAGAATTATATGCACAGGTAAAAGTCCTAAATAAAGATATACAATTACAATTAGATTCTGGTGCAGACGTGTTGATTATCAACATGCATACCTGGAGAAGGTTGGTACAACTGACCATGCTAAGAACTAAACAAATCGCAAGAACGGTGAGTGGTAAAAAAAGTTAAATTCAAAGGTGAAATTATTGCCGCATTACTTTAAACAGAACTGCAAAAAAAGAAAAAATGTTCGTATTAAAATATACCAACAATATATTTGGCAGAGACTTATTTCTGCAGTGCAACCTATGGGTGTTACAAACTAACATTTTTGAGCAGATAATTAGAAATCGAACTAAGGAATGTTTTTCATCCATCAACATACGTATGAAATGAACGCAAAATGAATTGTTGCCAGAAATTAATGCACATAAGGACACAACATTGACGCTGCAAATAGCTAACACTAAATGAAATGAAATTAACTCAAATTCTGTGGATAACAAGTTGAAGGTTAAAGAGAGTGAATTCATGATTCCAGGGGGTGAATCCCTAAGCTGCAACGTAAAGATGTCTTAGAAGAGCTAAAGACTATTCAAGATAAGATGATTTTTCTTGAAGTGTAATGAAGTAAAATGCAAAGAAGACATTTTCCAAGTTTAATGATCTGCTCCAAAATCAGAAGTATAGAAGTAAAAAGCAGGAGGATATCGAATCTGAATGTGATAGAGATCCTCAGTTCTCTCATAAGAGACATCTAAATCAAATTAAGGAACGACTATCGGAAGACACCGACAGCAACTACCAGGCAGATGTCATGGTTACCAGATACGACACTTTCGACATTCAGCTACCTCCGGCAGCCTCAGAATAGCGTCAATCCAAAAAAATAAACGATGATGTGACTTTTGATGAGGTAAGGCTTTAGAGGGAGTATTGTTGTACCTTACCTATAACGGACTACTTGAACTCTTCAACCTACAATATATAATGCATGCTTCTCAGCTGTTGCGTACAGTTTCTCAGCAACTTTGGTTAATTGAGGCCTTCGACGATGGGTTCTTGACAATCAGTCCGACAGGAACTGGGCCAAATCGGTGGGAGTTTATCTGTTCGGCTGAGGTATTAGGTCTTGGGTTGTCCTTCTGGGTCTTGTCTCCCCTTTTTTAAGTAGAGTAAGTTTATTGCTTACGGCCTTAGTCGCCTAGACCGAGGAATTCAGACGGGGCTGCCCAGGCTATTTTTAATAAGCCAGAGTGGTCCTTCTTCAAGGGCGCTGGCTTTATTATTCAACCAATTGCCGACCTTGTGTCACATATTCCTGCGGTGGGAAGAAATTACATAGCTGCGCCAACCCCGGCCTGTTCAGCCTTTCAGTAACTTCAGTTGATTGAGGACTTCGAAATGAGGAATTACTAGTCGGGGATTCGTTCTCAACAATCAGTCCGACAGTCCGGGGCGCTGGTTTACTCTCCCCCACCTTCCGGCCTAGTGCAGTGGGAAGGAATTAAATACCTGGAACAACACCAGTCTATACTGGCAGTCAAGATTGGCGTACAACTAGTCCTGTTCACTGTTGCATTATACTTTTCAAGATACTTGTTTTCTCTAAACCCCGAGTTCCTGTCTTCTTTCCGGACGTTTTACAGGGTCACAACTTTTACAAGGTCACCCTTTTCGAAGTATGCATTGTTTTTCAAAGAGGTAGGGAATAAAGTATTGTAGGCTACGATTTAGATACATAACTTTTCGATGAACTTGCTTCTTAGATATTTATGATCGTAATTGTATTATTACACCAGGACGCTTCCTATTTTTAGAATTCTTGTACTACTATGTAAAACGCAAGGGATCTATGTGATAAAAAATTCCCAAACATTCTTAAATATTTTCACGTGAACGTCAGATTTTTTGATAAAATGCGATAATGATTTTATGTAATGTACGGATATAATAGAAAAGCTACTATTTGAGCCGAAAAGTTCTAGAAACGGCGTGCAGAAAATATTCTCAAAGTTGCCAGATATGAAATTGAAAGAAAAAAAAAAGCTGAAAGAAAATTATGGTTTAAAGCTTCGGGTTTGTAATATTTCTAGATATGTGTACTTACATTAATTGCTAATTAAACATAAAATTAATAATTGTTAACAAAATAATTATACGAGTAATTAAATTCAGTTGTTATTTTTCAATGTTAATTTATTGTTTAACGAAAAGTATATATATGAATGTTTCTTTTTTCTTTTATTTTAAAACTAAATCTTCACATATCCTTAAATACGTTAAGTCGTACAAACGAAGAAAAACAAAGAAGTCCAACAGTCGATTTGTTAAATCGTGTGAAGCGAATAAAGGTAAGATGGAACTGTTGGTAAATATGCAGTCCCCTCTCGTCTCATTTATTATAGACGTGTTCCCTCTTGGTGATACAATTTTACATACAAGTCGCTGAATATAATCGGTTCGGGATTTCGTTTTTTTTATTTCGTTTGTCTGTAATTCCATTAGATTTCTGATTTTTCGGTTCATTGCTACGTCACGGAATTCTATAGGCATTACTATAAACTGATTGGTTCGTCTCTCAAAACCTACCCCTCCCCAAATATCGAAAACATTTTTTTTTACAAATATCTGTTATTGCTCTCTTTAGATTTTCCGGAAAGCGCACTACAAGTAAGGATTTATAATTATTTACCTAAAGTAAGTATTTCTAACCCCAAGAAAATTCTAGGTATGTACCTAAGATTACAAAAGAAATTGCTCCAAATTATGAAAATCCTAATTTTTCACAAATATCTAAGTGTACACTTATTAGTTGATTTTCTGAAATCTAACTATTGCTGTTATTACAGTTTGTTTACATAATTTAATTATTAATGACGATAAAAAGATTACGTATTGTTTCCTTTTTCTTTCGCTAAGGTTTCTTATTTTTGTCTTCCTTATCTTCGATCGTACTTTGTCAACCACTCGCTATTCAATGGTCACTTTTCCAATCGTCTGAAATTTTGGAAGCAACTGCAACAAGCTACAGCGAAGTTAACTCGTACATGAGTACTTACAAGAAGACTTTCTCTACACGCACACATTTCTAAACATTGCCCAAGAAAGTGTCATGTGCATTTGTGTGCGAATTTCAAGTCATTTTCTTTGTTCGAATGATTAATATAAGAGATTCGCCTTCCTTCCCTCGAGTGTGTTTGGTTCTTTCTGCTATTGGTTATAGACGAACTAACTGGGAAAAAGAATATTGACTTTGTCTGGGCGACCCACCGAGACAACATAAATAATTCAAAAGCCAAATACGAGCCATCTGTCAATAAAAGCTTCATTTCCCCAACTTTCAGTGTACATCATTGTTTGTAAAAAAGACGAAAATTTCATTTTATCTCATTCTTAAATACTAACGCAAAATGTCCGTTAAGTTTGTAACAGTATATACAAAAGAAAATTGTGGCACGATTCCAAATAATTCATATTACCTGAGCCCTAGGAATTACATATAATTAAATAAAATAGATTTAAAGTTAATTTGTTAATCATATAATATCATATATAAATTAATTATACTCCACCATAGTTGTGCTCGATATGTTGATTAACAACGTTTCATAAAAAGTCTGCTGTGTAAGTTGGAGTAAGCACATATTGGTCCGTGTTGTTAGAAATAACCATTTTACTTTTGATTTATTTCTTTGACTTTTAGAATTTATTTTATATTTAATCTTTTAGTCAGATGTAAAGAGAGGGGATGGAATTTCTCCCTTAATCTATGTACTCTACTCGCAACTCAAAACATTGCATAATTGCCGAATGATACTATTAAAAGAAATGGAATTATATAAATATTTAAAATTGTGATAGCAAGAAGAGAAAAAGTGAGGGAGAAAGAGACGTAATAGATGAGTAAACGTTAAAGCATATATTATGAAATTACAAGAAGTTCATTAAAATTTGGAGATTCTAAAATGTTTTCATAAATATTTGGAATTTCCTAATATAAAAATATAGGGTGTGAAGAGTGTGGTAGAAAGTAAGGGGGAAGATAGTGGAGAAAGGAATAATTGGGGAGATACAGAGATAGAGAGATAGAGAGACAGAGAGAGAGACAGAGAGAGAGAGAGAGAGAGAGAGAAAGAGATAGAAATATATGGTATAAGATATGATTAAAATTGCTAAATTTAAATATGCTAACAAAGAAAATCTAAACATTCTGTATTTTTACTTAAATGCAATTTTACAAATGCAGATATCTTTTTTAGAAACGTGTGAAAATGAAAAGCGACATGTTTGAATATATATCCCTGGAGCATATTTTAAATATTTGCAGTCATGTTTAATGTTTTGAATTTTTTTTAAATATTCACCAATTATATATGAATGCTCTGACTGATATAAAATATTGATTATTGAGCTATTGCAACGGCGGTTTAGAGGTATATCCTGAAGTCTTGAAAACATGTATTTTATTTATAAGAACGTATATTAATTAATGTCCGACTTGAATTGTTTTTTCTCGCTCTCTCTCTCGTTCTCTTTTTCTCTCTCTATCTCTCCTCTCTCTCTCTCTCTCGCTCTCTCTCTCCCTCTCTCTCTCTCTCTCTCTCTCTATATATATATATATATATATATATATATATATATATATAATTATGTCAGTATAACTGTCAATGTTTGACCGAAATAGGAATATATCTGACAAATCGATACTTGATTCTGACTAGCTTTTTGTATTTAATTATTTTATTAGCATGATACGTTTACGTTTCTTTCTGCCAATAATTTAACCTGCTTCAATAAATGTGAAGATTCAAACATTTTACCTTAATGGAATGAATAGAATCTTAAATCCTTCATTAAAATTTAAAGTGTTACCATCTTTCTAAACCCATCGGCTATCTCATAACTAATTACGCATGTTTAAAATTAACGTATTTTTTAAATAAACATTAACCTATGGTTTTACCATAAGACTAGGTAACAAACTTTGTCCAATAACGGCTATCCTCTTGATGTGATTAAGGCAGTCACCCAAAGGAAAATAAATACTTTTTCCGAAATAAAACCAAATATGGTGACTAAATGTCCGATTTACATTCGTTTATCTTGGTTAGGCACAGTAAGTGAGCAATTCGCTAAGTAAATCAGCTCAGCAGTTGAAAATTACTATTTTTCTTTTAATGTGCGTGTTGTGTTTTCTACAAAACCTTTATTGGCGTCCTCTCGTAAATACGTTTACACCCCCCACATAAAAATAATGTAATTTATCATTTTAAATGTAGTTGCAGTGCTGACTACGTGGGTAGACGACGTTAAGATCGGATAGTAGTGTCCAACACATTCCGAGTAAGATCAGGAATGGAACCTTCCGGCCGACAGACGTTCAAAATAACATATACGGGTCTTCCATTACAGACCATTTACTTAAAAACCGCCGTGCGCTAGGAATTTTAGCATAGAATCCTTCACCATTCTCAGTCATGCTCACTCATCATACCATCTTAAAATCTTTAAGACGATTCACGTTCGTCTTAAACGTCCCTCCCTTTGTAAACAAAGGGAATTTCTATTGGGACTAGATGTGATCAGTCTCTAAGATTCATCCTCCATTGTACATATAACATAACGCTATTTTATGTTCTGTACTCTCTCTTTTAACCCCGTTTTTTTTTAAATCCCTCGTTTTTTTTAAATCCCTCGATACAGCCTTTGTTAAGAAAGGACGAAACCGGTCGGCTAGCATTTTTTCTTGATTAACTTTTAATCATCAACGATAGAATTTGTCTTCCCTTCATGCTTACGATAATAAAATGTTGTACTCCCCCCCAAAAATCATGAAACATACATATATATGTACATATATATATATATATATATATATATATATATATATATATATATATATATATATATATATATATATATATTGATTTTTTGATTGATTGGTTGATTGTTTCGCTGTATCCCTTAATAAAAATATTGTTGGCCAGTTTGTAAATTTATAAAATGAATAATGATTGAGAGGTTCAAACCCTTTATTCAGTCCTGAGATGTGGGTGTTGAATTTCAGAATGACTTTAGTTTCACAGTTCCGTATGTGTTGTTGTGTCTTAAAATTCGAGGTTATGAGGATGCATTTGATATTCTCTATGGTGTGATTTAGTAGACTGTAATGCATGGCTATGTTGTAGTGTATGGACTTGTCTCTAATGGTTTATTGGTAATTGATAAACGTAGGCGGAACTAAAGTACTGTTTCCCCAACGTAGTTTTCTTTTTGTGTATCTGATGTCGTATATTAAATAAACCACATTGACACTATCGCAGGTGAAAGGGTGTGTTTAAGTTTGCCTTGGTGTCTCGAAGTGTAAATGTGTCGTTGATGGTTATGTGTTTTCATATAGTTTGAATATTCGAATATAAGTTTGTTGCATGTTTTTTCCTTGAGTAGCGGGATGTTAGTAGAGAATGTAGGTTCGGGGCTGTCGTTTTGCACTTGAAGGTGGTTTGTTGTTTATTATATTGTTTATATATTATATTGTATTGAATCATGTTTTAGGTGTTTCAATAAGTGTTATGTTCGAACAGTAGTCCGAATATACCAAATTTTACAAATAATCAACCCTCATCTAAAACATTCCGAAACATAATATCATTTCTTTCTTTGGAAAACTGAAATGGTCCTGTAATCCCAGTGTGGCATAATTTACTATTAAATTCGCGAAGATCTTGTAAAGATTGAGTGAGTGCAGATATTTGGGAAAACGGTTTGGCAACAGGATTTTCATTTCCAGGACGGTAGACTATGCTAGACTTACATTGTGACAGTTTAATGCGCCGACAGCATATTTTTTCATTTTTTTATTTTTGATTTCCTGGTGTTAACAAACATAGAGCTAATACTTGTTTGGTTTGTAATTACAGTAAAGTGCTTGCCAAGGAGAAAATGGAGGCACTTTTGTAGAGCTTCGACAATAGCAGCTGTCTCTTTTTCTACTGCATGATGTTTAGTTTCACTGACTAGGAGTGTTCTAGAATAGAATGGAACCGGGCAATTTTGTTGATTACGAGTATTGATTTACTCCTCTCCAAGAGTTAGGCACAAGGCCAGTTTTTATCTTACTCCCACAGGTAAGATGTGACCCAAGGTCGGGTCGGGAAAGTGGGGTTTAAAAATTGCCTGGGCAGCTCCGTCGGCATTCCCCAGTAGGGGCGCCTCAGGCATAAGCAATAAACTTACTCCTCCTCAAAGAGGGGAGGCGAAGCCTGGGAGGGTGGACCTCCTAGAACTGCACAGGACCGACCCATAGACCGGCGTAAATCAAGCCCCGAAGGCCAAGACAATACCAGTCTATGGGGTGCAGTATCCATCGGAACAGATACTACACTTTGATCTTAGCCAAAAGGCCAAATAACCTTTTGTTTTATTTATCTACCTCCCACAAGGTAAGATGTGACACAAGGTCGGGAAAGTGGGATTAGAAAAACTAGCACTCGAGAAGTTGAGCACTCTGGTCATTAAAAATTGCCTGTGTAGCCCCGTCGGCATTCCCCGGTAGGGACGCCTCAGGCAGTAAGCAATAAACTTACTCCTCCCCAAAGAGGGGAGGCAAAGCCTGGGAGGGTGGACCTCCTAGAACTGCACAGGACCGACCCATAGACCAGCGTAAATCAATCCCCGAAGGCCAAGACAATACCAGTCTATGGGGTGCAGTATTCATCGGAACAGATACTACACTTTGATCTTAGCCAAAAGGCCAAATAACCTTTTGTTGATTACGAGTAGCCGCTATACAAGTGTTACTTGCATCGGTTTTTACTAGAAAGTCTTTTTCTTGGTAAACTGTTACCGGAATAGCAGCTTTCAAATTGTTCTTAAGTCTTTGAAAGGAGTCTAATGCCGATGAAGTTTACGGGAATTCACTATTTGGGATTAGTTCTAATAATTACTATGAAAAGTTTTCGATAAATTGGCTGTAGTAAGAGAACATCCCAATAATCCGACTTTGTGATTTGAAATTTTGAGAAAGTGGCATCTCACGTGGAGGTTTAAGGCGATCGTAGTCCAGCGATAGCTAGTTGTTTTCATGGTGTACCCAAAAATGTTATGGTTAGGACTGAAACGATGTTTTTATTCTAATTAAGCATGATGTTGTACTGTTTAACGACCTCATAAAATCTTTCGTGATTGTAGTCATGCTCTTTTGTCTTTCTTTTCACAGATGGTAACGTTACTACATAGACAAATGTATCTGATAATTTCTCCCTGTCGTCAACGCTGTCAATGCTTCTTTGGAACGTACTAACTACATAAGTAACACCGAATAGCAAGAAAATAAACTGGTAAAAGTTACGATATACTTCGGACTCTATGGATTTACGATCCTCGTTACTGATAGCGATTTGGTGGTAAACTGATTCAAGGTCAAGAGTTGTCAAAATATTATATCTGGCTATTCCCGCGACCATATATTATATATTTAGCACAGGTTAAGCATCGAGTTCCGTGAATCTGTTAATGGTGTCTCTATAATCGATCACCATTCTGTTTTTCTGGTTTTCATTTGATGTTACTAGAACTTGCGCTCGCCAATGTAAAATTGAGTGTTTCATTATATTTTTCTCCAACAGTTTAGCAGTCTCTATTCTTATAAATTTGCTATCAGCGATTGTGTGGCAGTGTGACTTAGTGATGATTGGAGTTATGTTCGTAGACAGATGAGAAAATAATGGGGGAGGAGAAACGTTTATGCTTGGAAAAAACTATTCTTGGTGACTGCTCTGATGATAAGTTCGTCCTCCGGTCCATCAGATTTGAAGATTAACTTGTTGCATTTGCGTAGAACGTCGTTCCTTATGATAATGTCGACAAATAAATTATCAGTTACATCCACTATCATGTCTGAGTGTGTACTATGGTTGAGGGAGATATCGACGTTAGTTTCCCGAACAATTTTCGCATATATGTTGGAGTCGGCCAATGATATTGCTTTTTGTTTGGGAATAATTTCAACGTTCAATTTTGTTGCAGTATTGTGGTAATAAAAAGCTCTACGCTACTAGAATCTACCATAGCATTGGCAGTTCAACTATTTATTTTATACTTAGTCTATGTAATAGATTTTTCACTTCTTAGTACCGCATGACTAAGGAATGCAGGGTCTTCATTTAACAATACCAATACAGAAGATCTACAGACTTTGATCCGATGTCTTTCTTTCGAACACGTTTTGCAGTTTGAGTCACGCGCCGGACAAAGACGACGCGGATAACGGAAATTGCCGCGTAAAACACAAATTACCTTCGGCCCCGTATATTTTTGTGTCGCTGCCAGACTTGTATTTTCTCCTGAAAAGATTATTGGGTGGAAATTATAATCTCCTTGTTGTAGCACGCATAATGTATTTCGGCTTGGGCAAGAGATATTGCTATCTCGTATGTTTCCCGAAAAGTTGTTGAATTGATGGGGAGTTGACACCACTTATGAAAGCGTCCAAGATATATTGTTTTTTTTAATTGTGTGTGGCACTAACGACCTGGAAATTACATGTTTTTTTCCAACTGTAGCACGAAAGAATCCATTGTTTGCACTAGTTGCTGTTGCATGGTGATAAGTTGGTGTCGGTTGTCGAGTTCTTATTGGTAGATGTATAGTCGTTTGTGTCACTTATGATTTCAAACACTGCTGCCGATATTCTCTTCATCAATGCATAGAATTCGGTTTTGGTGCTTCCGGTTTTTTCAGTACCGTTAACCGTACGCATGTCTTTCATGAAAATAAGCTTCCAATGTTTGTATTTGTTCTGTATTAAAGGCTGTATATTCGGTGTTGGATCGCTCGGGACGAAGTACACTGTCCATTTAGTATTGTAAATAAAATTGTAGTGAGGAGGAGGATAATAAAAGACCAGAATAAATTTGGTAACGGTTTTAATTTTAAAAAGTCAGCTACAACAAATAATACACACTGAAGAGGCATTTAAATAGTCTTGGGCTTAACGAAAGAAAGTATGACGGATGAGTTCATCCAGTGAGCTTGTCACTAAGAAGATTGGTTTCGTGTTTTGATTGACAACTAATTGATTTATCAAAGATTCAATCAACTGACTTATGACGTAGAGGAGACGGATCGGTCTTCACTGGGATGCAGAGGATCGGTCTCCATTTTTTCTTTAAATACCGGACAAACTAACAAAGTTTTCCTAGGTGATGAAAAGCATTTCGTCTTCAAGTAACAATTGAACAGCTTAGTAAATATAAGACCTATTCCAGGTTGCAGTTTTTTAGTACTATGACCGGAATGTTTTCGGAATTAGTTCTATTGTTGGCATCGAGGTTCTTAGTGAGTTTGGTGACATCACAGATATTTATTCGGATGTCGCATGAAGTTATATCGAACATAGAGGAAATGTTTGAAAGTAGGTGACCCTGCTCGCAAAGGTTAGAATTAGCTTCTATGTTCTTTGCAAAATATAAGATGCTGATGATATCATCTCTGGTCCAGTAATGATGGTTGGGAAAGAGGCCTTTTATCTGTACATGTGTAATTTGAAATATATATTCTCAGCAACCCGCGGAGTAACATGGGCACACTATTTCATGTAAACATTATTGTCTAGAGGTGTGTCAACCCCCTAAAAAACGCTTTGAATAATTTAGATATTAAAAATTAATAGCGAATAAATTGCTCTACATCATATTTTTAGCGACAATAATATGTTGTGTTCTTAGTAATTTCCTAAACTATGTAATGTATCATTATCGATTATGGAATGTGTATTCGAGGCAATACGGTATGTAACGTCGAAATATTATTTTATTTAAAGTATACCATTTAGGGGAATATAATCGAAACCGTAGTGTGCCTTTTATTGTAAAGGACACATTAAAAATTAAAACTAATGCTATATTTATTGCTTATACCCGTCATTTGATGGGTATTCTACGACTATATATATATATATATATATATACGAATCAATATTTCTTTATATTTGAACAAAACGCATCATTGAAAATGCATTAGAGAATTTAGTTTTCACACATTGTGAGCAAGTAATTTTGTTGACACGTGAATGGAAGAAAACGAATCTTCGAATTTCTCACCAGAGTAAACTAGACTGAATCAGGTGTTCCCCACGGTAATATTTCTTAAGTATTTGGTTAGCATTACATATTTATTCACCTCCTAATATATTGGCTGGTTTCATATTGGAATGCCATTCTCAGGGACACAAGATTTCTTAACGTCGACATTTATTGTCTGTGGAATAAACCGATGTCAATGCTCGCAGAGGTAAGACAACGTCACTCTCAGAATATTAGCTATAGGTATTAAACAATAAGACAGCTTGTATCTAATGCTGAACAATATATTTTTCTTTCAGCCAAAGAAACTCCTACATACACTAAGTCATATTCACTAAATCAGAGATGTGGCGGTGACACTTACAAAAATGCCCTTTGAGAAACTCGGTTAATCAAAAGCAGACATATAGAGCATTAGCCTTTCCTTGCTATCGTCATACAGGAAAATAATAATACAGTAATAGATACTTATTTAAAAACTTCATTATAACTGCAATCAACTGTTTGAAAAATGATCATTTACAATATTCTTACACGTTGAAGTTAATCACAAAAAACATTGGATTATTTTTAGTATTTTATTTGCTCTTTCACAATGATACAAAAATAACAAAATCATTATATTTATCATAAATTTATGATGAAGAACAAAGCTATGAGTGTTGCATCATGAGAGTCATTCATTCACTCATGTATAATTTTACTATGTTTCAGCATTTAATTTATTATTCAATCACCATCTTATTGTATTCGGTGTACGGGCCACTACACTACAAATGAAAGATGTGGCTGTGATGAAAGTGATATGAACGTAGACTAGTGATCTGAGCACGCCAAGTTCGAATTATCCCGGTTCCATCATACCACTTTCACTGTGCATGTTGCCAATATTTACGTTTTCTTTAGTGTCATATATGATTTACTAACAACGGTAGCAAATCGGTGAAAAAGTTACGTTTTGTTTACTGAGGACAAGTGTTACATAAGCGTCTAGCGCATATTTGTACAATTTTACACTGTCTGGGTGTGAATACATCTCTTATAAAATAAGGCATACCTTGCACTGTTTTCCAGCTTTCTAGGTAGAATAAGGCTCTTAAGCGAGATGAAAACTAATATGGATGGGCTTGTATATGTATAATGTCTTTAAAAATGAATTAGTTGAGAAATCAAGCCTTTTATTAAGTCATTAAAGGTTTGGAGACGAGTTACCCTCGTTATCGTTATTTTAGCAGAAAATAGATGTTTATCTTTTAAGGCTCGTACTGTCTGAAAAGCACCAGCTCTTGTCGCACCGCCGCAGTGTTGCATCTCTGTGCTTGTTTTACAAGTATTTCCACAGAATGTGCTCCAATGAACTTACTGCACTTTTACCCCCAAAAGTAAATACCTCTGACCAACACGTAAAACATCAAAATCCCACCCCTTCACTGTAGAGGTACTTAATGTGTACATTTTTTCTAACTTTATACTTTTATTCCACAGACCTCTTGCCTCTGGAATGAACTCTCTACTCTCTGTTTTCCCAACACTACTAACATACAGAAATTAAAATATAATGTAGACAAACAATTTACTGCCCAAATCCCTACTTAGGTTTCCCCTATAAATATGTTCCCTTTTACAATAGCCCGTTATGCTCCAGTGGCAATATAATTTGTTTTAAGTGAACAAAAGTAAACAGAAAATGTGTCATATTTTAATATACATTTCATGCTATGTAAAACTAAATATAACGTGGATACATGTTGTTTAAAAGCGGATCATCATAGGAGACCTTTTATTAGCTGTTTTAAAATGTTTTACCCATTTCAGTAATACATTATGTATTATTCGCCTTGAGAGAATAGCCGGTTCAACCTAAGATGAATTTTCTAAATAATATCAATTTCCCATGAAGTCCCTAGTCGCATGTATATCTCAGTCAGGAGATATGACATAGAACAGCTAGTATTACCAAATACTCACCTATTTGGTATTGACCAGGCTCAATGTCGCTTAACTTTTGTGATCTAACGAGAATTGGTGGGTCAACGCGATTATGCCGTATAAATGTTATTTTAAACAGTTGGCACATCTGGGGAGGTGCCACTCAAAGAAAGCTCTCTTCTGCCTTCACAGAGTACAAAATCGACTTCGAACTCTAGTGGAGGATTGTTTCTTCTCTTCTCTGCAGCACCATTCTAACAGAAAATACGTTGCTAGCGTTTATCTACTCTATCCTTATTTTCATTGTAGGTGCACGGCCGAGCTCCAATATCTGGTCCCCCCTGTAAATCATTCAGAGCTAAGACTCGTCTAGCGTCAACCATCGTAAATAATTTTCTATTCTCCTTCTGTGTACATAAAACTGAACGGCACTCTCATGGACAATTTTTTTTTACTTCCCTTTCCGTGGAATACGACACCGCAGGACTATTCCCCAGTCGTGTACAACATGGTTGTTTTTAAGTCAATGTTAAAGAATTATTTTAGAACCATCCACTTCAATAATCAAATTCCCATCATTTTACCCATCTGGCCAATTCTCACAAAGATGTTGTTCATTGCCAACTGAAAATAGCATTAACACTAATCCTCAAGTTACTTTCGTGCTTTAATAAGCACTGACCCATTAGTATAAAACAGTAAATAGATATAGAATAAAAACAGACCAATATGCATATATATTATTGTATAAATATGGAGCCTATTTGCCTACAGTAACGTATACATTTATATTTACATGTCTCTGGTATGCTAATCGTTCGCTGCAATCTTTAGAACGTTTCGGCGAGTGTAAAACTCGTCATTGTCAAGTGATTTTTGTTATATTCAGAACATTTTTTCTGAACAGCGAAATGGAACTTGTATTTAATATACTACAGTCGATTTTTCTTATTGCTCCTCCCATGCTACTTTTTAAATAATTATTATCAGTTAACCATTTTTTTGTTGAGTTCCGTTATTTTTGTGTGTATGTTTAAAAAACGGCAAGTATCAAGATCCTAATTAAAATCCGGACAATATGAATAGTGTAAATATAAACACAAATATTTTCCATATAATCAAAAAAGAACATGTCAGTCTTGAGACTGCAATAATCCGCCTGAACAACATAAGAATGGACCAACATTGAATCTGGGCCAAACTACTTACACCTGTATTAAGTATTATTGCAATTTAGCCAGAAAAACTTTTATATATCAAAAGTTATTCATATCACCAGGCTGAAATTTGTCATGGTCGTTACTGTTATCAAGGAGCATCTGATTCATACATCAAATTTTAGAAGTTGAAATTTCGTAAAAAATGTAACCTTGACTAAAATGAAAAGATATTTAATGTAGGACTTCATCGGCTAACGGGTTTCTCCGATCGTAGTGAAGCGAGGTTATCGAAAAAAGTGTGAGTCTGACTATTACCTTGATTTTTTTTACCCAGATATCCCAAATTTAAAGCAGTTTAAATTAGACCATGATAGATATTTTGTACCAAGTTTGGTTACGATTGGTCAAGCTATGTTGACGTTATGCTCTACGCAAACAAAACACTCGATCAAAAAAACACATCGGACGGAGGTAATAAGCGAATAAATATGAGTTACTTTTCGACGAATCATTCAGAATAGCTATCTTGTCTCTACAATAAATACAATAAATACGTCACGCAATGCTTTCTATTCAGAGAAAAGCACACAAGCAAAACTGATGCGTTGATGTTGAATACATCTAAATGCTGGACCTCAATTAATATATAAGAGTTGGATGAGGAAGAGCTCCGCATTTCCTCTATGATCGATTTTGCTTTGTCATCGCTTTTTCAAATAAATTCATCGTCGTCATCATGACTAAGCAATATTCACATGAAGCAATCGATTATTCAAGGTCAATATGAATATGAAGAGAAAACATCTGCGTGACGTTATTCTTGCAATTGCATCTAAAGATTTGCAGTTTGAAAATTCAAATCACTTCGATTAGAAAACAATAGAAAACATTTGCAGCCGAAGAAAACCTTCACATATTTTATTCAAAAGAGAATTCATTATATCTCTCGACGTGATTATGAGTATACGTTTTTTTTAAGAATCTATTATTGGCGTATCTTTTGTATCTGTTCTAACAATACATTAAACAATAGAGTAATATATATATATATATATATATATATATATATATATATATATATATATATGAAGCAATCCAACAAAAGATATAAGCGTCAACTAATATCTTATAATTAGTGAAACATCCGGATAAAAACTGAAGCTCGATATACTAGCTAGAGCATTAAGCTCCTTCAATTTCACGTATATGGACTGCTGTATATAAGTAATGTCTTTCCTGATTATGTTTCTCAATTTGTATGACCTGGATAGATTGTATGGATTTAACAAAAAGCATGTTTTTGGGTTGATATATTTGATGTTATGTATTTTTATGTATTTGTGTATATAATTTTATATATTTTCAAAGCGTAATTTTATTACCTGTAGTAGTATAACTGCGGTAATGGTCCTCTGAAGAGAAGAATTCTCTTTGAAAACTCATGAGCTAAGGACTTAAGGATACCTTGCTTGAACTTTGAATTCTAATAAAATTTGATTGACACCTTATTTTATTACTTCATTTTATATTATATTATAATATATATATATATATATATATATATATATATATATATATATATATATATATATATATATATATATATATATATATATATATATAATATAAATATAGAGGCTAACAAGCCTTCAAAAACCATGTATTAGATGCGAGTAATTAAATCAAAAGAAAAATAAAAATATTTCGAAACATTTAATAAAATATTTCGAAATACCTTCCGTTTTTTCAACAATAGTCCACAACACCGGACGTGACACTTCACCAACACCAGGAAGTAAATTATGGAAAAAAAAAGGTTATATCTTTGTTTGTCTTGGCTCTGATGAAGCTTGTTTTTGTCAAGCGAAATATTAGCCAAAAAAAAAAAAATCAAGATGAAGAAAAAAAAAAACGGAAGGTATTTCGAAATATTTTATTAAATGTTTCGAAATATTTTTATTTTTCTTTTGATTTAATTACTCGCATCTAATACATGGTTTTTGAAGGCTTGTTAGCCTCTATATTTATATTAACTTACATAAGATGCTTTATAAAATGAACTTTCCTAATTTATTACTCGCAACGACCATGCGCATTCAAGTTCTGTTCTATTTAAAACAAGACATTTTCAACAATAGTCCACAACACCGGACGTGACACTTCACCAACACCAGGAAGTAAATTATGGAAAAAAAAAGGTTATACCTTTGTTTGTCTTGGCTCTGATGAAGCTTGTTTTTGTCAAGCGAAATGTTAGCCAAAAAAAAAAAAAATCAAGATGAAGAAAAAAAAAAAAACGGAAGGTATTTCGAAATATTTTATTAAATGTTTCGAAATATTTTTATTTTTCTTTTGATTTAATTACTCGCATCTAATACATGGTTTTTGAAGGCTTGTTAGCCTCTATATTTATATTAACTTACATAAGATGCTTTATAAAATGAACTTTCCTAATTTATATATATATATATATATATATATATATATATATATATATATATATATATATATATATATATATATATATCGTGCATCTTTTCTAATACAACGCTATATATATATATAAATTTTCAAATACAACGCTATATATATATATATATATATATATATATATATATATATATATATATATATATATATATATATATATATATATATATATATATATATACATTCTCTGCAGTATTTCTTCAACAGTTGTTCCCATCTCGTTTCTTCGACCACTCGCTCGGTCATATTTTTGATCTTTTAGTAATGAGAGGTCCCGTTCTCGAAAATTAAAGTTTACTTTTGTCCGGAACTTTTTAATTGCTTGACAGTAAACTTTTTTCTATTTACTGTTCTGGTATTTAATCTGTTTTACGTGAAATATTAATAAATTGACTTGAGATTCCATTCTTATTTTCTCTTCTCATTTGTTTTTGTTCATCTGTTCCACCTTCCGGTACTTATATCACATTGCTCATGCCTCGGATTACAAACTTACATTTATATTTACCAGCAATACTTCAAGCAAACTATAATTTCCTTTCATATATATATATATATATATATATATATATATATATATATATATATATATATATATATATATTAGAGTTGGGCGGTTTTGAAATTTTGGTTTCAGTTTCGGTTTCGGGTTTTTTTCCTTAACACCTTGGTTTACGGTTCGGTTTTTCGGTTTTTTGAAAAAAAAAATTTTACGATGGAAGCTATTAATTCTATTGTGTGATGATTAGTTATTATACAACGTTTAGTTGAATTATGCCACTGTTTCGATAATTTTGTGACTGAATCATTCTCCATGATATGAATCATATAAGTATTAAGGTGTTGGCTGTTGTAATCAAAGTTCTGATACCTTTTCAACAGTTAACTCGTTAAAACAGTGACCAAAGATTCATGAAAGAGGTCTGAAGAATAAAACTGAGTTTGAATATACATTCTATCTAATTATTTAACCCATCAGAAGCTAAAATATAGGATGAAGAGAATGAGAAACATTTAAACAAAAATCTTTAAGATCAAAAGATAGCGTTAGAAAATGAGCAGTCACAGACATATATGAATCATTAGCTCGGCTGGTCCAATAGTCCATTGTCAAGGAAATGGACTTTATGTCTAACAACTGCCACCGAATGTCAGTACTGACCGACTCATATAAATCAGGAATTAACATTTCTCTAACATGTCGTCTGGTCGGCAACTGATATACAGGTTGTAGACATTTGACGAAGGATTTAAATCCTTCATCCTCTACAATGCTCACGGTTTGGAGATCTTTGCATATCATTGCTACAAGACTCTGGTTTGCTGCTCTTGTTCTTGGGTTTGATTTGTCCCATTTAATTGTCGAATTAACAAAAGAAAACATGTTCTCTTGCTTCACTGTGGGAATTGTGGCAGCAATCTAAAAAAGAAAAAAAATGCAGGTTTAACTAAAGTAATCATATCATTTAACTTGGTGGTTGGGGGAGGGGGAGAATCTCCTGTTGAAGTTAACATGCTTGTTTGGTAGTTGGGGATTTCATTTAAAGTTGTTGTTTTTTTTTACTAAAAAGCAGCAAATTGAATGTTGGTATGCTTTGGGAGGTGGGCATTTTTAGTTCCATAAAAACATATTCATTTACAAACGTTATTAAAGGGGGGGACGGTGGGCCCTATAGTCAAAATATCTTGGCGGAATGGAAATTTATGACCCGCCCTGAAGATCATATATTTCTTAAAAATAAATGGACCATTCCTCATTTGTTTTAAATCACCCAGTCTTATGTGAAATTTACATGGAAAGACAATAGGGCTGTTTCCGAATATCTAATTGCAACACTAAGATGGCTATGAAAGCATAAACCTTTTGAGATTCTAATAATCATATTGAAATTATTATTCTTTTTATTCATATTATTTTTAAATTTAAATCATATGCAAAACATTTTCTGGAGAAGACTATGTTAGTGGTTTCGAATCTCTAAGTGCCCTCTTAATCGAAGCGAGCTATGCAAACCTCTTTTAAAACTTCAATTATATACTTGTTTGATAGTAAATTATATGATATGTATGACATTCTTTGGGGAAGGCGATAGAAAAGTCCTGAATCTCTACGCTACACTATATGTGCTAAATATATAATGCTGCCATACCAAAGTGGCCTATGGGAAAATAACCCACTTGTAACACATAATGCGTGTATCCGATTTTAATGAAATTCAATCCATATGTATAAAACACTAATTTAGAAAATTATACAATATTTAAGCTTCTTCCGACAATATTAAGAGGCGTAACGGGACTAGGGGATCGGTAAAAAGTAATATAGTGTTATGAGCAGAGTTAAAAAGTACATAGTAGGTGTTCACATTCAATCCCGAGCAACGTTGCATTTTCTGTCTATTTATTTCTATTCTTATTGGTCCCCCGATTTATAAAATCAATTAATACTTATAATATATTTAAGTAATTATTATATCTTATTAATTTACGATTATAATATATCTAATAATAATGGATGACAGTTTTGTCCCTAACTGAAAATAAACCACTTTCCTTTTATTTCATTGTTTTTATATTTAATTTTAATCACAAACAAATAATTGCTTATATTAATTAAAACCGTTTACTTAGCTAATTATTTCATGAGAATTTCATTTAATATATAAAAATATAATTGCTCACAAAGTTTATGTCGAAGCTAATTAATAAATTGGTTTTATAGGCTAATTGTATAAATAAATTACACGTTTTAATGATTAATAATTTGTTGATCATATATTAATATATATTCAACATTATTCCATGGATACATTTAAAAGGAAACGCAATCAGAAGAGACAATATGATTTTATGGAATACGTTTTAGTTCAGTAGTAAAAGCAAATATATTTTTAAATAAAAGAGAAGCGAATAAAAAAGTCACGTCGCTATTTCAATATGGCTGACATCGGCCAGTCAAATTAAAACGAAATAATTCATTCAGATGCAATAACTTTAATTTGCTTATCTTTTTCTAGTACGGTGTATTAGAATCGTTCTGACATTTTAAAGAACGTTAGAAAATATTGATATTAAAATAAAACAAGATATTCTTAGTTTTCATATATATATATATATATATATATATATATATATATATATATATATATATATATATATATATATATATATAACTTCTTTGTAAAATGGTAGGAAAAATCCCAGCAGAGTGCTCGATTAATTAAGAATTAAAGTTAAAAATTAAGAGCATAATATTTATTTATTCTGGTACAGAAAAATTAGTACAACATTCGTACCGTCGGTTTCAAGCACGGAAGGTCTTACCCATCCGGCTCTCTTCAGCTTCTGTTGTCATCTGGTTGTGAAATGTGAGGTCACATGACACTCTTGTTGGGACGCGTTATTTGCTCAGTGTGTTGTGTGTGTTTGTTTAAATTTAAATTTAGTGTAATAAGACCGTTGAGATTTAAAACACGAGGGAATTCAAGATTAAAGGGAATAAAAAAGGGAATAAAAAAAAAAAAAAAAAAGGGAATAAAAAAATAAAAAAATAAAAAATATATAAAATATATATGAAAAAAATATATAAAAATATATATATATAAATAAATATAAAAAAAACATATATATATAAAAACATTTCAATACTAAGAATAAAAGAATTAAAAAAGAGAGAGAGTATAAAAAAGAAGAAGAAGAAAAAAATTATAATAAAATATAGAGAATAAAAAATGTACTGAATAAAAAAGAGTGAGAGAGAAAGAAAGAAAGAATAAAAACATAATGAATAAAAATAAATTAAAAATAAATTTAAAGATTAAAAAATAATAATAATAAAAAAATAAAATTAAAAATTAAAAATTAAAATTTAAAATTTAAAAATTAAAAACAAAAATAAAGAAAGGGTTTCTCTGAAATTCCCGTGAGCCAAATTATGAATTTGTATCATTAGCCGTTATATTTTTGAAGGTATGCGTTCTAAAAAAACGTTAATGTGTTAAAAATCTTTTCCCCAGATTGGAGTGATTTTAATGAAGAAATTCGGATCTAAGGGAGGTAACTTAGTTGGAAATATGAAATGTTTGAGTTTGTTAAAATGGGTTTGTAGATTAATCTAGTGGCTGATAAATAAATTAAATATTTTTGCATTTTTGTATTTTGGTGAAAGTCGAAGTTTTTGCTCTTGGAATTTATGTGGATATAGTTTGTTTAAATGGATTTGTAGAGTAATCTAGTGACTGATAAATAAATTAAATATTTTTGTATTTTTGTGAAGGTCGGAGTTTTTGCTCTTGAAATTTAAGTGGATATAGGTTGATGAGGTGTTTGTTCGTTTTTATTGTGTTTATATTAGTAGAGGGGGGGTAGTTAGACATTATGTGAATCGGTCAAACCAGTTTATAAGTAATGCTTGTCTCTTGTGGATACACCCCCTAAATATTTCATCGCGGATATTTAAACAGGTTGTATTCGGATCGGTGATGGCCTTTGAAATGTGGTATTTTTCAGCGTCACATAGAGGACATCTGTTTATGGCTGGAGAGAAGGATGGTTTTCTCTCAATTATTTTCCATTTGATGGTGAAGGGTGTATTTTCTTCTTTAAGCTGCCATATTCGGGTCGCGAGTGCCGTATTAGCCTTGTTTTTGTATCTGAAGGAGTTTCTGTGTGCGTATAGCCTTTGTTTGAAGTTTCCCTTCACATAATGTCTTACTACCCCCCTCTACTAATATAAACACAATAAAAACGAACAAACACCTCATCAACCTATATCCACTTAAATTTCAAGAGCAAAAACTCCGACCTTCACAAAAATGCAAAAATATTTAATTTATTTATCAGCCACTAGATTAATCTACAAACCCATTTTAACAAACTCAAACATTTCATATTTCCAACTAAGTTACCTCCCTTAGATCCGAATTTTTTCATTAAAATCACTCCAATCTGGGGAAAAGATTTTTAACACATTAACGTTTTTTTAGAACGCATACCTTCAAAAATATAACGGCTAATGATACAAATTCATAATTTGGCTCACGGGAATTTCAGAGAAACCCTTTCTTTATTTTTGTTTTTAATTTTTAAATTTTAAATTTTAATTTTTAATTTTTAATTTTTAATTTTTAATTTTATTTTTTATTATTATTATTTTTTAATCTTTAAATTTATTTTTAATTTATTTTTATTCATTATGTTTTTATTCTTTCTTTCTTTCTCTCTCACTCTTTTTTATTCTGTACATTTTTTATTCTCTATATTTTTTTATTATTTTTTTACTCTTTTTCTTTTTTATACTCTCTCTCTTTTTTAATTCTTTTATTCTTAGTATTGAAATGTTTTTATATATATATGTTTTTTTATATTTATTTATATATATATTTTTTTATATATTTTTTTCATATATATTTTATATATTTTTTATTTTTTTATTTTTTTATTCCCCTTTTTTTTTTTTTATTCCCTTTTTTATTCCCTTTTTCATTCCCTTTAATCTTGAATTCCCTCGTGTTTTAAATCTCAACGGTCTTATTACACTAAATTTAAATTTAAACAAACACACACAACACACTGAGCAAATAACGCGTCCCAACAAGAGTGTCATGTGACCTCACATTTCCAAACCAGATGACAACAGAAGCTGAAGAGAGCCGGATGGGTAAGACCTTCCGTGCTTGAAACCGACGGTACGAATGTTGTACTAATTTTTCTGTACCAGAATAAATAAATATATATATATATATATATATATATATATATATATATATATATATATATATATATACGGTATAATAACATTGACAAACCGGTTACTGTTAGATCACCGAAGTTAAGAGACGTATATATATATATATATATATATATATAATATTTCGAAACCTGATATATTCGCGGTACGACAAACTCAGCGAATAAATATTTAATCTCCAAAATAAGTATATATATATATATATAGAGAGAGAGAGAGAGAGAGAAAGAGAGAGAGGAGGGAGAGAGAGAGAGAGACAGACGGACGTGTATATGCGTATATATATAGAGACGTGTATATGCGTTTGATGTAGGGGGGCATGATAACCTCTCGTTTTACAATTCAGATTTGCATAAATTTGATTCATTGTTATTAGACATCAATTAAGAAATATTCCCTGCATTTCTAATTTCTTTTCAAGGCCACTTTAAACATACACCGTCAATGTTAGACAGTTTCCAGAATCAAAATCATGTTATAGATTTTGATCAAAATTCGAATAAAGATTGTAGACATAAGGTTTGGTACCATTATATCTTGATTTTTAGTATGAGTAATGAAAAACTGTATTTTTTCGGGGAATGAATTTTACATAAAAAAGAAAAAAGTATATTAAATGAGGTTTGTCGGTTAGTTTCGTTGTATTTGTTTGTAATCATTTAATAATTTAATTGTTAGAATGGCCTTTAACGAATTAATGAAGAATTTCTTGGCTGAAGATGGTATTATTAAAAAATGTGCATAATTATATTTGTTCATGTAGAGTGTTTGGAGTATGATTACAAACCATTTATTATGTCAAAAATGTTGCACTCTACTGGGCTATAATGTATATTTGGTGACAGAGATGTCTTACTCATCTCATATATTCAAAATAAAGACAGGTGTTTTATAGTATGAAAATAGTCAGAAACCAATTACACGTTGTTTATACTGCACTTTCTCATGTTTTTCTCATTTTTCCCTCTTTTTCTTTTATTGGCATCTTCTTTTTTCTCCAGAATAATTATCTTTCCTTGAACATTTGTATAACTATCGTTTACTCTTGTTGGTTTTGAACATCGGAAGAACACATACAATGTAACGAAACGTCGTATGAAATGAAAAACGAATTTTCGCACATGAAAGTATGTTCGAGTTATTTTAAAACCATGCTAGACGATTCGTGACCCGTTGGGTCACCATTGTTACATGATACGTTAGTATATACATATGTGTCCGTAATTAGGTTACTATATTAGTTTGATGTAAAATGATCGAAATTCAGATGAAATTAATCAAATAGATTCCAAGTAGTTAGTATGGTTTAAATTTAATTAATATTTAACTTTAAAAATCATGAAGAGAATTTTCCTTGTTATAATAAAATAAATAAATTGGTAAATAGTCTAATTACTGAAAGATAATTACTAAAGATAGTGTCAAACGTTAGATTGACGAGTTCATCGTATTTTTACAGTCAAAAATACATATGCAGATGCGATCAAATCGTAGTGTTTGACGCCTGCTTAATAAAGGTTGGAGAATATTCGACCTAGACTTAATATATTAACTCGATTTGTTTCATCGAAAGCCTAATCGCAGAAGATTATGAACCGGCCAATCGAACGTTTGACACGGTCTTCCTTTAAACGTGAGCTACACTACACCCAGTTTATCATAATGGCAATTTATATGTAAAAAAAATAACATGCACACGTGAAGGAAGAATATCCCACAATCGAGAAATATGTTGTTACGAAACATCCAATCTAACTTCAACCACACGATCAAAGATAATACCAAAATGATAAGATCTCACGTTTGGCGACGACCAAAAAGCATCACTATCGCAACACGGGAAATATATCTCGTCTCCTTACATTGTCACATTAAGCTAACCAGTGCTTCTAGCTGGATAGATGACGGGGATCAGAAGTATGTACATCAGCGAAAGTTCTTTTTGTACATACATGTTGTTGTTTGCACACACACACACACACACACACACACACACACACATACACACACACATGTTACTTCTCGTATGCAAGCCTCCTCTTCAAACACTTAAGCTTGTCAAGAAGCGACCCACAGGAACGGAAAATACTTTTACCTTTCATGATCTCGGCGAACACACAATATTAAAAGCGAACTTTACCTAGGTCAATTCTGTAAAACTGTAACTACGATTCAGAAAATTCATTAAATAAAATCATATTTGTTTTAAAATGCTCAACTGATTCTTCGTCAAGTTTTTCAGTTTTTTATAAGTAGAAGAATTTTAGTTAGTGAAGGCTTCAATTCCCATATTGTATCTGAAATAATGTACCATTATTTTGCAATATAATATAGAATGTATATTCAAACGTTGATATGACGCAGAAATAGTTTTCTGCAGCCGGATGAAAGTGTAGTATCTGTTCGGTCTGAGGACGCTATCCTCGCGGTTATTACTTCTCGCTTCGAAGGTTTCGAAGTATTTATTGCTTTTTATACTATTGTTCGAACTTCGCCCTTCGCTCTCAAATACGTTCGTGCGATTTGTATATGTAAATTTACACTGCAGTAAAAGAATAACATAAACGAGTCTGGGCCATTGAGCGAGTATGCTGTTTGGTGTTTTATGTGTATCTGTTGAAAAAAAAAAGACGACAGCTGTTATCATCACAACAAAATTAGAACAACTCTGACTCTGTTGTTATATCTCTACTGAGACTACGATCCCTGCTACTACTACTGAGAGATGTCACTATACATTGGGCAACTATTTACGTGTCAACGTGAGACTCACCCGTTTTTATCGCAACAGGAAGATGACGGGCCATTCGGTGCCGACAAAAAACTCTCTCGCAGAAGGTTACTAAGTTATTAAATTGATCCCTTCCCTTATTGCATTTTTACAAGCATCCGTTACAGTAATCGCGAAAAGGGGAAAATACAGTCAGATGTATATTTATTTTCACGGTAAAATATGTAGGATAGTAATCAATCCAACTCACCTCGCGCTCAAGTGCCTTTTACTTTTAAGTTTATTTATTCTACCCAGAGCAAAATAGGGTCTTCGTCATCGATTAGCGAAGAGCAATCTTATGATAATTTAAGCAATCTTATGATAATTTGTAAGACAGGAATACAACAGATTCCTATTTTGGTTCGTCCGTTTCAAAGAATGTATGAATATAAATTCGTATTTCCGTAAAACAAATATATGCATTGTCAGGAATATGCATGGAAAGTTTCCGTATTTTAGATGTTTGTTGTTTGTGTTCCTACATTCAATTCTCTAACAACAAACGAAATATAATAACGATAATAGAAGTATAAAAGTTGTTCTGATTAATAAAATCATACAATACGATTTGTCATCGAATCAATAACGTGTTAGAAGTGTTCGCTTGTTACAAAAAAGGAGAATTGTCTAGGAAGAAGAAAAAAAAAGACGAAGATGAAATAAAAAATAAAATCGTTCATTTGTTCTGCATCCAACGCATTTCCCCTCTTCAACCGCAGAAACATTCGCCGATATTATGAAGTGATCGACAACGAGGCTGTTTGTAATTACTGTATAAGCCAAACGTTGAGCGATGGGTTAAATCAATAGTTTACTTCCGTCAAAAAACAAGAGAAATGAACGAAACATAAACTGAAAATCTATAAATAGAAAATTCTGATAAAATAGAATTTCACATGTAAATAATAACAACTCAAAAGCAAGTTGATTCGACTGATATTGATGAAACCGGTTCGAGGCAACAAAAGACTTTGCAGCTGATAAAAATAATTGCTTACGTGTTTTGTTAAAAGCGAAATGAATGGTGCCTGCTATGAGAATTTTAAAGTTAGATTTGTGTTTTAGAAGAAAAAGCCACGCGAATGAACGCAAACGCGAAATAGTATTAAGAAGATAAATACAAGTCTATAAAAACTAAAAGAACAAGTGAAATGAAAGAAAAACGAAACAAAAAACAATAATGAGAGGAGAGAAAATGCAAAACAAATAATAATGAATAGAAGAACCGGAATAGCGTTTTAACGAGAAGAAAATACGTGAATAATTAATTTTGTCGAAATAGAAAAATTGAAAATCGAAAAATAAAAACTATAAGACAGAAATGAAGAAAAGGATGAGACAAAGACAAAGACAATGAGTGGTGTGAAAATGAATAAACAAGAATGAATGGTAAAAATAGGCGGCGTTATAGCAAGAAATAAACATAAAAATATAATGAACTAGGATTCAATCGAAGGGGAAATCGGCAGAAACGACAAAATATTAGATAAGTAAAAAAAATATATAAAAAAAAGAAAAATATATAGCAGAAGAAGAAGAAGAACAACAACAACAAGAAAAGAAACTATGAGGAAAATATGGAGACGGAAAAAGAAAGATAAGTAGAAAAAAAAAGAGAAGTCGTAGAAGAATAAGAAAGAAAAAAGTAGCAGTAGCAGTAGCAGTACCATAGTAATAGGAAATGATGAAAAAAGAAGTGGAAGAAAAAAGAACGATAAGAAATAGAAGAAGGCATAGAAGAAGAAGGCATAGAAGAAGAAGAAGAAGAAGAAGAAGAAGAAGAAGAAGAAGAAGAAGAAGAAGAAGAAGAAGAAGAAGAAGAAGAAGAAGAGAGGAGGAAGAAGAAGAAACAGAGAAAAAGAAATAGCAGTTACAGTATAATTTATAAGAGGAAGAAAAGCCAAAACGCTAACAGGAAGTAGGGTGGATGAAGAAGAAAAAAGAAGGACGGAATTACATGATGGTGAAAAAAGAAGTAGAAGAAGAACAACAAATAGAAAAAGAAGCAGAAGATGAAGCAAAAAAGAAAAGGAAGAAAAAGAAGAGAAGGAAGAAAAAGAAGTAGAAAACTGAGACGAAAAACGTAAACAAATCAAGGGAAACCACGAAGAAAAGTAACACGGAATGGAAATATCTCGGCTTCAATAGTAAAAACTCAAAACGTTCGTTTTTAATTCCTTTACTTGCAATTTCAAATGCACGCATGGAATTACATTTTCATTTCAATTATTTCGATGTGATTATTCACATCTCATTAAATTGATTAGCAAAAAGATTCCACCGAGTGAATAGTGAATATCACATCGAAATAATTATAAATAACAAAGAAAAAGAAAATATAGGGGGGATAGTTGAAACTGCGGGTTTGTTTAATATTAAATGTATTACTAAAATAGAAGACTTGAACGATTCTACCATGTGGATAATAGTGTTATATTATTTCACATATATTAGTATCACGTCTCACGAACGACGAGGACCAATAAATCTAATTCAAGGAATCTCGGTGTTACTACAAATTAAAACTTGGTGGAAGGGTCGAATTCAATGTCCCAGAGTGTACGTCTCAAATTCTATGTTTAAATGAAATTCTTCTCCCCTCTCCTCATTAATCCGTATGTATCCCCTTTAACAAATTTAAAATGTACATTAATTAGATTTCTGCTCATGTGGCAACTTCCAACGAAAGAAAACTGAGTAATTCCATAAAATCAGTCCTAGACATTTTTTGAGAGAGACTGACAGAAATTCCCCTAGCTCTACTCAACGAAAATAAAGACAAAATTTCTATTTTTCTATTTTTTTTTCTATTTAAGGCACATTTTCTTCCAGGTTTTTATTTATTATTCTGTTTCGATTATTTCATATTATTGACACTCATGCGCGCATGCACCAGTCCTGTGATAAACTTATTACATAACATGACTCAAACATGGATGTAATGGTTCTCTCTTAATATGTTTGTATTTCGCTTATTATAAAAATTAAGTGTGCGAGATTGACTGACACAACCTCTAAATGGTAAACTTTAAAAAAATATTATGTGCCCACGCATAAACATAGATGCATGGGAACGCACATATATGTGTGTGGGTAGGCATATGTTTGTGCGTGTGTGTATGCATATAATTGTGTATATGTTTGTGTGTGTATGAATAGACATATATATATATATATATATATATATATATAGAGAGAGAGAGATATATGTGTGTGGGGATGTATGCATATTTATATGTATTTTGTGTGTGTTTGTGCGAACGGGTGTAGGTGTTTTGGGTGTTCTATATCACTCGATTACAACATCCAGTGAGTATATATATAAATATATATATATATGTATATATGTATATATATATATATGTATGTATATATATGTATATATATATGTGTGTGTAGAGATATGTGTGTGTATATGTGGGGATGTATGCATATATAATTGTACTTTAAGATATTCGTTTATTCTGATTATTTACTTAAAATAAGATAGTGAATTAAATTAAGTGTATAATATTATCACTAGACAATATTAGATTGGAATTAGGCTATAATTATAGGCTTCCATAGATTATAAAACTAATGTAAGATGAATTTGTGAAACTCAGAGTATTAAAATATTACATTTGGAATATAATCTTAAATAATTTTTAGTTTTAAAATTGATACTAGCACGCGGATCTAGACAGAATGGGGGCACGAGAAGTGTCAATCGGCTGATGACACGCTAACGTGTGTTAGTGTCTTATCTCTCTTCCTCCTTCCGGGCCGAAAACATAATTTCGAGCTAGCCAAAAATTGTGTGTGTGTGATGTTAAGAATAGGTATATGTGTGCGTGTGTATGGAGGCGTATGAACGTTAAATGTCACCAGGTCGGAAATGTAGAAAGAATATGTGCGCTTAACTCAGACGTTATTATTTTAATAAAAATAAACAAAAAAATCATAAGATCCCTTTCGATTGCTTTAGTTAAATATAAGATGTTAATTCCTACTCGCTCTGTAATAGGTATTCAGACTGGCTGCGACCACCACTCTCTCTGGTTGTGTTTGAAGTGTCGAGGGTGAATTCAGTTTTCTGTCAGTCTCAAAAATGTAATTGTCAAATTGGATGCTTGAATAAAACCGCAAGGTTGAAATAAATTATTGCATCGACAATCATGTAATTTTGTGTTATTATATTTTACGTTATATATATATATATATATATATATATATATATATTTATTTATATATATATACATATATATATATATATATATATATATATATATATATATTCATGCCTGCTACAGATATTGCCATAAGATATAAAGACGGTCGTCACTGGACACCACAGTTAAAAGCCCCCTTCTTCTATCCCCCATCTCCATACGGAAAGGTAGTTGTTTACTTATCCCCATCCACACCCTTATTTATTAGTGCAAAATAAAAATATCGCCAGGGTTAAAATTGTCACAATGAATAACGGCGGGTCAATATATATTTAGATTAATTTCTTAGATATATCTGCAATGATTTACTTTAAGATTATTATGGTACAATTCATATGTATATATATATATATATATATATATAAATATATATATATATACATATATATATATATATATATATATATATATATATATATATATATATATATATATATATATATATATATATATATATGTGTGGAAAATAAAAAAGGAAACCCCCTAATTATTTGGGATGCATTCATGAACGTTATGCCTTTATTTCAAGACTATTCGAAATGAATGTTCTATGTAACGACGAAACACGACATATATATATATATATATATATATATATATATATATATATATATATAAATATTTCATTCATGAGTGTTACCTGTTGTCTAATATTCCATGTCAGGTGCAACAATTATTAATTTGTCTTCTTCAAAAAATAAAACGTTTATTCGAGTAATATAAAATCATTTTTACAACTTAAATATATGAAAAGAAAATATTATTATAAAATATATAGGAAAACGAAGAGAGAAATAAAGGCATTAATAATAGAATAGTATGAACTATAAAATCCTATCGCTCTGACACAGAGAAACATGAAAATAGTTGTCCTTTGTTTCGGTGGCACTTACGCAATGATTTATATTTAAAAAAGACACCAAGAATTGTTCTAGTGTCAAAATGTCCACAAGAAAGTAATAACATAGTAACACTGTTGAATGCAATTCATCAAAGATAAGAATCCTATATCACATAAGTCAGTTCCTAAGGCCTAAGTTCAGGGCCTAAATAATGAAAAAAACAACAACTATTTGGCAAAATTAAACTGTATTCAACCACATACAATAATTCTAACGCTTCTGTAACCATTAGGTGCATTTCTGTGGAACGATTTGTCTTTGGCCTCAAAATACGCCACAGTTTCTGACATCACTTCTTCATTGGCGCGAAATCTCTACCCCTCAAGCATTATTTTAGGTATGTTTATCCCAGGCGACTATAAACCTGGATATGGTTGTCATAAACACGACCTCCTCTGACAGGCTGTTTCAGGAAGCAGAAGCATGGACAGAAGGCTGCCTTTCTTCTGTTGATACGAAAACGATGATAGTACATCGTCCGCACATTACGGCGAATTAAGTGGAGATAAAATAAACATCTATAAAGGTAGGTTAACATTCCCTGTGATTATACAGTATGACAATATCAGGTGAACTCGAATCTTTCGTTGTTCAAGTGAGGACAAATTTAGTGTTTCCAGCTTTTTTTCTGTACGTAAGCGTAGAGAATCTCGTTGCCATCCTGATTACCAACCATTGAACACGCTCAAGGTGTAAGATATCTTTTTGAATATGAACCAATAAAGAATCTTTAACATTTTGTTTTTCAATTTATTAATGTTTATATATAATCCACTACATGAAAATAAAACGTGCCAAAAATAGGGTGATCGTCAGCAGATATATTGGAGTCTATTTATTCCGAGATATATATTGATTTATTCTCATATAAACCTGTCATTTTCACCTGTGAAATCATATTTTATGGTATAAATATGAGAATAGAATTAAAGTCTCGCAAACAAAAAAATTCTCAACGGAGAGTTGGTTAAAGCAAGATTTAGATTCATTGCGATTTCAACATTGATACGTGACTACGACTTGCCACATAATAAAATAGTCATAACTTCCTCAACATTCAAGCAAGGTCATATTCAAATAATAAAAAATTAATATATATATATATATATATAAATATATATATATATATATATATATATATATATATATATATATATAAACTGTGTTTCTCGCTTTATTGTAGATCATAATATTGTTAATAACTTCAATAATATAAATCGCACACGTTTGAAATTTTGCACACTGAAAGAGTGCTCCTAAGAAGGTAAGATACCAAACTATTTTGCAAATCTATACTACATTTCTAAAGTCATAGACATGTATGTATTTGTTAGCTATTTTTACTGTTTCTCGCTTTATTGCAGGTTTGTTAAAATACAGTCCATAGGTGATTAAAAAAAGTTGACTTAGAAGGGTTAATTATTTTAATCATTTAAATCATAAGTAACAATATGAATGAAATGTAAGGAAGAAATCACCAGATATGCACCCCAAAATTTAATCATTTATCAACAAATCTCCCATTCCTTGAAATTACACTCTGCAGTCTTCCATCAACAGATGAAGTCAATCTGTTGATTTTGGAAGGTGTTATGCTACTAGCAACATCAACAATTTCATTCCAGAGGGCATCTTTTGATGTAAATTGTTGTCCTCCTTCATAAACCTTCCTCTTAAAAATTGACCAGAGCTGCTCCATCGGATTTAAGTCAGGAGAACAAGGCGGCCAACTCATGAGACTCTCTTCCTTGACTCCCAGATATGCGAGGAAGGTAGTCGTAGCCTTTGCTGCATGAGATGGAGCATTGTCGTGCATATCAGTCAGTTTTTTCTTCTCTCTTTTTCTCCTTTTTTCTTCTGTCTTTTCGGTTCCCAACCCCCCACCTCCTTTGCTATTTGCACTTTTTTCTTTATCTTACCTTCCCCTACATATCCCACAATTCCAAGTAAGTTTCACACTTTACAACAATTAGGATTACCATTTTTCATTGAGTTTTGATTCGTTGCTTTTTGCCTTTGGATCTGTTTACTTGAAAACAGTAAGAAATGCGTTTTCTTAATATGGCTAATTTTGTCTGATCCCCCCTCTAAGGACTAAGGACTTGGGTGGAATCTTCGCCGTTGGATTTTCATGCAGATTCTTCTGGATTTACCAATTACATTTGAACCCCATACAACTTGGATCTCCGTATTTGGTGATTTTAATTTACATTGAAACACACCCGTTTGAACTTTTAAAACCTTTTAAAAAGAACTTTTTTTTAAAAAACTTTTTTCCAAAGTTTGAATATTGACTGTTCTTATCTGTCAACTTATCAATCTCTACTTCATCTGATGATAAGATTTTAATCTTTGAAAAGCCGTGCTTAAGGAATGCAATTGAAAAAGAAGAAGAAGAAATATATTTATTTACTAAATGCTCCTTGTTCTGAACAACTGAAGATATTGATCTGTTTCCATTTACAGGTCTAGCTATTTTCCCTTGACTCACCTTATATATATATATATATATATATATATATATATATATATATATATATATATATATATATATATATTAAGAAAGTCGTATGATGTTTGGTTTGGTTTTGTTCATATGTTTATTGATGTTTTTTTACATTTTTACTTTCAATCATAAACAAAGAAATGCAGTGTTTTCTTTTATCTTTTGAGTGTCAGATTCCGTGCCTCATAACGGATGGTCGGTTCCCCACTCATATTATAATTTCGATTTCCTTCCTAAGAGAAGCCTCCCTAGAAGAGCTCCTAGATATGTCCGATAAACCGGATGAATTGCAAAAAAAATTGAGGATGGGTTATTAACATTCCATTATTGTGAGAAAAAAAAATGAACTGTCATTTTCTTTTTGTTTCAATATCATTACTGGAATCACGTGACACTGAAACAAACAAAAATATGTTTAAAATATATAATAATATGATACGCATTTAGAGACAAAATATGAAATAAATGACAATAAAATAAAATAAGAGATTTAATTATTAGACAGTAAAAAGAATAAAGTTCAGAGTGATTAAAAGGTAACTCTCTATTTTTATGTACTCTTAATTTAATACTGAAACGCAATTTTTACAGGAAATGAAAATAAGAAAGTTTGTAAGGTGAGATTAGATTTAGAATTCACTATGGGCGCCACTACCGCTAGTTTCGTAACTATTGCTTTTTCTCTTATTTTGTTCTTTACTCTTAATGTTCCATAAGCGATGTTTGTGACAAAGGGTGAAATTTAATGATTTTCTCTGGGTCGACTATTTTCGGAATTGATAGTACGTCAGGATTTTCAATCCTCTAATAATATTAATCATCATTCAACTGCCAATCTATCTTCATTATTTATTTATCGTCAAGTGTTTTGACCTGATAAGATTTTACTCATTAGTAAATTATTTTCCTTGGAAAATCGTTTGACGCGGATTCTAAATACAACCGTATGCTATACATAATCTCAGAAATAAATTACGAGCATTTAATAAGATGAGGTTTCCTCTATTCATTGTATAGATTTTAGTTATTGACAGAGTTAAGTTCGTTTGTAAGTGCAAATAAGTATAAATATAGAATAGAAAATGTTGTTTTTTTTTTAAATAGGATTACATAAATGCAAATGAATGTTAAAATATTTTTCTGAAGTTGTCGGCAACATTGACACAAAAATGTTACATGACTGGACACCTCGTCATTTAATTTTTCAAAAATGATTCATTGGGGGTTGGGTATGTTATAAATTGTTCGAGCATGAAAGATATAGCGAGACAAAATACTAAAACTGATATATCACCACGCAACATCCGTACTCCGTTATCATAAGAATATTTATTTATCTCCTCTCCAGGGGGTTAGGCACAAGGACAGTGTTATCTTACTCTCACAAGTAAGATGTACCCAAGGTCGGGTCGGGAAAGTAGGGTTTGAAAAGCCAGCGCGCGAGAAAGTGAGCACTCTGGCCATTACAAATTGCCTGGGCAGCCCCGTCGGCATTCCCCGGTAATGGCGCCTCAGGCAGTAAGCAATAAACTTACTCTTCCCCAAAGAGGGGGGGGGGACAAAGCCTGGGAAGGTGAACCTCCTAGAACTGCACAGGACCGATCCATAGACCGGCGTAAATCAAGCCCCAAAGGCTAAGACAATACTAGTCTATGGGGTGCAGTATCCATCGGAACAAATACTACACTTTGATATTAGCCAAAAGGCCAAGGAGTTATTTATCTTCCTCCCACAAGGTAAGATGTGACACAAGGTCAGGAAAGTGGGATTTTAAAAACCAGCGCTCGAGAATTTGAGCATCCTGGCCATTAAAATTGCCTGGCCAGCCCCGTCGGCATTCCCCGGTAGGAGCGCCTCAGGCGATTAGCAATAAAGTAACCCCTTCTCAAAGGATGAGGCAAAGCCTGGGAGGGTGCACCTCCTAGAACTGAACAGACAGATCAACCAATAGACCGGCGTAAATGAAGCCCCGAAGGCCAAGACAATACCGGTCTATGGGGTGTAGTATCCATCGGAACAGATACTACACTTTTATCTTGGCCAAAAGGCCAATGAACAGTACGAGTATTATTTACCTCCTCTTCAGGAGGTTAGGCACAAGGCCAGTTTTATCTTACTCCCACAAGGTAAGATGTGACCCAAGGTCGGGTCGGGAAAGTAGGACTTGAAAAGCCAGCGCCCGAGAAGGTGAGCACTCTGGCCATTAAAAATTGCCTGGGCAGCCCCGTCGGCATTCCTCGGTAGGGGCGCCTCAGGCAGTAAGCAATAAACTTACTCCTCCCCAAAGAGGGGAGGCAAAACCTGGGAGTGTGCACCTCCTAGAACTGAACAGGACGGACAACCGCCGATAGACCGGCGTAAATCAACATGATAAGTTTAGTCTTTGGGTGTTTTATGTCACGTTTTCATGATAAGACGGATGGAAATATTCATAATAATCTCGGTAGTGTGTTATTTTATTTTTCTTAAACGACAAAACTATTTTCCAATATATGTAATTAGAATCAAAATGTTGTACTTTTATAAACAACACATGGTTCACTTAGATGTGTCGTTTGGTTTTGAAGTTCGAACAAGATTAACCTGAACCTCAAAGGTTAGACTAACTTTACAACGTTTCAGGTTATACTTTCAACGTCATTATTTCGGTGTATGCATTTGTTAGAAAATAAGGAAGGGCAAAATAAAAACATTCGCTCGATTCTTAATTATTATAAGATAGAGTAAAGCTGTAGAGATTCATAGATTCAAAGTATATAACATACAATAACCAACTTTGACATTTAAGATAATATGAAATGCCATATTGAATCCGATTGTTAATGATTAACAATAATAGATTCGTCGCTTAACGTCAAATGCATTGACTCAACTTTAAATAAAATATAATTAAATAATATTAAAAAAAAACATTTTCTAATACATTTCGTATTTAAGTTAAAAAGGAAGAATATATTTAGTTTGAGAAATATATTAAATTGTCGATTGGGCGTTTTCATGGCACACTAATACTATATATAATTTGGTGGCATAATATTATTTATATAAGAGTCATTTGATATATTCTAGAATAATGTTATCTGATTATACCTGGAAGGAAGTTATTTTGATTATCTAGGTTGTCTATTTATTGAGATGTAGCCATATTTTCGAATAGCATGTTGAGGTTTGGTTCAATTAAAACACGTTTGACTCTGAGATGATATAGAATAGTGTAACAACAGTTTTGCCACGCAAAGAAAACTTACATAGGTAGAAATATAAAGAAAATAGAAAAACACAAAAATAGTTTTAAAAAATAGTTAAAAAATAATTAAAAATAGTTAAAAATAGTTAAAAATAGTTTTAAAAAATTTTAAAAACTTACATAGGTAGAAATATAAAGAAAATAGAAAAAAACATTAAGCATGGACACAAAAATAGTTAAAAATAAATAAAAACCCTTTCCTTATACGTTAAATTAAATACATATACTCTTAAGATGTGCCCATTTAATCCGTGTGTTAGCGATGTATATGCTATTTTAAAATTAATCCTAACATACTTACGGACAGACTGAACCTTTTATAGAGATATTCGACGTATATTTTGTATTTTTATGGAAAACGCTACCCACAAGACACGACGCCATTTTATATAAAGAACTAAAAAGAACGAAAGATAGTTAAAGCAAAGACAGAAGCTGACTATTCATCTTAGATTTGTAAGGACCAATGCATAGGTAGAAGAAAAATAGTCAGCCGGAATAGAGTTCTACCAATGTGCATTTCTGTTGCCGTGTTAGAGTGGAAATATTTAGAGGTCAAAGTGTCAGCGAGTGACCCCAGGCGGAAGTTGCAAATCATATAATTTCCGGGCTAAGCTCTCTCTCTCCCTCTTAGCTGGCAAGATTTTAAGCAGTAAATACGTATCCAGCGGCGCTCTTCAAGATGGTGGGCAGCGAACGCCTGTGGCTGATGTAGGGAGACGGACTAGCTGTCTATCTATCTCTCACGCGATTACAAGTTGTCTATCCGATCTTGATCTGATTTTAAATTAATAAACGTCATATTAAAACATACTGGCGTCCGAGTTATCGTATTCCGCAGACGATCAACTACCTGGATTCACAAAGACAACGACGGTGGCGATGACAGTGTCGACTAGAACGTCGACACTCGTGCGTAGAACTTAGTGTCTGCGTTTTAAGTGAAAATATAACGTTTACACCTACTGATTTCAACCCAGCTGACTGCCTATTTAACTCTCGAGTATTGTAATGAATACATGTTTAATCCATTGCCACATATTGACAAAAACCTATTTTTCTTGCGTTTAAACAACTGCAAACAGCGCTCTGAATGGCTTACACATTGTTGTTTTTTATCGAATGTTAACAAACGCGGCACCCACTTTTAACACAGCTTTCTCATTGACAAATGTTTTTGCAAAATAGTGAATATACTCCCTTCTTTAACACCCATGCTATCTCACGCAACTTTCATTTTGGATGGGCCAAAATGAGTTTGTGGACATTTTTATGTTTTGGGGGCAAATGCAGAATTTAGACGACTGAAGACATAAATCGTATCTGTTTCTGTACGACTACGTTTAAAGTCAATATAACACGTTTTAAGTGTTATTTCTCACGGAGCAAAGTTCAACAAAACAGTAATCAAGTCAATGCTGTGCTTGAACAGTATTTTTCTAATTAGAAACATATTTTATTAACATACGAAATTCAGATTTGTCATTGGGTTGGAAATTTTCAAAAGTAATTTCACTTAAATAACTGTAATTTGTAAACTGATAATCCGATTGAGTTCAAAGTTTGTCACGTTCAATTTGACGCTGAGTACTTAAAAAACTGATATGGATGTTTTGTTTGTGGTACCATCTATCTGCTAGGTCCGACACTTATTGAGTGGTGTGTTACACAACAAGTTCTCGAATAGATAAGGAACACATTATCACTAGTTTTCATAGTTTATTTAATTGAAAACAAAAACAGAGTATTTTAACCAACAGTTAAAGAATAATATTTATTATACGAGTGTACACCCTAACCCTAACCCTAACCCGACCCATAATCCACTATCAGAACCGACGGGAAAATATGTATGATTCAATCGTATGTGCACTATAATTCATATTGATATATAATAGCATCTCAGTCGACGAAGTTAAAAAAAGAAATAAACAAAATAACGTCGAAAACTGAAAGTTTAAAAATACATTTAAAACCTATGAATTGGGATTGAAAAAAGAAAAGAAAAAAAAAAAAACGTATGGTTATGGAAATAAAATAAAATCTTTTTTCTGAATACATTTTTCAAGGCGGAATTTGAACTTGCTATTTGCTTTCTTCATTCTTCGAAATACTTACTCGCTACATTTTACGTGACGGGGTGAATATAGATTGATTAATATATATACACAGTAGCTGGCGTCGCCCGCTAGCGCTCGCTAAACATTATATATATATATATATATATATATATATATATATATATATATATATATATATATATATATATATGGGAAGAGAAGGATGAAAGTAATCCGACGTGATGGGAAAATGAAAAAGGAAAACCAAAAAATGGATGTTTTTTATGTGTACATCAACGTTTCGTCTTTATTTATAAGACTTCATCAGGATGATAAAATAGAGAAATATATATATATATATAATGTAAAGCATCCTTATTTAATATGTAATAGATAAGGTATACATTTAATTTTGGGAATATACATAATTTTAGGCCATTTACCTATGGTTTAAATTTCATTTGGATTAAATGGAAAACAGTTTTCAGTGTGTGGGAAGACCCTCTTAATATTATCAAAACTTGTTGAAATTTTGGGAATAGACATAATATTTGGTCATTTACCTATGGTTTAAATTTCATTTTAATCTAAGGGAAAACACCTTTCAGTGGGGGTGGGGGGCGCGCCCGGGCACCCTCAGCGTTGAAGTGATATATGTCTTATTATAGGCTATGACCTTTACTGAGAGGTCAGTAGTTCACATGTGAATTATCAAGCAATTCTGACCAGCGGTTTCGATGAACATAAGACGGAAAGATTAGGCGGACACATACACACACAGAGTTACTATGTTATGTATATAGATTAGTGTTTATTATACATTATTTTCACGATACTTAAATGAACTAACTATTTTAATATGTATTTACTATCGAAAAGAGTACATAGACATCAAAAAAGTAAAAGTTACACTTATTATCCAAATGAATGAATGCGAAAGTTCGAATCATTTATCGCACTAACAGTAAACTCAAACTATCTTATTGCAAGTTAATTACACTTTACACGATTGCCGGATCATCTTTTCGATATACTGCATATGGAATATTAGTCACAAAGTTAACTAATTTGCGTATTTTTACGTATTGCTTTTGTAAAAAATAACATTTCATTAATTAACAATTAGTTGCAATTGTGTTTTTCATTGAATGATTGTTTTAATTTTTATATAAAAAATAGTTTTCTTCTGCTATTTTGATTCATTTCCTCAACAAATATTTAGAATTTGTGTTCAAATATTGCATTTTTAAAGGAAACTGACATTATGTTCAACAAGTTGCGATCAATTTCTTAATTGCGAGTTAAAATGCAAATTGATTTCTTTTTTCTTTTCATTTCTTAACATATTATTTAAAAGATAAATAAATTCATATCGAAATAACCAAAATGTTAATGTGCATCTATCTACATGAACAAATGTGACTAAAATGGTGTCCTTGTTCTCAACAAAGTTATGAATTACATGTGTAATTATGTTTCAAGTAATTCAAGTAGCGAACTTTGCGAAGCGATAGCGAGCCGACAAGGCCAGCTAGTGTAATAATGAAAGTAACACTAAGGAAAATAATATAACTCGGGTAAAATTAGACAATTAATTTCAAAAACAAAATATCTAATGAAAAAATATCAAATAAAGTAATATCTCAATATAATAATAATGTTTTCATTAAACATAATTCGAAGTGTGTGTTTTACAGCGAAAGTCCGCAACAATTTTCAAATAAAATGAACAAAACAATTTAGTAGTGTTTTCTTTTATTTTTTATTTCAATAACTATTCGATTAATCCAATATATAAAGTTATATTGTAGACTATTCCATGTTGGTCATCGATAGCATTTAATCTATTCAATTCTGACAAGCCAATCATTTTTTCCTTGAACAGTTTTTATGCAAAACTGAATATTTTTTAAGTTTATTTACAAATAACCCTTAGTCAAGTTCGAAATGTCTTTGGCATGGAATTGTTTTTCATTATCACTTAAACAGCACCGGCTGTTTTCCTTATTAATAAAACAGGAACAATCTACATTTTTTTCATAACACTGTTGTCTCAATACACTTTTGTAAGCGACCTTTGGAAGTCTTGAGTATTCCTTTATTTTTACGGTACGCCTCATACAATATCGATTGCATACACAGTAATCCGTACGAAAAACATGTATTTCATTTACATTCGTCAAAAGCTTTCACATGCTTCCCAAAATATCAAAGGTTGTTGAGAAAAAAGTTAAAACGTGACTTCGTCCGGTACGCTAGAAACAGAGTTGTAATAGTCGTAATAGGTGGGTTGTGTGGGTGGATTTCTCTCGCTCTTTAAGCGGCCATTGCGTGTAGGTAGTCACACAGCAATTTTGATCAGTTATCGGTTTTAGAGTAGATTTGATATTATTCGATTGTTTGTGGCCGAGCGAGTACGAGTATTACATACTGAGTGTCGCCTTGTTTAGAAATAAGTAAACACAATATAAATATATGAAACATTAAAATGAAAATGAAGACAATCGCAAACACACACTTGTCCATAACTTGATCAGATATTTCTGTTTTAAGAGCGTTAAGTTATTTTTTTTTAATTTCTCAACTCGAAGTGTTCTTGACTTAATTCCATGCATTTCTTGCTGGGATCAAATGAATCATCTTTTCTTTTCTCGCGCACGGGGTCGGATAATTCATACTCTTTTCCCTTAAACTGTTCTTAAGGGCTGAATTATCCACTTATTCTACATCTTACTGTATATATGACAAGTAGTTTGGAACACTTTTAATATTGACCTATGTCATCCGAACGCACGTTCAACATTGTATCTACTACTGGTGATATACTTCACTCTACTCAAATAACTTGTTGGTATTTAGGAACAAGTACTACAAAAACATACTTAATACGCGATGATAATAAAAAACAACACATCACAAATGCATTTACCGTAATACGCTTGGAAATGCTTCCTTTGGGGATATAGATCTAAACTTCCTATTTACTTTTTAGATAACGTTTCTCTTGAAATGAAGTACCACATATTTCACAAGAATGTGGCTTCTTTGTTTTTCATTCAGAAATCAAAGAATTACGCACCCGGTTTAATACTTGATTTCTTTATGAGATACATAGATATTCGAGTGTTTATATAAGATTCTCCCCTTACCTTTTACATCTTGATTTTGTAAAGCAGTGAAGAACATTAATGATAATAAGACAGTGTACGTTTGGAATGATACAAATATTTCTAACAACGTATGTGAAAATATCACAGCAGTGGATGTACTGACAAACGTAAGCAAATAGCTATTTTTTATTTAGGATATATGGCGTAATTATTTTATTGCAAGAATTGTCTTTAGTTGCTAAACGAACAGTTTTTTTTGTAAACAAATACAACTGATGTAGAATTATTCGCCATTCCAATGTCGCGTTTTTCTATATATTTCACGAGGAATTAAAAACATCTTTATTTGGTAATCACATTAAGATGCATTAAATAATGTTCACTTTTTAAATATCACTATAAATTCACAAAAGAATTGATTAAACGAAAATTAATATCTGTAAATATCAAAGAATAAATCGCATTTTTTAAAGATGCCAATTAAACCCATATAAGGATTTTTTATTCATATTTGTGTTTGTACCCTTTATTATAACTTTTCTAGAAATGAATCAGAAATATTTTGAACTGAACAATATTGCCTGATAAAAGACGATTCGTAGGAGGAGTTAAAAGGACCAAACATGTCTTTAAAATGTTGTCATAATAAGTGTAACTTATGCATATAAAAATGCATTAATTAATGAACAATTACAGAAAGTGTCGTTGAAATCTGATAATTCTATGAAAGGTGGTAATAATTCCATCAAGAGGGATTCTGGTAAAAAGTAGCAAAATAATCGAGAACAAATCCGCCGTCATTCGCTGGTAAAGGCAGCTAAAGCAATGGACTATAAACTAAATCACCCCACCTACGAAGGAGGGTGTACTGCCTGGGAGGATGGCTTTCTAAGATCGAATTGAATCATACCTCATACTGACGACGAAGGCGATTCCAAAACGCAAGTTACTTCCTAGGTAGCAAAAACAAATGTTGGCTGATATAAAAAAACACGGAACCTAGACCTGTTCGCACTGTATTTCAATAGGAGAAATATTACGAATGTTATGGGTACAATTGGCACACTCTTCGGTCTTCACTCGTTGATCTATAAATATTAATTGTAAAATGCTGGTACATCAACCAGTTCTCGTACTTCTCTCGTTTTTTACCTTCTTCTTCCTCTTCTTCTTCTTCTTCTTCTTCTTCTTCTTCTTCTTTATTTCTTATTAATAATATTACTACTTTCACTAATAGTGTTTTCCCATTTTTCTTCTTCCTCTACCTTACTACTAATACCATTTCTACTACTACTGCTCCTACTATTACAACTACTACTATAACTACTACTACTACTACTACTACTACTACTAGTATAATAACTCCTCTTATTCTCTCTCTCTCTCTATCTCTTTCATAAGTAGAACATACGATTTTTCTTCTTCTTGTACGTCTTCTTTTTCAAAAGTATATACGGTAGTATATACACTCATGATTTAAACCGAAATTCTCTTTACTCTTTTTACTATTACTACTACTTATTCTACTACTACTACTACTACTACTACTGCTACTACTACTCCCTCTTTACTTCTAGTACTACTATTCTTCACGACATGTGGTTATTCATGATAGTGCTTAGAAATATATTGAATTGTGCGAGAATACTTTCAGAATGTGTCCTTAGTACTACTAAAAACGTATAAACATACATACATAAATATACATACATGTAATATATCAAAAACAGTCAGTCAAATTATATACGGTAAACAGCTATAGCATTGCATCTGACAAATCGATATTTGAGTCTCATTAGGCAGTGAATTACGAAAATGTTTATTCTTTATCCTGTGCACGAAACAAAGAAATATCTGTGTAATTGATAGACTACTTATTCCATCCGGTCCGATAACAAATTTATCAAGAGTAATTGTCCAATATAAACCGTCATCTTAATTGGCTACTCATATAGGTTGAATAGCACAAGGAAATCGCTGCTTTTGTTATGAATAGGAAAACTGAAAAACCGGTCCACAACCTGTTCGATGCGTTCGGAAGGAATGCCGAAACCTATTTTGCTTTTCTATTAAGCCACCGAAAATTCCAAAATTGCTTTCTTTTCTAATTGTTAGATTATTTACTCTCTTATTTTCGGTATATTTTGCATTTTATCTTTAAAATGATTTCCTTGTCACATTAAATCTTTTTGTATGATCTATATCTTCATTTGCTTTAACTTTTAATTGAGTGTCGAGTTACTTTTCTAGATGTCGATTTAAATTGCCGTTCCCCTATCCAGATATTATTAAAAATTCCGTACATGTCATTTACATCTACGGTTTACAGTAATATCCTCGGATTAGATGTAAAGAAAATACATTTTTATTCATAATTTACAAATCATGAAAGTTGAAGCATAAGAAAACATATGTTTATTAATGATTCCATAATTTAAACAAAATTCAATTAAGTTTTAAAATATACCTGCTCGGAATGTTATCTTTGTGATATAAGCAAATATGACATTTTGATAATGACATTATGCAGAAACATACTTCCAAGTTCATAATTATTGATTGCAAAACAGTAGTAATAGATGCATATGAAGAACGTGAATGCAGCACCTATTCCTTCTTAAATTTAACAATAAATGCTTTTTTTTAAAAAATATGAACCTTAAACACGTATACAAATCACGTGCTGCATTCACGTTCTTCATATTTGATGATGGGAAACAACATCTTGCCCATTGGCCCGGCGGTATAACAACAAGCCGGTAACGAGATAAAAAAATACAAATCCGATGACATCAGGATATATTACACACCGAGGATGCCAGGTTTTGGCGAAATATCTGTATCACTTTAAACTAACAAAAAAAATGCTAGTTATAATAAAAGAAAAAAAAATCGGTTTCGATTTATTATTTTTTTCTTTTTTATAAAAAAAATTGATATCGCATCTTAATGCTTCAAAAGGTATTTATTTTACCTATTCCTTCTTAAATTTAACAATAGATGCTTTTTAAAAAAAAATATGAACCTTAAACACTTATACAAATCACGTGCTGCATTCACGTTCTTCATATTTGATGATGGGAAACAACATCTTGCCCATTGGCCCGGCTGTATAACAACAAGCCGGTAACGAGATAAAAAAATACAAATCCGATGACATTAGGATATATTACACACTAACAAAAAAAAATGCTAGTTATAATTAAAGAAAAAAAAATCGGTTTCGATTTATTATTTTTTTCTTTTTTATAAAAAAAAATTGATATCGCATCTTAATGCTTCAAAAGGTATTTAGTTTACCTATTCCTTCTTAAATTTAACAATATATGCTTAAAAAAAAATGAACCTTAAACACTTATATATATATATATCTATACTATATATATATATATATATATATATATATATATATATATATATATATATATATATATATATATATATATATATATATATATAGTATAGATGATTGGTTGTGTATGAAGCATTAAAAACGATGTTGTTCTTTTTTTAATTTTTTTATTTTGATATTTCGACCAGTCCTCTGGTCTTTGTCAAAAAATGATCTGAAATGAAGAAAACTGAGGATCGTTGAACAAAGTGTAATTTTTAACTGTGCGGCGTACGTTTTTTGTCATGACGCGTGAGATGGTCAACGCATACCGTTTATTGGGGTTAGCAAAGAGAACCGTTGTTTTTATTTTTTTTGTTTTTTTAAACTATTACGCGTCCGTTGTCTTTTTGAGGAGAAAAACGAACTTATACGCGTTCTTGATTTGATCAATGCAATAAATGTAATTTGAATGGCACTAAATTTGTGGAGGGGGTGATAGGAAACGAAATAATTGAATTAAACGTGAGTTAATAAATAGTATAGTAAGTAAGGTAATTCTAATGAATAAACAAATACTAATAAGACGTAAATAAGGAAATTGATAAGAATGAAATAAATAAATAAAATATTGCAGGAAAAAATGACTAAATAAATAAATAAATATGAAGAAATAGGGAACTAACAATATTGCGGTAAAGAGTAAGGATAAAAAGTATTAAAAATAAAAATAATGTATTAAAATTTACAAGGGTTCAAGAGACCTTGGTCAAGGTCTCTTGAACCCATTTTGAACCCATGTAAATACTTCCACGCACACCAATAATTTATAATAAATAAGATTACCTGACCCCCCCCAGAATTTACCTACATCTATACAGACCTACAATTTTTTAATATAATATCACACTCACCTATAATATTGCTATATATTTTACTTACATCGTATGTTCATTTTATGGTACCTCAAGTATTTTTCTATTTACTTATATATTTATTCATACATTTACCTATCTATCATTATTATTCTCATATAATTTCACCTTATATAACATTTTAGTGCAATCAATATTATTATTATTATTGTCACTCATATGTATTACATCTTTTTAATATGTGTTATTCATATTACATCTTTATAATATGCGTTATTCATTCACATCCATTACCTATCTTCCCCATATATATAGTGGTCTCGTGTCTGCCCTTCCGGGGGCATACTGCACACGCTTTACTTACTTTTACTTTCTATCTATTTAGGTTTTAATACATTATTTTTATTTGTAATACTTGTTATCCTTACTATTTACCGCATTATTGTTAGTTCCCTATTTCTTTCCATTTATTTATTTATTTAGTCATTTTTTCCGGCAATATTATATTTATTTATTTCATTCTTATCAATTGCATTAAATAACCTAAGTAGTTATGCTATGACGTAAAACGGACATGAATCTAAATAGAAATACATTGTTTACTCATTAGAAAGCTTTTTTCTTATTCAGAACTCTTGTTTCTATATACGTGTATTGTCCGTTGTGATAAAAACATAAATTATACGCAACTCAAGTCGTTTTGTTATTATATTTTACATTTACATGTCTGTAAGAGTTCCGTCCTCCTATTTCCCGCCCACACTAGAGATTACAACATCAAAACAAAGGACACCGACAGCAACGAAATAGACGTATTAATAAAAACTCTTTTGAATGAATGACATTGATTTGATCAAATAAGTTCGGTTGAGCCGTCTTTTCCTTTGAACTGTTGAACGTCTTCTGCAGTCTAAATACAACTGCGACCCGCTAGGATTCATATGCTACACAATAACTCGATGTCACAACTGCAGATAACCTAACACACATATAGAGTATGAACTCTATTGAATAGCAGATCAAGTATTTGGGGAAACTTATTAATAAATGAACTAGAAAACTCAAGCCCTGAGCTAAGAAAAGAAAGATGTCTGCCATCACGATGGAATAATCTGATTTCGTATTTTGCTTGGAAAGGTCAAAGAGAAATAAGCATCATAGCAACTCGGTCGTACGATGGATAACAACTCGTGTATATGATAAGTTTAAATACGTTGAATAATTCGAACTGTTTTGATCTTACTTTACATTTAAAGGTGAATCTGTTTAACCAAAACTAATATTCGAAGATCATAATTAGTGCCGCTGGTTCCAATACTGTCAGAGTTTCTGCACTGCTAATTGGCATGTTTTTATGATCAGTCAAGGGAGGCGCGACAGCGCTCTATCCCTTAATAGACTACACGAATGGCCTATGCTGGAAATCTCATTTCTTTGATCAACCATAACTCAAAAACCAATACACCAAATTGGTTAAAACTTTGCACAACATTTTTATTTGATAGGTTCTATAAGTGTGTAGTATTTCAGCATCATTAGTCAAGACAACCCAGAGATCCAGAAAGTTCAATCATGAAATCAAGTTATCTGTGTGTACGTACGTACGTACGTACGTACGTACGTATGTGCCACCCTGTATCTCATGAACTATTTGATGGATTCAGCTGACCTTTGGCAGTGATAGAGGTTCTAAGGTCTAGTTGATGGCATTTTAATTTCAGTTTACCATATACCTTAGTTTTCCAGAAAATTCCAAAAAAACTTTTAAATAGCCATTGTATTGAGGCATAGCCTTTAAAAGAGTAGTGACATTCCATGATAAATGCCAGTATACTAAAATCATATGCCCTTAATAGGGTTGAGATGAAAATTCATATACACTAAATGTACAAAAGCAAGGAAATTCCCAAATTTTTACACTTTTTTTGTCATTAAGGGTATGCGAGCACAACCGGGCTATGTATTTTGCTGGTAGGAATTTTTCTTCAGCGCACCTAACACACTTCATCCACTCATGCATATAGATTTATACTGTAGTGGTGTGATAATGACATGGTTTGGTTGATATGTAGTCATACCCTTAATGACAATAAAAGTGTAACAATTTGGGAATTTCCTTGCTTTTGTACATTTAGTGTATATGAATTTTCATCTTAACCATATTAAGGGCATATGATTTCAGTATAATGGCATTTATCATGGAATATCATATACACCTTGTTAAATATTAAAGTATATATATATATATATATATATATATATATATATATATATATATATATATATATATATATATATATCGGAAAGGAAGGATGAAGGTAATCCCCACCTTTCCACTTCTCACTCAGAACCATCAACATTCATTTGACTCCACGCCACTGACATTACCAAGCCCGGACGTTGGTCCTACTGCTTCCAGTAGTGGCTACTACGTCTTCCCATCAACCCATCATGTATACCCAATATGTTCACGTACTTGCATGACATTTTTCTTAATAGTATCATCCTGAAGAAGTCTTACAAATAAAGACAAAACGTTGATGAACACATAACAAACATACTTTTTGGTTTTTCCTTTTTCATTTTCCACATATATATATGTATATAACAATAAATGTAGTTTGTTTCCCTATAGCTTTTCCTATATAATTTGATAAAACAAAGTACATGCTAAAATATACTTTAGTTTAAGGATAGAATTATGTTTTTAAAGTATGTGTTTCAATTGTTTTAATTAGCTGTAATTTATAATAAGCTAAAACAAGTCAATCATGCTTTGTTATAAATAAATATGTATATATAAATATATATATATATATATATATATATATATATATATATATATATATATATATATATATATATGAATAGATGAAAGGATCAAATAATCCGGCGGTATGAAATTAAAATGGAATAAGCGGAAGGCCTAAAACGCTCAACGTTTCGCCCAAATGTTATATGGACTTTGTCAAGAGCGAACGAAAAAATGCAAAACATTACAGAAGACGTCTTCTGTCATTGTTTGCATTTTTTCGTTCGCTCTTGACAAAGCTCATATAACATTTGGGCGAAACGTTGAGCGTTTTAGGTCTTCCGCTTATTCATATATATATATATATATATATATATATATATATATATATATATATATATATATATATATATATATATATATATATATTATACTAAGTGTGAGTTAATGAACGGTTGTTTACCTAAAGCTTTTTCTTATATACTTTAACAACGCAAGATGCAAGATAAAAAAGAATCTTAGTTCTAGGGTTGAATGAGGTTTTGAAAAAAAGCCTGTTTAATTGTTCTAATTAACTGTAATTTATAATTAGTTTAATAAATCTCTCTGTTAGTGCTTTATGTGTTTTCTCGTGCACTCTCCCTGTGTAAGTGTATTCAACATATAAACGGTAAAGGTAAAGGTCGCATAGCTTGGACGCGCACGAGTGTCGTTGCTGACATCGCACACTGCCCATGGCCGTAGCGGTGATTTGTTAAGAATCACCGTGTCTAGGGCACAGCATATAGAAGACGTAGCCCATCCCTCTCCTTCCGCTTGAACCTTCCTTGAGTTTTAGTCAGGTACCCATTTACTGCTGGGTGGACAGAGGGAGTTTTCGGACCCGAAAATGCGCATTCCGGGTCGTCCAGCCCAAAGATAAGTGCTATAACCACTCGTCCACAGGCCCTCCCTGATTCAACATATCTCTAATGTTTAATAATTCTATAAGCATGTAAAGAAAGACTGACTCTATTTTCAGCGTGACAATTACTTCTATATAAGAATACTTGTTGTCACTCATACTCCAGGTAAAACAACCGGTTATTGTCTAGATGTAGTGGGTCTGTTCACAAAAATACCCACTGATGAGACCCTGACGGTGGTACGAGATAGGTTGACTTCAGATGCATCAGGGAAGGAACGCACTTGTATCCCAATTTATAATCTAATGGAGATGTTGACATTCTGCATAGAAACAACATACTTTGTGATGGGATCTGATATATACCGGCAGGAAGAAGGTCTAGCTATGGGTTCACCATTGTCCCAGTACTGGCCATGTCTACATGGAATACTTTGAGGAAATGGCGTTACAATCAACACCACTACAGCCAACAATGTGGCTGCGATATGTAGATGATACATTCATACCCTGTCCTAACCAGGTGAACGTTCAAATATTACTGAACCATGTGAACTATCTCCGCCCATCTATACAGTTCACGATGGAAAAAGAACATCACAACAAATTATCCTTCCTAGATGTGATGATAACTCGCACTGGCCAGGGATTTAGGTCATCTGTGTATCGAAAGCCAACGTTCACTGGACTATATCTAAATTCCAACTCTCATATAATGTAAAAAAAAGGAATTGTCCGGTGCCTACAACATCGAGCAAAGAAAATATGTAGTAACAACGACACATATCAAGAGGAAATGGATAATTTAAAAGAAACTCTCCATCGAAACAACTATATAGAGAACATGACATCAGCTCCAGTAAATCTATACGCAACACCAAAGGATACCACCCGAGAACTCACCACAGTTTGTATACCATATATGAGGGGCTTGTCGGAAAAAATCCAAAGAATATGTAATCCATATAACATCAGTATAGTATTCAGGAGCGACTCAACTCCCCTAAAGCATCTTGTTTGAGTCAAACACCCTACGGAAAAAGTCATGACTATAATGTGTGCACGCGATTCCATGTAAGTGTGGAAAAGTATACAAAGGTGAGACATGTCGTCCACTAAAGGTAAGGCTCGAAAACCACTAAAAAGCTGTAATACGTGGAGAAATCGAAAACTCCGGTATGGCTGACCACATATGGAAGGAACAGGGAAACCATCTACCCTTATGAGATGAAGTAAAAATTACAGATAGAGAAAAACGGTGGGGAGTAAGACGACTCAAAGAAGCAGTACATATGTTAGGCGACAATGACTTACTAAGCAGACCTAGCATAACATTCAATACAATATGGGAATCTATAATTATAAATAATAGATAAGTAGTGATCTATAGTGATAAGTAGTTAGATCAAAAACAAAATTACGTTTAAGGCTACCAAACTTCATTCTAGAATTGCCTGCAGTAGATATAGTACTAAGTACGATTTAGTTCTAAGTGACAGTCATTAGAAAGTTGGAGGTTCAATCCTCAGTGCAGGCGATATGAAGAATTGCGAATTACTGAAGATGGAACGAGAGCATGCTAACCCTGTGGATTAAATAAAGGGTTCCGTTCGAAAGTCTGCCCATATTCCCGAGTTTGACAGATTACCGAGGTCGGAGGTTACATTGCTCGAAACGTTGTGATAAAAACACTAAAGATGAGAACAGTAGTCCGAAAATACTACCAATTATCAACCCTCATCTCAAAATGTAGAAATAATAATAATGATGATGATGATGATGATGATGCTGCTGATGATCATGATGATGATGATGATGATGATGATGATGATGATGATGATGATGATGATAATAATAATAATAATAATAATAATAATAATAATAATAATAATAATAAAAAAGCGCTAATGAAGAAGTACAACCAAATTGCCAGCCAATAGTAAGCGATGATGACCGAAAATAGGTGGAAGGTACTGTCATTCAGACTCCAGGGAACAGTACTGACGATAACTTATGTGAAAAGATAATAAGGATAATATAAAAGTAAATAGACATAGTTTAGTTATGCAAGAATAATTAATTAATTTTTAAATAAACACACAGTTCTTAGTCATGACTTCTTCCGTAGGGGGTTTGACTCTCACACGATGCTTGAAATTTATATATACTAAATAGTAGTAGTTGTTTGATCCAAGGGTCATATATACGTCTAGTATACATTGGCAATAAGAAATTCATCATAACATATCTACTATCTATAAGCTTTTATTAAATAAAACGATTAATAAAAGAGTAGTGTCGTTTGCTTTATGAATTGTTATTTCATAGAAAGATATGTATGTTTAAAGCCGTAACAATGTATTATGTAAGTTACATATTAAAAAGGAACAACTAAAACGCAAGGTTATTGCAGGGATGACCCTATCTTACGTGTAACATGCCTTTGTTTTTTCTTACATCTTGATGGTATACAAACTGTGGCGAGTTTTTTGGGGATGTGTCCTTTCGAGTTTGGTCAAGATTTCTTGGAGCTAATGTCATGCTCTCTAGATAGTTGTTTCGGTGGCGGGTTTCTCTCAAGCTCTCCCTCTTGATATGTACTGCTGTTACTATATATTTTCTTAGCTTGATGTTGTAGGCAGCTAAGGATGTATTTTCTTTATATTGTATGGATAGTGGGAGTTTAAATTCAGATACTGTCACGTGAAAGTTTGCTTTCAATATACAGATGACCTAAACCCCTGATCAGTGCGAGTTAACAGCATATCTAGGAAGAATAATTTGTAATTATGTTTACTTTCTGGATAGAGTTCACAAGCTCGCGTTGTAGTCTCATAACGAGGGGTAATGTAACTAGCGTGAAGTTGCAGTTAACCAACATCGGTTAACTGCAACAGTTTTGCTGATCGTCGTCTGTATACAATTTGCTTGTTTTGTTCTGACTTCGCTTTAGTTACGTTTTGATATTTGCTTTTAGTTTTAGAGTTTAGTTCTTTGGACTAAGTATAAGTTTGACTTTGGGTTTTGGGTTTTAGGTTGTTTCTGTAGTTAAAATAATAGTATTGTCTATGTTTTATGTTCATGATTACCAATGGAAACTATATTGATTCTGTTTTTTATTTACTTCAATTTAATTTCGTTGTATTTTTTATGTCAATGGTTCACCACTCAAAAAGGCTAAAAACACTCAGGGATAAGTGTCAGTGGGATTTTCAGATGGATGATGGAACAGGAATATGAAATAGTTCAGAATCCGACAGATATTTGTTAATATTGGACTTGCAAATATTGTCGTCTATAAGAAAACATTTTCGAGGTTACGTGTTCAATAGGTGGGAAGTTCTTGGAAACAAACTCTGTTCATGGAAGTTCTGTTTAATTTTAGGAACACAGAGAAAATAATGAAAGTTTTTTTGCAGTGTTGGTAGTAAAGCGAGTTCTTACTGAGAAGATGTTATGGAGGGACATAGATTCAAGCTCAGTCAATCACTTACCATGGAAATAGCGATAGAGTAAGGAATTGTGTGTCTTCTGTAGAATAAGTGGCTGTAGGGAAGATAAGAGATCATCTACCACGAGATTGCAAAGTCGTGTTTATATTCTCTGAAGGTCAGAAAAGGTGCTCTGAACGGCACCTCCCCAGATGTGTCCGCAGTAGTAAATCTTGAGCCGAATCTGACTCTAATACAGGTAAAGGATTGCATTAGAAACTAGGTACGATTCTGGAGCGGTAAAATTGTCCATCCATTTCCCTAGCGACTTTTGCAACGCATTTGATGATTTATTGTTTTATTTCATGTATCTATTTGTTTGTTCATACATTAATGATTTTGATTTTGGATAGCTATACTCATTATCTAGAATCGGCGCTGAGACGAAATACTATATTTAAAAAAAAGGCCAAAAGCCAAGTACAAGTCGGCTTCGAAGCTCTTGCGTACATGTTCTTCAAAACAAACAGAGTGGGAAGATAAGCTGCAAAGCTCGTCTCATTCATCTTCTTGGATCTCGTCAAAGGTCGAGTGTGGGTGGGGATAACAGCTTCTTTTTTCTTTTCTTTTTATTTTACGATTATTTTCTTTTCTTTCTTTTTCTTTATTCGTTATTCTTTTTTCTGTTCTTTTGGTTTTTTACCTGTTTTTCTATTTCTTGTCTTTTTGTTTATTTTTCTATTTTCTGTTGTGAGCTGCTCGTGGCTGCAAACCTAAGATACAATTTAAATCAATAATTGCAAACCTTGAATTAGGTATTATGCGAATCTGGATGTGATATGTAACACAATAAAGATCTTGTGGATCATTTAAGAGTTTAAATATAAATGTACTGGTCAATCCCCCAACCCATGAATTGGGTAGCAAATTCAAGTAATTCAGAAAATATTTTCGGTCATCAAACTGAAATAAACACATAAAAACACCCTATTCATGCATGATACATCGGCAATAATTCTCTTCAATGTGAAAAATGAATTTCATTAAGATCAACTAAATAAAATTGAACCTTTTTAGCATGAAATATTTATTTATGACTCACAAAGTAATCGTATTCATGAGTTGTGTAAATATATATAAGCGTTATTATGTATGTTACAGCCAATAAATTATAAGTGGAGATATTTCAGTCGTTAAATGAATATCATCGTAGTAAAACGGAATACTCGACATTGCTCTGGTGAAGTCATGACATTAAATAAGTGGTAAAACCATTGTAGAGGAACCAACATACATAAAATAAATAATAACGAAGTTCGTACATATAAAAAAATATTTTTTTATTTACAAACACCAGAGAGTAATACTCGACAAGATTTAAGATCTCGTATGACAATAAAGTTAAGTTCGGTTGAAATAAATCCGCAAGTGACATGATCCTTCTGATTTTATGAGTGTGAACAAATCACATTGTGTTTTTTATTTATTTTATTTACTAATGGGTAACCACTTAGTAAGGCGCGCGTGCCACTCGAGGATAAGTCTTAAAGGGGTTGTCAGTTAGATGATGATCAGCACCACGAAAGGATTGAACACTATGGGTGGAATAGGCAGAAGATTACTTAAGATGAATTTATTATCCAAGAGGACAGATCAACAAGTATCTGTTTACATTAGACTTGAATACGACCATGTTGTAGTCAGTTGGAAAAAAGACATATTGTATTCTGTTCCATAGTAGAGATATTTTTTGGAAAGAAATTTGGTTTGTGGAAGTTACGTTTGGTTTTGGAAGAGAAGGAAAGCTCTTTTCTGTGTTTATATAGCGAGACGAGTTCTTGCTGTGAATGTTTTACAGAATTTATCAAGGATTAGAGCCCAGTCTAGCATCTACCATAAACATAACGATACAGTAGAGAGGAGCTAGAAACATCGCTTCTGTGTGAAAGAGGATGTAGAGACGATGAGAGATTATCCCCACTAGATTGTGAAATCTATTTTGTACTCTGTCAAGACAGGAAAGAGTCCTCCAAGCGGCACCTCTCCAGATATGACCGCAGTACTTCATCTTAGGACGTATCTGGCTCTAATGCAGGTGGAGTACTGCATCAAGAGTGAGGTAAAATATGGAATGGTAGAATCATTCAACCATTTTTCTAACAATAGATTAAATGTAAGTCTTTAATTTCATGTTTGAGATGAAAGTCAGAGAGAGCCACTCATTTCGACTTGGGAAACGTTAGGATATGAGTTTTGGTGCTGAACAGAGGGGAGCTTGGTTTAGAAGCGTTTAAAGAAACAAGTTACTCTTCCCCATTGCTTCACGCGCTCCAAGGCGGAATAGAGAGAGAGAGGGGGGGAGCATCACAAAGATTTTGATCATCACTGCTCTTCGAAGTGCTTCTATACATAATTGTGTCGTCGGCATAGATCTACAAACAATGATCTCAGAATATGATTTGAAAAATCATTTATATGAATCAGGAATTGGAATTGAGCACGTCGACAGTGTTTCTGATTTTTCCTCGTCTACATCTACTGTTATAAACCTATCACAGATAAAAGATTTGATTGTTGAGAAGATTTTTTACAGATCGTCCATAGCTTACAAATTTGTGGAGCAAACCATTTATGCCAAATTGTATCGAAGGCCTTTGATATATCAAGAGCTATTGCCCGGGAAATGTTGACCCCGTGGATAGATTCACTGATCTTATTCGTTATCACTATCAGCACTACAGCTATATATATTGCAGGATGTTATCCATATTGCTTTCTCACTACACAGAGTATTAATATAAACTATTTTTAAATAGTATCTGTCTACTATTTAACGAAATCTTCCAATGTGATGGAAAGTATTTCTCCTTTAAGCAACGATTGAACAGTTCTGTAAGGTAGCAGGTATTTCGAGTTGCAGTTTCTTGAGTACTATGACCGAGAAGTTGTCGGAACCAGTTGCCTTGTTGGCATCAAGGTTCTTGATAAGTTTGGCGACATTTTGAACAATTATTCGGATGTCACAGTTTTTCCTTGTCATAGAGGGAATTCTAAGGGTAAGTGGCTTTCTCAGACGGGTTGATGCGAGTAGTGGTTATTTGACGCGATGGGTGTGTAAAATTCAAAATGCTAAATGCCCTCGTATCCTATAGTCATGACGAATTAATGATTCTGGAGTGTACATAAGTTTTGCCGCTATATATTTAACAGATTTATTGAATGCTTTTAAAGGGAATATTTTTAGCTCTTTGTATTGGTTGAAAAATATATAATGATCTATTTCTTTGCCTATGATGGGGTATACGAGCGCCTCCCCATCATCATTACTCCAGGGAACACCTTGAGCATGCTCGGGGTTTACGAAGCTATCGGAATATCTGATCCCACTTATTGATGTTTTGAATATGTTCATTTGACAGTTAAAATATTTTTTTAAGAAATTGGACAACTAAGTAAATGTTTACTTTTTAACGTCTATTAAATTGAATTTTTACGTATTTTACTATATTAAAATTCAGAGTTTGTAAAAATTATATTAATTTCTCTTAGTTGTCGCGCAAACATACATCGACAGTGAATTCAAGCGAATATATTGCTTTTGCAAATAGAGTACTGAACGCATTAAATGTTTAAAATAAATAAAGTTTCAAATTATAATAATATCCAATTAAGGATTATAAATGCAATAAATTCAAACAATAAATAAAAACAAAATTTAAATAACAATCGTTTTGCCAAACATGTTGTTAGAAATATGAAATTTCAAGTAAATTACCTCCCTAAGATAAAACGTCTTTGTTTAGAATGTTATTAGGCATTCTGTTAATACTGTTGAAATATTAGGCTTCTTAACGGAATACTATCCGCTGAGTTGAATGGGTGTGAAAAATACAAAGGAAAATAAGTGGTCGGTGCATTACTTATATTGTTGCTGATAAAATATTTTCCCCGGTGTAATCTTCCTATCGGATTATAGCGTCAGAATTAAATAATAAACTCTATCAATATAATGTACACAGTTTTAGAATAATTTCTCTTATTTCTTTCCTAATATATTTTTTGGCAGCGGGGTTAGTCTGGTTTTGGAGGTTCGATAGTTATTTGCTTATGTTTCGTCTGGGCGAATTCTCCCGGTCGTGATACTTTCCTCACGTTGATTCTAACACAAAGACCGCGACAATTATTTTTCATTTATCCCCAAATTAGCTAACCAGGCACGAGGGAAAGTTTGAGACATTAAATGAAAAGCTGCAAAGTTAATTAAATTCCCAACCTCTGTCAACATGCACGGCAACTATTCTGTTTTTTATGGAATTCGCTCCAGACAATACAAAAAGTCACTTCATGTAAGGAGTTAGAAAATAAAATACTAGTTCAAGGTCAACAACTAGTTAACCATAAGTGTTGTATGGATAGATTCCGACCAAGAAACCAGCAACAATTTCCCATTTGTCAGAAACATCGCTCATGGAATATAAAGACGTAAGGTAATGTGAGGACTAAAGGACAAAATAAGAGAAGCGAGAGTTACGAGGCTGCCGAAAGTAAACCCAATGCCCGCTTTCTACTCTTCTTTTGCTGTTACGCTCGCCGCTGGAGCCCTTCCCCACCAAAACCACCGCAGTGTTCATTTATTGCACGTTTCCGAACAAACTAAAGGGGGCACAGTTGTTGACTCAAACGAAAAGACCCATCACTAGAGTGTGTCGGGGAAATCAAGATGAAGCTAGGAAGACCACTAAATTCGTAATTTCTGTCAACAAATCGAGTAGCATTATCTTTACCGCTATACACGTTAATACACCATTTCCCCCCTCCTCCGTCAGAAGAACGTCTACTACTTCCACACGACAAAAGATCAAGCCAGAGTTATTGTTGTCATAGGCGTCAGACACTAAACGTTATTAAGACAACTAAACTTCGTTGAGCCAGGGCATATGACCTTTTATATTTGCATGTTCTTAAGTAAAAAAAATAAATAAACGATATTTCATATTTACATAACTTAACATAGATAAATAGATTTACCGTTATTGAGGCGACGCAATATCTCCCTTCTGATAACCACTAATTATGTCCTACAATATTTAAAGTACAGTTACACAAATAAAAAGTTAATAGTTCAAAGTATGCTACTGAAAGTTCCGGGGAAATAAGAACTAGGTTGATAATGTAAACAAATATTGTTTCTTGGAAAAAAAGCCAATATATATATATATATATATATATATATATATATATATATATATATATATAATGTATTTTACAATATATTAAGTAAAGTGACATAAATAAGTGTTAAAACCGCTCAAATCATATCTTATTGTGGAAAGGGTGTTGTTAAGAGCCTGGTTTATTTTCCCAACAATCGGATCCTTTTCAAGAAGTATATATATTTTTCAATTCATTTTTTTTCAATGCTGCTATATCGAAAGTGATTTTAAAGCCTTTAAAATATGGATTTAAAAATGTGTTTTGTCTATATCTGCTTAATAAGCAGTACGTCGTGTAATATCGTTCCATAACTTGTATATTAAAACTAGCTAGTAACATATACAACACGCCCCACTCTAAATTGTTCTTATATGTTCTTCGCATTTCTATGAATTACGGCCAAATTAGATATATTATAATCGACTATTTGGTGACAATTTTTTTATGTAAGTTAAACGTAAAATGGTATTTTTGAAATTTATATTTCATCAAACGGTTGCACCAGACACTTTCTTTGGTAGATAACTCTGTATATATTTTTATTGGAGTATTTCGCTTACAATTGCCAATTTATATTTTTACTAATTACAGAAGTACAGCTCTTGTTACTATCTTTTTGCTACTTATTATGTTTCGCTGTGGTAAGGGTTAAACTTTTTTCTGATTGTTTATGTGGTCTGTATTTGAATTTCAATAATCTAATCGGGGCTCAGATGACCACGAAGATACTTAATTGAATTTATACAGATTGCTATGAATCCACATTTTTGTAATTTTAATTTTTGTTTTGGAGTTTATGATGTGGTTTATTTTCTCAAAAACAATTTGCAATTGTTGCTATTTATGTTGGAAGCTGGTGCTTTCTAAAACAGCTGCCTTTAATTTTTAAACAGAATTCTACTCTGTATGTTTGCTTCATGTCTCATGATTATCATATGGTGAGTGTATCTGACTTTGAAGGTTAACCGTAGCACATATGTACACCTATGTATACAACATTAATTGTTAATCACTTATTCATCAGAGACAGATTTTATCAGATTGTATTATTCGTAATGCTTATAAATTCGTTTAAAGTACAATCAGTCTGTTGATATGATTATTTTGTTAGTGTATACACCAAATGACGTTTCCTTTATCACATTGTATGTTAAATTATCTTTAAGTCAATGATTTCTATGGCTGCTTAGCAATCTTTTGACGCTGGTTGAATAAGTATATATTGCCAGAATTGCAGAGCATCTCTCTCTTTCTCCCTATATCTCTGCCTTATTTTTATTAGCAAGGAAGGTTGTCGACTGAACTCTAAACTTTCTATCACTTCAAAATATACTTTATTTTCTCCCTCCTTGCGTCAGGCGGGATTTTCATGAACAACATTTTTGTGAAGGGATTCCTGTTTGTGGAACACATTACCGCGAATCTGTTTCCTTTCTTATTACAACTTTCTCATCTTCAAATTCAATGTCGACAAATGATTGTTAAAAGTCGCCTCGTAAGTTATAATCAGTTCATACTATTAGCAATCCGATGGTTTTCCCTCATCTTTCAGCTGACAATCATTTCAGTCTCTTTAACCCTTATACTCGAGTGGCTCTTGTTCTTGATAAGTGATGACTCAACAATAAAACAACGAGCATTAAGTGTATAAGATACCGAATAACATACTTAAAAGACGGCAATGTATTGTTTGAGGATTTGTCACTGTATAGTACGGTTATATAAGGTTTACTGTAGAGATTAAATTTCCGTTGATTATGTTAAAAGTTATTCCAAAGAATGTATCTTATTCATGGATATTTCTATTTCTATGTTGTAAATTTGTTTTGGGGTTTCGCTTATTTGCTTTCTCTCTTGTTGTGTGCAACACTTTATTTCATACATATCCATACGTTACTCCAGATAATAAACAATACCAGGGAAGCTGAATGTCATCCATGACACAATATGTGTACTTTCTAATAGTTTTTTTTTATTAAAAGATTGTTTTATTTACATCATTAAAATAATATGGTTGATTTATTTACATTTTTTATTATAAATTTGTCTTTAACAAATACGTATATCGTTTATACTTTTTTAGTTGGTAACAATTCATAATTTGTTAATTATATCCATATTGTTTGAAACGTAAAGAATTGTTAATTGCGTTATTAATTATATGATTGTTTTGTCTTTCATCGGATACTTTGTAACCGTCTGTGCTTATGCTGAAAGTTCTCAATAAACATATACCAACACGTACCCCTTCATCATGTTATGTTCACATATTCGCTAAATCTTTGCTTTCTCTCTTTTTTTAAAATTTTCTTATAGTTTTGCTTTTACGTGGGATGGGGCATCCTGCCTGATGCTAGCTTAATACAGGGTGGGCAAAAATAAGGGTCCTATTTTTAAAAATTCATAACTTTTTTATTTATTGATTTAAAAAAAAAATTTTTTTAGAATAAGTAAAGGACCCCTTCCGAAGCAAGCATGAGCCGTATTAGCGCTAAGGAACGTACCCTCATTTAGAAAACATTATTTTTGCTTAAAAAACTCAAAACAGTGTAAAAAAAAATACTTTAGTTTTTGTAAGTTTTAAGAAGTGTTTTTCGGCTAAAATTTGTTTTGTTTATTTCAAAAAATCTCGGAAGGGTCAGTCTACACACACATAAAGTTTGGTGAGTTTAACTTTTATTTTGTGGAAGTTATTCAAATTCAAGTTATTCAAATTTAAAGATAGGACCCTTATTTTGGCCCACCCTGTATATATGTACCGGCTTGTAAACGTGTTTTAATTCTCAACGGATGATTTATTTCTCTCTGACTTCTGTTGTGTCTTAAGATATAGAACCCAAACACTTAAATAAACTACAAATAGACCAACATAATTATGACAGGATTTATAGAACATATAAAACAATTGGAAAATAAAAAGAAACAAATAATTCATAGTCGCATATACCAATCTGGTATGTCTCTCTGGCTCTGTATCGAAGTTTCATGTAGTCAACCAATGATCTCGAAATCTTGTAACAATAAGCAAAATATCAGGGAACACACTAGTTCCACTGTTATAATATTTTAAAGGTTATTCGAAACCCCATATTAGTATATATATTTCTGAATTTGTATAAAGGGAGTTAATGTGTTGGCTATACTCTCATGAACATAACGGTACGTAAGTAACATAATTTTTGACATGTAACTTCTAAACTAGATAGATATGCGTTATGTTTAATTTATAGAAACTATTATATTTTATTAGCAATGTATCAGAATAAAATGCTTTGAAATGTAATCAGAAATATTTTTCAAAAATACCCGTTGTTATCCAAATCTGAGATGACTAAATACTAACTGAATGCGAACAGTATAAATAACTTTGACGCCATCTTGATAAAATATCAGTTTGAATGTGGAGCTGACTGCATTGTATCAGGCTGCGGCTACATGACGTCTAAATGGCTAAACAGACTTTTGGAAACCATATATTTTCTTAATGTGCAGTCTGGTTCGAACGTCTTCTTTGCTATACCGTAAAGTAAAATTTAAAAAAAATAAACGATAATCAAAGACAGCGTCTTAAGATATAACAAAAGAAAACGGCGCAGCATCTTTTTATGCCACGAACAGGATTGTGTACATACAAACCTTCTCGGTGTGTGATATTGGCAATGAAAGTTAATAAACTGAATCTATTACTTGTTATTTTCTATTAGTATTTCACTTATTCTTCAATTGTTGTACTGTTCATATTTTGCTGTACTGCTCTTCAAGAGAATATAATAATATCATATTTCGGATTTTTTAGATTAGGGTTAATAATTTGTATTATTTGTATCGCTCGGTCTACTGTTCTCATTTTGGATATTATCATCACAGGAGTTCGGTCGATGTAACCTTAGACTTTCTTCAGCTGTATATTGTCGAACTCGGGAATCTTTATGTCGATGTCGGGAATTTGCACGGAATGTCGAACGGAATCGTTTAGTTAATCCACGGAAAGACTGCTCTCGATCTGTCAGCCATAACCGGATAGAAGTATTGAGCAATTTTTAATTTTATTCTTCGTATTGTTGTAATGCGGATTGTGACTTCTACCTCCAGAAAAAAATGTAATGGCTCAAGTCTTTTCCTTCTATGGACAATATCACACATCGAGAATGTTTTTCATGTACACTATCATGTTCGTTACAGAAAAATAGGCGGCGCCATTACCTGTGTTATATGTCAGTTAGAACTGATTATTATTCAGCACTTTATCAGTATTGATTTAATCCTCTCCAGGAGTTAGGCACAAGGTCAGTTTTTATCTTACTCCCACAAGTAAGATGTGACCCATAGTCGGGTCGGGAAAGTGGGGTTTAAAAATTGCCTGGGCAGCCCCGTCGGCATTCCCCGGTAGGGGCGCCTCAGGCAGTAAGCAATAAACTTACTCCTCCCCAAAGAGAGGAGGCTAAGCCTGAGAGGGTGGACCTCCTAGAACTGCACAGGACAGACCCATAGACCGGCGTAAATGAAGCCCCGAAGGCCAAGACAATACCAGTCTATCGGGTGCAGTACTTTATCAGTAGCGCCACACATCCATGCGATACTAAAAATATTATTAAACATTTCTTAAGACTTCTTCACGGTCATGTCTGACGAAACGACAGCGGCTGATCTTCGTAGATTAAATACAGGGTTCTGTTCGAAATTCCGTACTTATTCCTGAGTTCAACATAAATATCGTCACGTTTGGCATGATGCACATGAAAAAGGTCGGAGGTTAAATCATCCGAAAAGTTGTGAGTATAACATCGAAGATTACAAAAGTAGTTGTGAAGAATGTTTAAAAAATATGAATAATCTGGATGAAGGACACGCGTTACTGTATTATTCGTTGTTACTTTTTGACAGAAGTAAGAAGACATTCAGGTCAGCCTGTAGGTTAATATTAATAAAGCTTGCTAACTAATACTTTGTATGCATTCCACTGATTAGTACATAAGCGAATCGTACTTAGTAAACTTTCAGATTAGTCCCAGAATCCTTAACCGATTCTCAAAATGCTGTAAGCCATCGTCGATAATACACCTTATATGAATTATCGATCCCTCCTTATTCAGAAATCCAATAATTATGTTTGTTTTTTTTACGATTTCCTCGGAAATAATCCCCAAAGAAATAAAGTGGCAGTTGACGAAAGAAATCAATATTTCCTTAATAGGAAAAATACTCTAATTTATATCTCAGCTAATATCGAGTTTTCGTTTTCTCTTTTCCTTTAAATTTATTCTTTCTTTCTTTGTGGGTTCGGTTAATTTGAATTCCCTGATTTCTCAAATAAAACTGTTTCAAATTGAAGGAGGAAGAATATGCGTGTGCTTGGGTGTAATGAAATCTTTCACGGATAGTAGAGAGAGATCACTTAATTCATAGAAGAGGGGGCGTGACGGTAACCACGTGTTTTCCTAAACGCTTACAGCTCAATGAAATGGAACACGCAGCCCTGCAAGTGGTTCGTTATGGATACGTCACCCGTTTCTACGTCTTCATTTAATACTCTGAAATCTTCTTAATCAACTTGAGCTGTTCCTAATGCCTTTTTCACGTTCGTCTCTCTTAAGAGAAGATGATGTGTTTCTCGTCGAGGCACGAGTCGTGTGATGGATACTGACGCGTACTTTGAAATATGCTATGCCGAGTTCGAATCCAAGCAGATCACTTCACATTAACTAATAATAAATGTTTGTTTTTTCTGATAGCATACACACAATTTTCGGGTAATTTTAAAGGTATTTATGATTCGAGTTCGAGTTAAAATATGCCATCACGGTGTTTACTTAAATTAGGTGCGTTAGGGTTAAGTTCTTCACTGTGTTTACTTAAATTAGGTGCGTTAGGGTTAAGTTCTTCACTGTGTTTACTTAAATTAGGTGCGTTAGGGTTAAGTTCTTCACTGTGTTTACTTTAATTAGGTGCGTTAGGGTTAAGTTCTTCACTGTGTTTACTTTAATTAGGTGCGTTAGGGTTAAGTTCTTCACTGTGTTTACTTTAATTAGGTGCGTTAGGGTTAAGTTCTTCACTGTGTTTACTTTAATTAGGTGCGTTAGGGTTAAGTTCTTCACTGTGTTTACTTAAATTAGGTGCGTTAGGGTTAAGTTCTTCACTGTGTTTACTTAAATTAGGTGCGTTAGGGTTAAGTTCTTCACTGTGTTTACTTTAATTAGGTGGGTATGATGCAAATGCATGTGTCGATCACAAGATGCAGTTCTATGTTAAAATCACACCTGAGTCTGTTTTACTAGTAGATAGACTACTTGCATTTTCAACTTCCATTTGTATCAAATGCTCTCAAAACAATATCGTTAAAAAAATACTCAAATTTAGAATTAACGCATTTACCAGCACATATAAAAAATGACTTATCTTATATATTAAAGTCTTGTCAGATTTCCAGAGTTTGTCCTCGATAGCAATTCACTTCGTGAATCAATATTTTATTCTGAATTTGTTTATTTATTTCCGCTGGACCATGTTTTTTTGTTTATAGGAAAAAGCATTTCGCATCGGGTCTTTCAAATAACACTTATTCTGTTTCAATAACCTTTTGAACATAGATATTGTTCACTAACCACCTTTACATCTTTAGGTGCTTACGTTCTTAATAAAAAACACAACAAACTTCCATCGCAGATCGTTGTGGGATATACTTTAAATGCGCACGTCCTTGGTAAAAGTAAAAGCTGTTACATAATTTTCAAAACATTACTTGTATTTTTCTTTTGTTATTAGGGATGAGATTATTTTTGAATCCTTAGGTTACTAATCAAACACAAATGCCGAATCTTAATTTTTGCTACACCGGTTGATAACTATATGAATGCATATTCGTGTAATAATAATATTTCATTTTTTTATGATTAAATCATTGTATTTACGAATAGTTTCCACAATTATTTTGTGTCATAGTACTTAAAATATTCCAAGAATATTTATATACTCTAAAGTGTTTCAGTGGTTAAGCCCAGACATGCATTCCTCGACATAGATAATTTCGGCAACGCTCCGGGCGCCTCATTAGTCTTCATTTGTGTTATCTAGCTTAAAATATTGTGATAACAAAATGATATACATTGTCGTTTTCACCGGCAAGAACAGGTGTCTCATTATGCTTTACTCAAGAATAACTTCAGCCCTTTGGAGACATGATTACTTTAAGTTATCTCACGTAAAATTATGTATTGAATATATATATATATATATATATATATATATATATATATATATATATATATATATATATATATATATATTTATATATATATATATATGTCTCGGAAGTTTCTCAACCATTAAAAAGAATTTTTTTAAACCAAAAAAAAAAACCCCTTAAGTCCCAAGTCGTTCAGTGGAAAACCACTCATGTAAGTCAATTTAGTTTTTACAGTTATTATATTAGTTTGCTTCTAACATTATTTAAGGGATCATCAGTTGTTTACCATGAAAAACTGTTTCGGGAATTTAATATATATATATATATATATATATATATATATATATATATATATATATATATATAGACTTTTAACAGTAACGACATATTTTAAAGAGATTTCCCGGTAAGATATATTTTAATATCCAAATGGGGTGGCAACATTATTTTATTTAGTTTCGCCGTACTTAAAATATTGTAATACAAAATTATATGAAGTTGATTTCAAAAGCAACATCCTATTTTCCATGTAGTGGTCAAAATCTGCTTTCCTAGGAATGGATCATTTCGACGGAGCTCAGGAGGTCTCTGTAGTTTTATATTTTTTGTCACTCTTCTTTAAATATTGTAACAAAATGATATAAAGTCGATTTTAATAGCAAGAATACGTTTTCAAGGAATTAGCCCAAGCTTGCCATCCCTGGAAAGGAGTGTTTCAGCAGAACTCTGGAGGCCTGTTTTACTTTATTTTCTGTCACTGTAATTTATTTATTGTACTGAAAGTAATACACAATCGCTTTTAGCAGCAACAACATGTTTTAACGTAATGAGCCCAAGCCTATCTTTCACCGGAACAGATGCTCTCAACATTGCTCTGGAGGCTTCTTTCTTTTTATTTTGTGTTACTGTTCGTAAATTATTGTAAGGAGAAATTATACACAGTGACTTTTAACAGGAACAGCATATTTTACAGTTTGGGTTTTAAAGACGATTTCTAAGTGATTGATTGTTTGCACAGCGTACTGGAGACCTCCTTCGGCACGGCGGCTCTGCTCGCCGAAACAAGGAAGCCCGGAAAATATAGCTCGCTCACTGACCGTTTTGTCTTCCAACCAATTTTAGTGGAAACGTCGGGTGTGCTTGGCCCTGAGACTGTTAAATTTTTTCAGGAGATTGGACGGAGGATTTCAACGTCTAGGCACGAGCCCCGTGAGTCAGCCTGGTTGTTCCAACGCATCTCCCTGGCTATCGTTCGTGGCAACGCTATGTCAGTAACGGCGGCGTCACTTCCGTTCTAATCGTCATCTGTTGACTCTCTCTTTCTTTCTCTGACAATTGTTTCAAGCCTTATTGTTTGTTTGTGTTTCTCTTTATGGAACAATTGTACGTGAGTAAACAACCTTATATCATATTTGAAAAGAATGAAATGGAGACACTTTTACCTTGACATGATGGTTTCGACATAGCTCTTGAGGATTGATTGCTTTTTCTTTCATCGTACTTAAACTATTCTAACATAAATTTATATAAATTATCGTTGGACATTAACAATACATTTCAATAGGTGGATCCTAGCCGGCTTTCCCCGGAATAGATAGTTTCAGCAGACTCTGGAGGCCTCCTTACTTTTATTTGTGTCACCATACTCATCATATTGGAAGAACAAATTATATATACAGTGTAATTTATCAGCAAGATCATATTTTCACTGTTATCTTAGATAATAGTTGTTTCGGTAGTCCTCTAGAGGTCTCTTTATTTTTTTATTTTTGGTCATCGTAGTTAAAATTATATAAACTCGCTTTTAAAAGCAAGAACATATTTTCATGTCGTGGGACAAAACATTCGTTCCTCAGAAAGAATAGTTTGCCAGCGCTCTGGAGGTCTTCTTACATTTGTCACAATGTTCTTAAAATATTATTTAAAATAATATGCAGTGGCTTTTAACAGCAAGGACTTCCGGAAGGGATACTTTCGACAGCCCCCCTCGACTCCCCCTTAGTATTATCCCAATGATTGTTAACTATTCAGGTGCATATACATTCAATTGAAACCTAAAATTAATAAAATCCTGTTCAAGACATTCACCGGAAAATAATAGTAATGGTGGGTTTACACAACAAACATGTATCAGCCCTATATTGCTTAGGACCCTGCTAAAAAATCAGTAAACATAACAACAGTTCGTCTTTCGATTATAAATCACTGAAATGACCTGAATATCCCAATTATTTGTATTATTTGTTTTTCCTTGTTTATTTGGAATTTCGTATGGGTTGCAATCTACGTTATTTTCATGAATTATTTTTTTTAAATATATTTCGGATATAACATTCCATTAAACTCCCCAATCAAATTATTCCTCCGCGACCCAAACAAAATAAAAGAATGCATAGAAATTGCTGTTTATTTATATAAATAAGACAAATATTGTATCACGTGGTTCACTGTGAAACCAGGCGTTTATTGATATACATACGTTCTATTAGTAACATTTAGCAAAGTTCTACTTTAATTGTTGGTTTTTATATGGCGTTACTCTTGACAAAAACTATTATATTAATATATATATTTTTTAAACAAAATAAAACACTTTATTGATAACGAGTAATTCGTTAACATCTGTAAAACAAATGTATCAGAAATTTTTAAAAAATCCGTCCTCACGATTTAATGCAATATTACTTAGTAACAAAGATGTTAATAGGCGTAACGTAGGATTATCTATCACTGCAATAATCTTGACAGAGGGTGTCGCTCTCTTTCTCTATCTGTTAGTTTATCCCCCCCCCCACTCTCGCAACCCCTCCTTCTCTTTTGTGAGCGTCTTAGCTTTCTTTTATATCATTACCCAGGAGTATTTTTATTTTATTTTTCGTTTCGCTTTTTTAACTGTTCTGCTTATTTGTTTATTTAGCCAAATTAATTTAAATAGGATTTTGAAAATAAAATATAATTATTACTGCGTTGTTTTATACTTAAATTATTAATTGAAAATCACTTGTTATAAAAATACAACTAATTCTGTTAAGTAATGTTGTTTAAATCTGTGTTAATCAAATTATTCGACTCGAAATTCTTTTCAAATCTCGACAGATCACAAGAAAAGAAAAGAAGAGTAAAATGTCTGATTCGTTTAAGAAGAAAACGAAATGCATTCTGGTTTATTAAATTTTGTAATTACTTTTAACCAAGAATTTTGAAGAGTTTGTTTTAGTATTTTGTTCTATTTCATTTTAGATTTCAGTTAATAATCGATTAATAATAGATAATAAGACAAAAAATATGAGAACAATGAATCTGTAAGTTAGAGACAAAAGCACACACGTGTTTCCGAAAAGACACATGACAAGTGGTCACACAATTACTAGAAGAATGCCCCTGCTCCCACTCACTGTTGAGATATGTTAACAACAGTTAAATTACAACATTGCTTTTACAACATTACTTGAAACCGATAATACTAGAAGTAAAGTAGATTTAATACAGCAAAGAATTAGCTTAGTAAAACAAAAGCGGCAAATTATAGTTTCGTTAATTAAATTTTTTTAAGTAAAACATTTTTTTTAAAGTTTGCCTCTAATTTATAACACACTCATTGATTGATCAGTGATTGTCTCTGTTGTTCCTTTAATGGTCGTGTGGATTGGTTAACGAGTACCCCAATCACTGCATCCTTAAGGGTAATGTGATCCAGTATATATAAACCCAAACACTCTGAGCTCCAACGTCTTTTAACACTCTTTACCTTTTTTATAACCATGCAAATCGGTTGACAGCTTACCAAATGCAGTCACTGGTAGCCAACCCACTTCTCCACCATATTTCATGTTACCCATTGCATTAGATATGTTTTGGGTGCATCTTGACAAAGCCCGCAGAAGGCAGTTTGCAAGCACTCGTTTCTCTTCCTCCAGTTACCCCACTTTGGTTTACATCGGCCAGACTACATTTGCGACAGTAGCCCATGGAAAACAGTTTCCTGGCAAAAATAATTATTCCAAAGACGCAAATAGTCAGAATCGTGGAATCTAAGCGTGCAAGCAGGTACTAGAACAATCTCCCTTGGAAAAGTTCTCGTGAAGGCACGTATTCGCAAAACCTTATCATCTTGAATATTCATAGTTTTCTGTTGTATACCATTTTTATTACTTGTTTAAGTAAAGTATTTCGATTTTCATACACGGTTGTTGTTCCTTCTCTTCAATAGCTGTCGCTTCCAATTAAAATTTCAACTTTTATCTTCCAGGATTGTTTCGAGTTTCGCACGTGCAAGAATTGAACTTTCTGTAGGGAATAAAACCCCACAAACTATCAATGTTCAATGATTCGTGTATTCACCGAATATTTAAAAATAATCACTGAATAATGAAAACCAATAAACTATATAATAAGTCCATACAATAAAAAGTATTCACAAATATGTATTATTTTAATCTCGAGAACGTGTTTAATCATCATTCGGATACATAATATGAGCTAATTTCTTTAATAACACAAGATAAAATAAATTGTTAATTTCCAATGATCACAATAATTATCTGGCGCATTCTTATACTCAGTGAAGGTGTGCTCAGGTGGTAGAACATTGTGTTGGCATGAGGTATCACCGGCTCGGTTCTCGAGATGACCCTTCCCAGGAATTGCGTAATCGGTTACGAGGAGGGGTTGCTTTATCGCTAGTCTCCTGAGCGGCCCCTACTGAGAAATGTCGACGGATCTATTCTTGGGCATTTTTGTTTCCGACCAGAGTGGAGGAACTGGTTGTCCCCCTGATTTCTTTTAAGATAAAGAAAATACGATATCACCGTAGTTACAAGTTATTAAAAACTAAAATTAACCGGAATGAAATTGCTCTAGTCAAGAAAGTTCAAAAGTATCTGTTTAGGGGCAAGCAATTGGTTAGGTTATATTTCAGTTAAAATCACTAATAAAACAATTAAAATCAATTATTTTATGTGATATTTGAATTCTATTTGAAATCTATTAGTATCGATATAGTAAGTAAAATACAAAGCAATATTACCTCTGTAAGAAATATTTTAAATTTTAAATACAGAAACAAACATTTTCTTGAAATACACATTTTAAAATATTTTTAAAAGTAAAGTACTAAAAACTTTCGATAACATTTTGATTTGTAAAAGCTAATTCTTTGCTGTATTAAATCTACTTTACTTCTAGTGTTATCGGTTTCAAGTAATATTGTAAAAGCAATGTTGTAATTAAACTGTTGTTACCATATTTCAACAGTGAGTGGGAGAAGGGTCATTCTCTATTAATTGTGTGACCACTTGTCATGTGTCTTTTCGGAAACACGTGTGTGCTTTTTCTCTAACTTACACATTCATTGTTCTTTCAAAACATAACTGCACCGGTTGGCCGTTAGGTGTCGCTTTTTCACCGACAGGTGGCGCTTAAAAAGCGACACCAGAGTTATCTGCCCTTCGGATTATAAAAGCCGGTGCAAAACATAAATTCTCTCTCTTCTGGTCAATTGGCCTCGGCAGAACGACGCTAACACTAGCGCTCCGTCTCTCTCTCTCTTCTTCACCAACCAGCCTCGGCAGAACAACGCTGGCACCAGCGCTCCGTTTTACTCGCTTTTTCCTACTCAATTGGCCTCGACAGAACGACGCTAATACACTAGCGTTTCGTCTCACGCTCTTCTCTTGTCAACAAGCCTCGACAGAACGACACTGGCGCTCCGTCTCTCTCTCTCTTCTCTTCTCTTCTGGTCAATTGGCCTCAGCAGAACGACGCTGACACAGCGCTCTCTCTCTCTCTTTTCTCTTGAACTGGTCTCGGCATAACAACTACCAACACACGTTTCTTCCGTCAACACGTGGTCAAACAACGGTAAGAGTTCTAAACTCATTTTCTTTGTGTACGGCTTTCAAAGACTTTCCCCACGCCGGATTCATTTCTTCTTATACCTTTTCAGGAACTGTTTTTCTATCGACACACATGCATACATCACACACTTCATCATTCCACGTACACACACGTTCAATAAACGTTATTTGAACTACCCGCTTTTTGTTTGTTAATTATTACTTAGTCTTTGCATGCAACATTACTTGATTATACGAACACGTCCATAATCGGGGGAACACGACCCTCGATACGGAACATTGGTGACCCCGACGTGATATGAACACGCAACAAAAGTTTAAAAAATTAAAAATAAATATTTTTAGTCGATGTTTTTATTAACGACTAGTCATTCATCATTTAACAAATATTGTATTGGTTTGGCGTGTTACGGATGCACAGAAATGTAAAAAAACAGGGGGGGGTTCAGCGTATAGAATAATAGCAGTGTTGCTGTATCTGTTTTTAACGAAATTATTTAAAAAATAATGAGTACTTCACTATTTTAATATACAATTTTAAAATAAAATATATCACCGATGAAATTAGTTGAATTAGATTACGTAAATTTGCTATCATTTTATATATTTTTTAAGTTTAGGAATTTATGTATTTTTTTTTTTTACTTTTCGACTAAAAGTTCTCTACGTTAGTCTTTTTTAATGTTTTCTTTTTTGTTGTTATAACTAGATCTCCTTTTTTTGTTTATTAAATCGTATCCATCTTTTTAAATTTAAATATTCATTCTCTAGAAGCATGTTGTAGTTTTCGTCAAGCATTGTGTGTTGTGTGTAAGGTAATAAGGTAATACCAATGAAATTTTTGTTGAAGACACCATTTTAGACGAGGCAAAAGTAAACAGATCAAATGACACTATTGAAAAATTCAGTAATTTTTAATGAAATATTTATTTCAGAACTTAGTATCGATATAATATTCCATTGTTTTTATTTGTTATACTTTATTCTGCTTTTATTCTAAATATTTTATATTTAGTAGTTTTTATGCTTTTTTTTGTCGCTTCTAACTTTCTTTTACTTTTTCACATAATTACAAAATCCCTCTTATTTAAAAAAAAAAAAATCCCCCGTATTATAGTTATCGATTTTGTTTTCAGCTTCACTGTTAAGTTAAAAGTGAAACTGAAAATAAAATTGATAACTCTGAAATATCTTTAATATCCGTTTTCTCCGTGGGTTAAACACATATTTACACAATTAAATGCCCCCTACAGATTTTTAAATAACATTCATGTATATAAATACTGAAAAATACATAAAGATCGAATAATTAGTTATCATTTTTATTAGCGACATGAATAATTTGAAGACAATTGCCGTTTTGAAATTAGTCCCAAACAATTTCATTTTCTTTAACTACTCATTTGTGACCTATTTGCGTAAAAAAGTAAATATTTAATATTTTGAATAATTTTAAAGCAATTTACTTTACCGCAAATACTGACTGAGTAAAATGATCTAATAATTAAAATGGCTTAACGTGGATTATTTAACTCACAGTCACTATTTACGGTAAAGTAAGTTGCTTTAAACTTCTTTGAAATATTAAATATTAACTGTTTAACCTAAATAGGTAACAACTTATTCGGTGAAGCAAAAGTAATTTTTGTTCGACTCATTTCCGAACGGTGTAGCCTTGAAAATAATATCGTTAATAGTAATGATTGCAAAATAATTCTGTAGTTTTGGTGGATTGTTTTCAATAAGGGATATACTTTATTTCTTTAAAGACAACTTAATTTCTAGGTACGTGCAAATCAATGGTCGATTCCCAAAAATGAAAAAACATTTTGACCCCCCCTTCACTTAAAAATACACTAAAATTCAGGAAATCAACCAATTTTACTGAAATTTTCAATATTTATTAATCAACAATCACGGAATATAATGAAACCATTTTTTTTTTTTAAATCTTAGTGAAAATGTATTATTTTTAAAAAAGAAAATACACCTTTACTAAAGTTATAATTTTATATATTAATAAAAAAAAATGCATGATTTTTTAACTGTTACTTATGTAAATAAAGGATCGTAGATGTTAACAATTAAATTTTTTTTTCAAAATATTTCGTATATATTACGAAAAATGCCAGTAAATACCGTGTTAATAAAATCACTATAACTCGAAGAAAAATTAATTTTTTGAATTAGCGATATTATTATTGAATAAAGCATTGTTTAATCAATATTTTCACCAAAAAATAATATAATTGCAAAAAATATTTCATGTGATTTTAATGATTAGAGTTTTTGGAAAAATAAAAAATGCGACATAATTATATTTCTCTTTCATAGAGGAACGTGACATCATCAGCGCAAGAAATTTTTTTTATAATCTTGAAAATAAACCAAAAATTGACAAATTTGAGATCCAGGAACTTAACGAAAAAAAGAATTTAAAAAATTGAATAATTTCTACTAACGATGAACTTTCATTAGTATGGTAGCCCCGTTCTGTAATAACCAGGTGGGATTAGCAATCACTCACTTTTACAGCGCAAATTTTTGTTTTTTTTAGAGATTCAACAATTTCGTTTATTTCGCAATTCATCGTCAATTATTTGGAAAGATTTGTATTTGTTTTGTCTTATTAATAAATAAAGAGAATTCAAACATGACATTTTCTTTCAAAATTGAATTCTGTTTATCAATAAATAACTGTTTTAACTTTTTTTTTCAATGAATAAATTGTCAGTATAGTCATTGACTTTAATATACTTTTTCACACTTAAAATAAACAAAATAAAAACACTTTATTTTTAAAAGAATCAATGTAATTTATCGTTACGACACGTTAAGAATAAATCGAGTAACTAAAGTTTTAAATCATGTAAAACAAATTGATAAAATTGACGCAGTTCGTAACGTAAAAATATTTTTAACATTTAAAAAATAGTGTTATTTCAAATTCTAAAAAATCGAAAAACATTGGTAAACAGACGTCATCAATAATTTCAGAGTATTACTAAATTAAAAACTGAACCTTTTCAGTTAAAAATAATTGCGTACACTCACAAATAATTAAATAAGCATTTCCTTTTTTATTATAACAAAATAAGGGTACTTAAATTTGTTTATAACCTTAAAAAGAATAAAGAAATTAATGGATAATAATTTTTCAACTTCTATAAACTATTATTACATTTTTATATATAAAGTTAAAAATGATAAATTATGACATTTTTTGTCTTCCATATATTTTGCTTGGCCATGTCAATTTGTAAACAAGGTCCTTTTCCGATGAAGTTATGGCGGCTTTTATTCATTTATCACATTTGAAGGGCTAATTTTGCTAATTTTTAGTCAAACGTGGGATTTATTTTTTTTTTAATTCAGTGTCTTATGACTTTAATTTAATAATTATCTTTGAAATAGTTCCCAAAAACTTATATTTATCTTTCAAGGGATTTTTACAAGTAATTTTTTCAAAGTTCAAAATTCGCTGAATTTTTTAGTTTTTTAGTTGCCGTGATTACATATTTCATTATAATTTATTTTTCACACGTAAATATGCAGTTTTTTTCGTTTAGAGATTAAGTTTAGGCTTTTATCTTTCAAACACAATCAAAGTTTACACGGAAACTAATTAAATAATTAATGATAAGCGCTTTTTAATAAGCATAGTCCGTACAAGAGACGGCCATTTTTGCACGTACCTATTAATTTCACTTTCATTGTCTGAGCATGAAGCAAATCACACACACGCATATCCTTTCTCCGTTACCTTGTATCATTGTTGTTAAAGGATGCAAAAGAACTTGCTCACACCTAATTGGAAATTTTCCTTATGTGTGTGTACGAGGAGGGTGTCATACGCGTGCGTGCGCGCATGTGTGTGTGTGTGTGTGTTTGTGTGTGTGTGTGGCATAAGCGCGTGTGGAAGATTGTGTGTGCATTCTCAGGAAAAGATGAATCAACGAAATCATTATTTCAAAAGAAATATGTACTAATTATTAAAAAAAAACGTAAAACTTAGAAATAATATTATATTAACATATCTCGCTAAATAAATGTACGATAGTTTCCAAGGGAAGTAACTTAAAAAAATAGTACTTTATTAACTCCCCTTCGTAGAACGAAAACAAGGCAAACATTTAGTCTGCTGCTGCCTGTGGCCAAAATTGAAAATCGGTATGGTAAAGGCGAGATTTTACGCTGAAAACATTTTTCGACGCATTCTGAAATTAATTATTTAGTTAACGTAAACAAACCTCCCTTGTAAATATAGTTATTGAATTATTTACAAAAAAACACATTATAATAATATGATAATTTTGCCAACTTTTCGATTTTTGATAAAATAAAACATTCAATAATGCGCATGCACGAGCATATTAAAAATGAAGAGTATATATATATATATATATATATATATATATATATATATATATATATATATATATATATATATGATTATTTTTATTCACACAGACATGTACAAAATCTGCGATATTCGGAACGGATTTCATTCTTTTCAAATATGAGCTAAGGTTAAGATCGGATTCTAACTATGGCTGATGAGATCTCAGTTTATAATAGCTGTTGATCAATAACATCGACATGCAAGTTTCGCAGATTTTGTACATGTCTGTGTAAATAAAAATAATCATATATAAAATTTTAGTTTGAGCACTTTTGATAAACCCGGTTGAAATTCTATTGATTACTACCCTGTGGATGTTTTACCTGGATTATTATTATTATTATTATTATTATTATTATTATTATTATTATTATTATTATTATTATTATTATTATTATTATTATTATTATTATTATTATTATTATTATTATTATTTATATATATATATATATATATATATATATATATATTGTATTGCCAGTCCTGATTTAGGGTTAGTTTTTGGGTTACTAAAGGACATATTGTTTATAATTTTGGTTGGTTAGGTTAAATAAACTGAAAAAAAGTGCGTTGTTTTATTAGGAATAAACAAAGAGAAAATTGCCTTCCATTAACCCAAAAATGAACTCTTAGTCGGGACTGATAATAGGACAACTATTAAATATTCATTTGTAATATTTGTTGATGAACTTCATTCTGGTCTTGCTACATTATTGAATTAATCAATTAAAACCAATTGTTAAAATGTGTGTTTAATTTTACATGGCAATACCAAAATATTGCATAATTATTTTTTACTCGACATAATTTAAGTGTGTGTGATGACGGTAGGGTGGTATGTAAATTAATATTTCATGAGAAATCCATAAAAATGTCTTTTAACGTGTGTTATTTAATTGACTATTTTGCTTTTAATCTTCGATTGCTGTATCGATTGAAATTATTATTAAAAAAAGAAAAAGGTCAGTGTAGTTAGTTTCAATTCATCAGATGATGATTGATTATTTGGATTATCAAGAATACATTCAAGATGAGAACAGTATTCTATACTGCCCTCATCTTGAATGTTATTCTTACAACGTTTCGGCCGATATAACATTCGACCTTCTTTTCAGGCGCGTATTGTAGTTGCGCAACGGATAAAATAAGTAATTATCAGTTCTAAGTGACAGTCTTCTGGGGGTTGAAGGTTCAATCCTCAGTGCGGGCGATACTAAGAATACAATTAAGAATTATTTAAGATTTAAACCTGGCTGACAAAACGAAACTAAGTTAGCCCCGTGGATTTAATCAAAGGATCCGTTTGAAATTCCGTACAGATTCCCGAGTTCGACAAGACGCACCTGAAGAAAGCCGCAGGTTACATCGATCCAAACATTCTGAAAATAACATCTAAGATTATGACGGTAGCCTGAAGAATACAAATAATACATGTTTTAAAGTTTGGCATGTAAGGTTGAAGGAAAGTTGACTCCTCCTATGCTCGAAATTTCAAATCAGCGTTTGTAAACTTATTTTTGGAAAAGTTTAGTTTTAAAACCACGTAGGAGCAGGCATTTTACGTTATACTACATATTTAACTGTCAAGAAATGAGACAGGTGAATTTCTCTTCAGAATGTCTCAATATACACGATTTTACATATTTCGATGGTCATTTATTTAGTTGATTGCAGATCTTACGATGTATGCCATTGTCTGTATTAATTTTCTAGACATTTTAATCTTCATCAATTAAACTTCAAATTAAAAGAACTTATTTAAATTAAGTCACTTGAACATCAAATTAAAAAAAGATAATTTCAAATAAAATGTATATCTACAAATTAAAGGAAGTCCTTCGAATAAAGAAACTTGAACTTCAACATAAAACGGTTGATCGATAAATTAAAAAGTTGATCTTCAAATTAAAATAGATAACTTAAAATTAAAGTTGAGCTTCAAATTAACAAAGTTGCCATTCCAAAAAGATAATTGTAAATTTAAAGTTGATCTTCAATTTTTTTTTAAATATCTTCAAATAAAGAAAGATGAACTTCAAATATAAAAGATAATTTCAAATTAAAAAGTTTAGAAATTCTTTCAAATCGATTCAAATTAAAAAGATAATTTCAAATTTAAATCTGATCTTAAATTAAACAGAAAGTTATCAAATTTAGAAAGTTTATATTCAAATTAAAAATTATCAGCATATAAAAAGATTAAATTGATTATATTAAAAGTAGAAAACATAAAAAGACCATTAAATTAAAAGAACTTCTTCAAATTAAAAAACATTTGTTTTAATTTAAATATTGATCTTAAATATAGTGATACATTCAAATTAAAAGAAGCTCTTTCAATCAAAAATAACAAAATGATAAAATGTTAAATTTCAATTTAAGAAAGTTTGAATATCAAATTAAAAAGTTGATCTTCATCAAATTAACAAAGTTGACAATCAAATTAGGAAATAGCATTTTGTATTAAATAGTTGCCCTTCAAAATGAAAATAAATTCTTCAAATTAGAACGGTTGAACTCCAAATAAGACACGATACTTTCAAGTTTAATAGTTGATGTTAAATTGAAAAGAGTCATTCACATTTTTTGAAATATAAGAAAATAATCTTAGAATTAAGAGAAATTCTTAAAATTAAAAATAAATATATAAAAAATAACATTAAAATAAAAGAAGTTGACCTTCAAATTAAGAAGGTTGAACTTAAAATCAAAATAATTCCTTCAAATTAAAACAGTTTCTTCAAATTAGGATGGTTGAAATAATAAATTAAAATTTAAATAAGCTCAACTTCAAATTTTAAATAAATGAAAAAAAAAATTAAAAGATTTCTACTTCAAAGTAGAAACTCTAAATTATAACCGTATGCGCGCCTGTAGAAGTAATACACCGGAATCCAATATTATATTTTCCTAAACTGATTAGGAGTTGCCAAAGAAATACATGAGATCAAACACCTAAGATTTCCAGAAAGATTGTTCATTATTATACTGTTGGATTTGTCGGAAGATTGTCAGGATTTTTTTTTTGGTGAATACCAGCAGTGATGCTGAGTTAGTTATAATGAAATGTTCAAAAAGGGGAGTCAAAAACAGAAACAAAATAAGAAATCACAAATGTTATAGTTTTCTGGCATAGTGATTACTTTTATTTTAAGTTTAGCTCATTAAATTTGAAGTTAAGCCGTTTTAATTCGAAGTTACACGTGTGTTATAGTTTAAGTTACTCTGTAAAATGTTATGTCGACCATTTTTAATTTAGTTTATTCAATATTAACTTAGGCTTATATTTATTTTTTATGGAAATCGCTCTAGACAAGGCATGAAGCCACTTGATATAAGGAGCTAACAGGAACGAAATATGATTATCGTAAAAACCAGAGATGGCTATTGGCCTTGGTCTTGAAAAGATTAAGGTAGGTGGAAAACAGTCAACAGGAAGATAGTTCTACAAGCCTGAACTTCTTGCGAAGAAGCTACTGGAATAAGAAGCTGTATTACAATGATGTATCAAAACAGCGAATTGATGAAGACCACTAGACCAACGAGTCAAAGAAGCTGAAACAAAAAAAGCAGGGAATAGATCACATTATTCTAAAGAACACATGCCATACTTGTATTTATAGGAAAGACTGAGACTAGCAACATCACGTATGTGAGAGAGGGTGTGCAGAGAAGAAGAAAGGGTGTGCCCAATCAAATTACAGGTACGTTTCTGCATCTTATCAAGAGCCTTCAAATGGGGCAGAGATTCACCAGCCAGAATATGACAACAGTGTAGTATTTAATTTTAAGTTGAGTTTTCTTAATTTAAAGTTAAACTTTCTGCATGCAATGTTGAGCTTTCTTAATTTAAATTTGAGCTTTTTAAATTTAAAGTTTATAACAATAATTTTGAAGTCGATCTTCTTTAATTTAAAGGTGATAAATTATAATTTAAATTTGTTTTTCTCTCTTAAAACCGCTCTTTTTTAATGTAAAGCTCGTCATTAATAATTTAGAGTTGATCTTTTTCATTTTTATTTGTTTCTGTTTTTTTAATTCGAAGTTCAGCTTTTTTAAATTTAGAGTCAGTCTCTTGGAGTTTGACGTAAAAAAGGAGTAATGCTATTTATAACTGCTCTATTGAGTTGTAGACATTCTGGCTCATGTACTGGGTACTTTTAGTTTCTTTATTGTTGAGTTTATTTTAAGCTTAATGATAGAGTCAAATTTATGTATATTTTATTTTAGCTTTTTCTGCGATGGTGTGTTTATAGTTTCCATCAGAACTTAACCATGATCCGATCAGAAATGTTAGCGTTGCTTATATACAAACGTGTGGGTTATTTTATTGGATAACGTTATCCAATTTCTTTGTTCCTCCGGGTGCCTAACATCAAAGGAAATTTCAGTAAATTAGGTTTATTTAAAAAAATCTTCCAATCTGTGGTACACGTTACCATCGGATTGTTTCCCTAAGGTCTATAACATGGTCGTCTCGCAATTCAATGTATAATAATAATTGTCTTATTTCGTTCTACACGTCATGAATGTTTGTTCATTTCGTTTATAATTTTCGCCCTTACCATAATATTTTTATCATTCAACTGGTAATCTATCCATCTTATTAACTCTTATTAACCTTAATAAGTGGTGACAAATAATATATAGTATTGATTATTATTTTTCGAAGGATGAAATGTAATTGTATAAATAGTCTATGAAATAGAGTTTTTTTGATTTGAAGTTTTCTTGACGGATTTTGTCAGGAAGACCTATCTTTCTTTCTGCGTTTTGTTTAATCCGTTCTCACATCTGTAAAAAAGGCTCTGTTTATCCGTCAGTCTGTCACGCGTAACGAGTCCATACATCATTAATGGTTTCTGTCTATTGGTCTGTTGCACTTCGATTTGGAATAACATTTTTGACGCTGTATCGCAATTAATCTTGAAAAGTATTTCCTTTTGTCTGTCAAGCATAGTGTCCAGATAACAATTGTAGTTGTGTCTATACTAATGGGACACCGCGTATCAAGGCCCAGAGGCCACTTGAGGATAAGGGTTAAAGAGATTATCAGTTGGACAATGATCGCCACCACGAGAGGATTGGAAACAATGGGTGGAATGGACAGAAGATTATTTAAGATTAATTGATTATCAAAGAGGACGGCTCAACAAGTATTTGTTTACATTAGACTTGGAGATAGCCATGTTGTAGTCTGCTGGGAAGTAACCTCGTAGAATTTTGTTCCACAGATTTGATTTTCTAGGAAATAAACTTTGTTCATGGAAGATTCGTTTGGTTTTTGGCACACACAGAGAAAAGAAAAGTTCTTATTATATATATAAAAAAAAACGTTTTCATGTTTATATCAATACCGACCCCTGTTCAGCTACGATACAGCATGTTTGACTACTATAGAGCTTTTTAAAATAGTTTTTTTGTGAAGGGGTGGGAGTAAGGGTTCGGTTAAGAAAACGAAAATAGTAGGAGGCTTCGGCTTAAAATCAAAAGTGTAGTATTTGCTCTGTCCTCAGTCAGTGAAGGGGGCATTCTTCTAGACTGAGGAAATCTTTATTTTTGTCCTAATCGAGTTTCCCTTTTTGAGGAAGTGTAGTTTCCCAAATTATAAATCGATATTGTTTCTCACTTTGTGAAGGCAAGTAAATAAGTACTCTTAGAATGCGTTGAGAGGGTCGTACAAACCTGCCCCTGATTGTATTTGCTTTCTTGTGTTTCTATATTTTGAGGGTGTCTTTTATTGTCCCAATCCCCATCATGAAATTTTGAATATAAAATATTTGTTGTTAAATGCAATGCATTTGAATCCATTGCAGATATTTTAAGTCGGGTAAATTATAGAGTAAATGTGGTATTGTGGTGACAGCTCAAGTGAAAGTGATGGGCAAATAGCGAAAGAAGGGAAACATGCTTTTGCGAAGGACTCAAAATACTAGTTAAGTGTACGATAGAAAGTGGATTTTAACATACCCCACCTACTCCACTCATTTTTTTTATTACTTTGTGTCTGTTTTGTGAATGGAATATTTCAACAAATGTATTTGTCAATAAATAATTCAAAGTATGGTATCTGTTTTGTCCTCGCTCAGAAAAGGAGACATCAAACTAGTCTGAGGGGATGTGTATCTTTGTTTCAATCAAGTGTCCTTTTTTTTCAAGAGATGAATTTTCCAAACATCAAATACCGACCATTGGGGCTATCATTGCCCTCGTGGGGAGGCAAGTAAATAGGGACTATTGACAATAATAAAAAAGTACTTCTAAAAGCTTCAGCGGTTTTCAAATATTGCCGATCGCTTATCGTAAACAATTTTTATATTAAAGCGTGTGTTTTGCCACGTTCAGTATCCTTTGCTGGTTTCGTCTGTTTGAAAGAGAGAGAGAGAGAGAGAGAGAGAGAGAGAGAGATGCATAGACAGAGACAGAGAGGGAAGAGAGAGAGAGTTGATCTTAAAATAGACCTACTTTTATTTCGTGACATAGAACCAGTTTGCACACAATAAAGCAACTGTTAAGAAGGAGCTTCCTGTGACTATATCTTATCGCTCGGAAATTGCCAGGTCAAACACTTTTGGCCTAGTTTGTGATTTACAAAGTTAGAAGTTCTCTTCATCTTTTTTCTCTTTTAATGAGACCTTTGTACGAACACACACACACACAGGAGCACATACATTTAAGAACGCATAGACAAGCACTCATGCTCATAACGAGCCAATCATGGATAGTCAATAAATATACACAAATGTTAGGAAACAGTGCCAGTCCTTGGGGATAATACCGCTCGCAATAGATAATATGGGACCCTAACTCGGAGACTATTATATCTAGGTAAAGAACGTGTTTATTGTCAAAAAAATAGCAAAAAAATATGAAAATTATCTAATTTCAATAAAATATTCAACGTGTTATATAATAAATTATAAATTTCGTGATGAATACAGTTTTCAAGTATAGCGATTTAAAATAGAGTGGAAGTTTAATGGAATTTAAGTTTGGGCAGCGTTTATTTTTTATCTTGTTACTCTTTAAAGCAGCCAATTACAATTCATTCTGAAAACATTTTACATTAGGAAACAAACAATAAAATTATGGACGCCTCCAGCGCGCTGCTGGAATAATTTGTTTATCAAGCGAGGGTTCCGCATGAAAAAAAAATACAATGTCATCAATAATCTAATGGAGCTCTTTTTTTTCACTAATAAGTCAACACTTATCAAGGCAAAAAGAGATTCGAGAAGAGTCAATGAGATGGATGGATTGTCAGTTGAATGATGAATAATATTATGAGAGGATTGAAAATCATAAACGGAATAGACAACATTTTGTTGCATTATACCTCTCCTGCTTCGACCGCGGCAGTACGCGTTTCGTATACTCGTCGTGTAGAGGGTTGGTCGTGTCGTCCAGTGGATGAATTCTTTCTTCTAGAACCACGCCGTATGTTGTCTGCAATAAAAGCCATGTGGTGCACTCCGAAGACAAACTCTTCTTTTGAATTTAATTCATTTATTACAAGCGTTGTTATTTCAACTGGGGCTACGTCGATAGAGAGAGCAATCACTACTTTATCGTAGTTAGTTATTAATGTGTTCTTAACTATTCATAGAGAGGGGAGAAAAGGATTTCTTCCGCATGCATTCCCCTAGGGGAAATATCCCTTATCTTTACATTGTGAATCGCACGTCCTCTCGGTTCGCTTTCCGAATCAGACTGACTAAAACTCGCTTCTCATGAGAACGAGTGACGTCACAGAGCCTTTGTTTCCCACGCAAGGGCCTGTGACGTCACAGCCTCTCCAGGTGCAGACTGACCTTTTATCTGGGGTCTCGTCACACGGTAACCCTGTCACGTCTGCCAGCTCCGACTGTGAGAAAAAGCCCTGCTCTGCACTCGACTGCCCCGCCTTAATTCGCGCAAGTCAAATCAACGATTCCCAACAGATACGTCCATTCCCATAGGGCCATTATCCAACAATTTGGTTACTTAAGAAGACGGTACGACAAGTATTTGTTGACATTGGATTTGAAGACGACCATGTGGTAATCTGTAGAGAAACAGTCCCGTGGTAATGTGTTACACAGAAAAGTATTGCAAAGAAACTACGTTCTTTGGAACTTGCATTAGTTTTAGGTACTAAGAAGAAGAAAAGAAAAGTTATTTGCAATTTAAGTAGGCAGATGACTTCTTGCTCGGAATAACCTGAGATTGGAGCTCAGTCGAGAACTTCAGTGGAAATAAGTATAGAGTAGAGAAACACTGGCGACGTATTTATTCTGAGAATGAGGCTGTAGAGAAGGGGATAGTTATCCCCTCAAGATTGGGATGTCGATTTGCACTCGGTCACGCACGAAAGAGTGGTCTGGGCGTCACTACCTCGGTTGTGGTAGCAATACTCAACCTTAAGACGTATCTGACTTATATATTGTAATGACAAACGAGAACAGTCGTAACTTAAGAAAGCTTTATTCGGCATAAACTGTCAGTACAATATTGGTGCTGCTATTTATATTGTTAAGACGAACAGGAGAGTTCTCCAAAGGGGAGATAATTAAGAATAGGGAAATTATTCGTAATTGTTCATTACATATAGGTTAAGGATTATTAATATCTTAAACAGTACTAACACAAATATCGCATAATAAAAAAAACAATATTTGAGTATATTTAGATAGATTTGGAAGCATGAAGTAAAGAGAGAATGTGTTATGTATGTATATTTTGTAAATTATGATCTTAATTGAACCTTTTTATTATTATTATTATTGTATATTATTATTATGATTATTGTATATTATTATTATTATTATTATTATTATTATTATTATTATTTATTAATTACTCCCTAGGAGTTCTCGCACAGGGCATCATATGTGACTGCTCACTGATAATAATCGGTGGTGGTGTCACCTGGACTCCTAGTTACAACAATTCCTTTCAGACTTCCAGTACTCTTCATCTTTTTTCGATAACCATTGCAAATGACTTTGCGTTATTGCAACAACCGCTTACCATCGATTTCTCGCTGGGAAAGACCGTTGGTATTCTCTGATTATTACGATAATTGTAATTATTATTATTTAGAAATTTCACACGTTTCGTTAGAAGTGATTGCTCCCTGGCAATAACAAGGGAATTCTCTTGAATCTGAGTGAGAGCAAATTTCTCCAATTTTACAGCAATCTCCGTGCCCTTTCAGCGGAGGTCTGGATTATTATGATGTATTCACGCGTGGTTTTTAGACAAATTATTGTCAGCGATTGGGCACTAACAAGTGTTGTTTCCTGATGTCTGATTGACAGCAAGTTTCCCAAGATGTTCAGTACCCTCCGCCTAGTTCAATGACGGTTGAACATTATTTTGCGTTACTGCAACAGCCGTTTACAATTGATTTCTCGCTGATAACAACCGCTGACCTTCTCTGGAATTCAAGTGGCGAAAAAATATCTCCAAGTTCCAGTACTCTCTGCATCGTTTCAGTTGAGGTCTGGTGTGTGCTCTCCCACTTGATCTGTATAGCCCCATTGACCCTTCATGACCACATTTTGTAGCGCCAGCCAATGCTGATGTCCACCACCTATGTGTGGTGTGGAATATTCTTGACAAGTAGAACATGTCAGTGTACGATATTTCTGGTAGCGTCACTTCCCTTCGACTCGTGTAATGTTCTGTTTCTATAGTTTGGTGTTATCCCTATTTCAACTTACCTGTGGCTTGTTAGCGTTCGTCGATTTACGCACTCGAAAATGTTCCTAATAGTTCGGCTATTTTCGTCATTTCTTAGCATTGTATGCGGTCAATTCTCCCTTTCTTTCTAATTATGAATTTCCAAACTGTTATAACTGTGCTTAGTGCTTCTACAATTATTGGAATTACTGTAACTTTCTTCGTGTTTCATATTCTTTTCAGTTGTCTTGCAAGTGTCATATATTTCCTTACGGTTTCCGACACTTTGATCTTCACATTCTGAACTGCTGAGAGATGAAATTTATTACATGACAGTTTTTTTAAAAACTATTTATATTGATTTTTATCACTTTCGGTTTCCTTGCTTAGATGGGTTAGGCTGTTTGCATCTCCGTGACCCCGTGAATATTATGATTTTCATTTTCCAGTAATGTCTCCGAACTGTTTCTGTTTCATTATTCTGGCTGTTCAAAACGTAGGCGTTTGCATAGTTCCCAGTGTACTCCCTTTCCCATGCAATTGTGACTGTTTTTGTATGCTTTTGAGGTCATTATACGGCATTAGTAGTGTATTTACCGTTTCATCCTTTCGTCTAGAGTCTTCATTTACTGTTTTACTAGGTTTTGTCAACTTTGGTTTGACATAGTTCATTCTAATCGCGTTGTTTGTAGCGATTCCGTTTCACTTTTAAAGTAACTGTTTTCCTAACCATGTCCGTGTGTTTCACTATGTCATGCTCAGTTATATAAATCGTCCAAGTAGTTGTGTGACAATTATCACTTCTGCGAAAAATTGGAATATTAGTGTCTATTTAGGGAACCACACAATGTAAAACAACAGAAAGAATCATAGTCATACATTCTAACTTGCACTAAGAAAATATAGTTTTTATGTGTTTAAACACAAATAGTATTTCTTGTTTCAAGTTAGAACAACACGGTGAACGATGGCGAAATATTAGAGGTTAACCTCTTCTTTGGAATAACAGGAAACAAAATTTAAAGATTAATAGACGCGTGTAGTTTCAGCCACCCTGAAACTTAACTGCCGACGCAGGTAGAACCTAAATCCAGTCCAGAAACACAAGAGGTATTAACCTCGAATTGATGAAAGACCGTTTTTTCCTATGATTACAAGTTTTACGGAAAAATATGTTGATTTTTACATGAAAAATATTTAGTCGATTTGTTTATACCTCGCTTGATTTAATGCATTTTTCTTCCTCAGTTAACGTCCATTTTTGTGATAGACGCCGATCCCAACGTAGGAGGGAAGTAGTCCAGCTCAGTCAACGTCCATTTTTGTGATAGACTCCGATCCCAACGTCCATTTTTGTGATAGACTCCGATCCCAACGTAGGAGGGTAGTAGTCCAGCTCAGTCAACGTCCATTTTTGTGATAGACTCCGATCCCAACGTAGGAGGGAAGTAGTCCAGCTCAGTCAACGTCCATTTTTGTGATAGACTCCGATCCCAACGTAGGAGGGAAGTAGTCTAGCTCAGTCAACGTCCATTTTTGTGATAGACTCCGATCCCAACGTAGGAGGGAAGTAGTCCAGCTCAGTCAACGTCCATTTTTGTGATAGACTCCGATCCCAACGTAGGAGGGAAGTAGTCCAGCTCAGTCAACGCAATCGCATCAACAAATACCAGAGATATTAGCCTCGGACACGAGTCGAAGCGAACGCGCATGATGGTTACATTATTGGTTGCAGCAAGGGATGGTGGTATTTTATTAGTGGGCTGTGACCAATTTCACGGTTAAATTATTAGAAGGTAGTAGAATACAGCTGCTTCTCTTCTACGTTTCTCTTCTCGTCATTTTGTTTTCAGTTTGACTGCTTCTCATATTCTTTTTAACATGGAAATAGCTCCAGACAAGACATGAAGCAACTTGATGTAAAAAGCTAACAAGAACGAAAGAACAAAGATAGGGAATTCCTAATGCCCTTTTAATTGAAAAGGCCAAGGTATGAGGAAAACAGTCAACGGGAAGAGAGTTCTACAAGCCTGCAGTTCTTGGAAAGAAGCTACTGAAATTGGAAGCTGTACAATGATGTATCAAATAAGTGGATGGTTGAGACCACGAGACCAACGAGTTAATCGAGCTCGAACAAAGAAAGCAGGGAATAGATAAGACAATACTGAAGAACACATGTAATAATAGTATTTATAGAAAAGACTGACACTAGCAACATCACGTTTGTGAGAGAGGGAGGATGCAAAGAAGAAGAAAGAGTGGAGTCAATCAAATTACAGATAAGTTTTTGCACCGGTAATCACTCTTTCTGTATTTAGATTATGTATGTTCTTAGTTCGTTTATTGTATAATCCACCCAAAAGCTCTCTTTCCCCTTCTCTCGTTTTACAAAGAGTCGGTTAATGTCATCCTTCGATTGTCATGCACTGTCCATGATTATTTTTCCATAGTCCTTTGGTTACGATGTCTGATTTCTTCTTTTGTCCAGCTAATGACGGGTTCATGATATATTTTTAGTGAGACGGTCCAGGTGATCATTCTTTTCATTAGGTCGCTATGATATAATTTAATTTCTTAGAGGTTTCTCATTCTTCTTAGGTATTCTCCCCCAATTGTCTCTTTGATTCATGTTAATGTGATTATATTCGCTTCCAAAACTCGCAGAAATTTATAATTCGAATAGCCTGCTAATATTTTTTTAGATATTCTAATTCCTATTCTTCGTATTTTGTTGTTAACGTTGTGGTAGTTGTTCTTTTTTGTTCTTGCTATTATTATTATTTTTATTATTATTATTAGTACTAGTATTAGTATTAGTATTATTATTACTATTATTATTATCATTATTATTATTATCATTATTATGTTATTATGTACTTAGAAGAAGTTCTCGCACAGGAAGTAATCAGTTATTGATCACTGATAATCACTAGTGGTGTTCCCTGGAGTTTGAGTGACAACAAGCCTCTTCATATGTCCAGTTCTCTATACCTCTTTCGATAGTTACTGAAAATTAATTTTCGTTATCACAACAGACGCTTACCATCGATTTCTCGTTGATAAAAACGATTGGCCTTCTCCGAGATTTGGATGACAATAAGCCTCCCCAATGCGCCAATGCTTTCCACACTCTTCTAGCGGATATCTGGTTAGTGCTATCCATCCTCGGTCCTTCCATCCTCCTTGACATTTTCGACATTTGTGTGTGGTATCAGCCGGGGCTGCTGCCATAATCTTAGGGGGTGGGGTTAGTTTAAGATTTTTTTGCAGTTTCTGATCCTTGAGTGCTTGTGGTGCTCTTTAGGTGTTCTTGTTTTCTTCTCCTATTGCACCTTGCAGGTAATTGGTAAATCCTGGTAGCTCATGTGGAAATATTCAAGAATTTTCCTAAAGATGTCTACTGTTTATATCATTGCCGTCCGTTGTATGGTCTCAGTGTTCCCTTTGATTCCAAAGAACTGATCCTAGTTCTCCTACGATTGTTAGTATTATATTTACTTTCTTCATACTCCATATCCGCTTCAATTCTCTGGCAATTTCCGTGCATTTGCTTGGTTTTTCTGCCTCCTTGGTCTTCACCCTGTGGTCAGCTGGGACAGCAAATTCTACGACTCGGCATGATTTTTCTTTCTTGTTAACTATTATGACATCCGGTCTCATTGCTTGTACGAGTTTATCTGTTTGTACCTCTATACCCCAGAGGATTTTGTGTTTTTCGTTTTCAACTACTGTCTCTGGTTTATGTTTGTACCATTTGTCCGAGTGTTCGAAATGCATTTGTTTGCATGGCTCCTAGTGTATTATTTCCCCAGCAAAGTGGAGTTACCCTATAATTAGAATTACTCCAGGTTCACTCTGACCCGGAGTGGCAATACCTGTTAGCGGTACAACTATGGATTAAATAGAATTTTACTTGGACACGGCACTAAACTGCATTGGGCATCATTGGTTAAAATTGTAGTAACTCGCCCATCCCCCATCCGGAAATCAATTTCCCAGCCATTACTACCTTTTAAGTCTATCTATCGTATCTCCCAATCTGAGTAACTATCCAGGCTTTAACCCATATCAAGGCATGCGCATAAGAAACGTTATTATTATTAGCCAATGGGTTTGAGGTTCTGGGCCAGACATGACCTTGTTTGCAACACACCCAGAGATAGAGACGACAAGAAAACGACGGATCCTTATTTACACACCTCATGGATTTTCACGTGTGTCCTGTTAACCTGGATGAGGACCATAAACCGTTGACTGCCAGACCTGTCTTCCATAGGGAACTCTGCCACAGCCAGGAATTTTAGATGGTACAAGTCTAACACTCACATGTTGACACCGTCCTTACCATGTTCAGGGTAGATTTGATTTTAGTGTATGTTGTTGGCAATTCCTTCCGGAAATGTTTGTTTTTTTCATACTGATTTTTACGGAACTACTTTAGAGGCACTAGTTATATATTCAAATGTATGTTTAATATAGCTCTAAATTTTTGCCTACAGACTTACTATTCTTAAACAAGACTAAATTTCAGCTAAGATGGTGTACAATTACATGTTATTTGAACAATCAAAAAGATTTAAAACATCGCAATCATTCAAATGATGTGTTCTCTGATTACAGCTCAGTACGTCCTGTAACAAAATCGGACGTTTCTATTTCGACGGATTCGGCGCGTGTGGTGCATACGATTCTGTTTCTCTGCGCCCATCTTCAGTTTCCGCCGACAAATGAGGTGTTATCGGCGTGTCGCAGCTGTAAAATGCATATAAGGGATGCGGTCTTTCCACTAAAAGCATTTTGCTGCCTTGCCAATGCAAGGCGAGATGGCGATCTGACAAAGCCTTAAGGATTTCGATGACAGCAGTAGTAGTAGTTTCTGTCAGACGACGCTTTCACCACCCCGGCCATGACGAGTGCTTACACCAATACTACAGATATCATAATCATCATTATCATCATGATCATCATCGTCATCATCGTCGTCATCTACTATAATAGCTCTGTCCGTATCTTCAATTAGCTGCAGCGACCCTTCCCTCTATAAGTAGCAGCAGTTTCCGATCCTGCCCACCATCGTCATATTTACTCCAGCAGCTCTTTCGTAGAGGGGTATTTTATTTCTAAGTAAATGAAACACTCTTATCTTTATTCTACGCCCGAGTTTGTCTTCCTTTTGTTGTTGCAGCACGTTTATCGCGACCCATTTCAATTTTGTTTCTTGTGAGTGGGAGTTGTAGTACACTAGATAACCGCCCGTTGTCTATCACACTGGCTGCCACCGCTCCAGCTCTACTACCAAAGCATTTATTCAATGAAAATCGGCCAAGAAAACGTTTAAACTTTCTTCAAAACAGGCAAGCTGAAAGTGCATATGTAAGCCGCTTGCTGATTGGCTGGAAATTATTAATTTCATAGTCGTAAATACAAAACAAAACGGCTGTATACTTATACTTCTTCCGTCTTCGTTGGGAGAGATGAGGTTGTCGGGTTTTCTCTTGTGGCGTTTAATTGCTGACCTATTGAGGGTAAAGCACTCCTTCAACTATCCTAGTCGCTAGCTGACCATAGCGTTGAGGTTTGCCAGCAGCGTGCCATGTTTATTTACTTCCTCTGCATGAGGTTTAGCACAAGGTCAGGTAAGATTTTGATAAGCCACGGCGCTAAGTGAAGTGAACTCTGGCCAACAAAAAAGTACCTGAGCAGTCTCATCGGCATTCCTTGACGATTAGAAATCACTTACCTATTCTCAGAGAAAGGTAAACCCCTAGAGTGTGGGTTTCCTAGAACTGAACAGAACCATACTTCAACCTGACAGCAATAGAACCACTGTTGGGCTGGTTGTCGAAGACGTACCCTCGACTGCTACGAACAGCACATATACAGCGGTGCATGGGTTCAACTATATTTATATATATATATATGTATACAAGCAAGAGGTGCAGATCCTTCAACATTAGAAAAATCGAACTGAAACACAGATCCAGAATAAACAAAGCACGCAATGTCCTATTGGATAGAATAATAGTTGAATAAATAAAAATCCTAGAAAGATCGAATACAAAAATATCTAGGATAAAAATGTCAATAAATAAAGAGTTAATTTACAAAAATACGTTTTCTAATTAAATAAATAAAATAAACATAGGTAGATAAATATCATATCCTCATGTCTAACTTTGTTGATATCAAAATACGCACATGATGCTACACTTATGACGATCAGATTAAACGGGAAACTGCAGGAGGCACGCACTCTGAGTTACTTTAATAACAAGCAGTACTAATTGCGAAATGCACAGTCCGAATATATTCGTTGATCACTCTAAACTGCTTGGGAAAATTTAGCCGCCGATTCGCTATTTACCAAGTTAAATTCCTCCCTAATTAATAACTAGTTTACTATGGCCGAGGGGTTTAGAGTCTTGACTACAAATCAGTGGCGATTTGTGCTGGGAATTAGCTTCCTGCACTGAAGATTGCGTTAGCATGAAACATCGATGTCTGTAGGTAACAAATAATTAATATATATATATATATATAATAAGCAATGAAAATATATATGGCAATCAAGCTACACAGAGGCTCCCGTGTTTCATCCCTGGGGGGAAACACGGGAGCCTCTGTGTAGCTTGATTGCCATATATATTTTCATTGCTTACTACCTAGCTCTACTTACGTATCGAGCACTGTTGAAGTAAATACTGAAAACTGATACATAAAAAATTATATCTCCTTATAATATTTTATGTGGATACATGAAGTACTAATATATATATATATATATATATATATATATATATATATATATATATATATATATATATATATATATATGCTGGAATACAAATCGTTCTAGAGCGAATCCACTATATTAAGGTCTCCTTGATTTATTATAAACTGGAATAATTATATCTGGAATAAATTAAAGCAACCGAAATAAAAACTGTGTGAAAATAGAGCATACACGACTGAAGTTATGGGTCGAGAAAAAGTTCAGGTTAAGCTCTTATTAATCTGCTCGAGCATAATTGAGTGTCTTTTAAAAAATGTTTAAATCTCATTAAAACTAACTTATCTAATCGAATCAATAAATAAAAACAAGCACTTTATGTTTCCAGTTAAATTATCTGTGGTGTTAATGCAAAAATGATGCTTACTATTGAGTTGGTCTCCTAATGAGAAACATTTAACTAATTGTTTCCAAGGAAGTTTATGAAATCAATATCAACGTAAAACTGGTTAAATTAGTTTTGATAGATTATTTATATTTATTAAATTAATTATTTGGTTCATGTGAATCGATAACCTGGAATGACGAGTTAGTAAACGTGATTTATATTCAATGCATGAAGATGTAAGTAAATGAAACAGTGTTTTAAAAAATAAATAAAAATAAATAATTTGTCCATTAGAAAGGGCTTTGTTGATCTTTAATCGCTTAAACCGCCCGGCGCCTATGGAAACTGGGTTTCAAATGCAGGGGGGGGGATACATAGGTTTCACTAAGAAAATAAGCATAAAATGAAAGAAAATTTACGCCGCTGAAAACGTACACAATAAAACATTAGAAATGTTAATAAAACAATGATTACACGAATGCTATACCTGAGCAGTGATAATCAATTAATTAATCGAAAAATAAAACGAGTTAATTAACTAAAAATTAAACAATGTTAGGCAAAAAATTAATTAAACTTGTTAATTAACGTACACGGAACAATAAAAAGTAAATAATATGTAACAAGTTTTAATGATGATGAACTTATTTTCCGATAAAAAATATTTACCTACTTTTAAAAAATACACTTTTTTTAATGATAAATATTTATTATTTTCCGAATTAATGAAAAAAACTCTGTGTAAAATATATAAAAGTTCCTAAAAGTCCCTAATTAAAATGAAAATTATAATTTTTCATGATAAGTTTGAAACCTTGAAAAGTAATTAACATCGGAAATTATGTGTTTAATTACTAAAGATAAAGATACATTTATAAATAATTGCCTGAAAATAAAGAATCCCCCCCCAAAAAATTGTAAACTACCTTAAGTCTAAATGGTTCCAAGTTGCAAAAGCACACGTAATTGCCTAACAAAGTAGACACCTTCCCCCCCCCCCCAAAAAAAAAATATTCATAAACTTTCCCAAGATTGCTTTAAAAAGTAAAGCTCTTTTCATCCTAATTATGATAATTCTTAACTATTGGGTACAGGGCTCAATATGTTATTTTTTTTCCTAAAATAATTCACGTATTTAAAGAAAATAATGTTAAAGTTTATTTACTTATGTTTATGCACTTTTATTAAAGTTACTAATCTAAACAGCAGAAGTACCCGTATTTATATTAAAAATATTTTTAATTTACAAATTAATTAAATTTATTTTGCATGAAATTGTTCTATTGGTCGATTGATTATTTCAGCGTCCCAAATTGTCTCTTGAAAAAATCTTCTTAACCAATCCTAATTATAACCCCTGCATTTATAACCCTGTTTCCATAAGCGTCGGCCGCCCCGACCGGAGAATGCCGACGGGGTTGCTCATGTATTGTTTGTAGACCAGAGTGCATCACTTCCTCCCTTCTGACGTTTCAAAGCCCCATGTGTGTCTAACCTCCTGGCGAAAGGGTAAACACAACGATAAAGGATCTATTCCCGGTAACTTCCACATGTTTTAGGGATGGCATCATCCATTTGTGACGTCATAAATTTTACACGATAACAAGCACATACCAAACACGTTAATTAGACAAAAACATAAAGATTCAGAGAGTTTTAGTAGTATACAGAGTAAATCCCAGACGATTAGACGGTGTGTCTTGTAGACAACTCGTGACCTTGCAAGTCATTGATAAAAGTCTAGATAAAACGTCATAAAGGATCTCTTCCCTTCATTTCTTACTATGGATTGATGAATGACGTTTTCATTATGTGACGTCATCCACGGTGTACAGTTATTTCCATCTCTCTGTTTTAATATATGGCGTCATCATTTTCTAACGTCCTCTATTGTAAACTCTTCTTTTTTATAGATGACGTCACAAACTGATGACGTCATCCAGTGTAAACCGGGACAAACAAGAACGACAGAGTTTTAGTAGTGATGGGTTTAATTTTAGAGTTAAATTATTATTTTTATAATTTAATATGTTTTAAAGTTATTGGTGTGGACGCAAGGTTTGGCGGAGTAGAAGTGCTTCCAAAACATTCAATATTTTAATACATTAAGAGTTGTTAAGCATGTTTTCGTTATACGATTCCAGAAAATGTGTTTTTGCGGGATTTGGCCTTTTGGCTAAGATCAAAGTGTAGTATCTGTTCCGATGGATACTGCACCCCATAGACTGGTATTGTCTTGGCCTTCGGGGCTTGATTTACGCCGGTCTATGGGTCTGTCCTGTGCAGTTCTAGGAGGTCCACCCTCCCAGGCTTCGCCTCCCCTCTTTGCGGAGGAGTAAGTGTATTGCTTACTGCCAGGGAATGCCGACGGAGCTGCCCAGGCAATTTTTAAACCCCACTTTCCCGACCCGACCTTGGGTCACATCTTACTTGTGGGAGTAAGATAAAAACTGACCTTGTGCCTAACTCCTTGAAAGGAGTAAATCAATATTCATTCAGGATTAGGTGGTGGAGTGCTAGATAGCTCTTAAAACTTCGATAGTTTAATACATGCAGATTCGCTAATAATTTTAAAGCCAAGTTAACTGAGTTTTATTGGACAGTACAAATGATTCCAAATTCCTTTTGAATTTTGAGAAGTCACGAAGTAATTAATTCTTGTTTTTTCGATAATTAAATAAATTACCATTTCTTACTTGTTTGTCTATGTGATGGTGTTGTTGTGGGGGAGTTGTTTTAACTACACATTTAGAAATGGATCGTAACTAGTAGAGAAAAATAGGGGAGAGAATTAAGTTTAACAACGATCTGTACGCATATTTCCAACAATAAAAAAAGTGTTCACAAACAAAACTATGTATTATATTTTAACAAAAACAATCATTGAATTAAGAAGCAATAAAGATAATTAATGAGATATCCGAAGATGGAGGTTCCGCTCAGATCACTCGTTCTTGCCTTGACAAAGTATGAACCAGACTTCGCAATCTAGTAGGGTATGATCTCTTCTCTTCCTTACAGTCTCTTTCACAAAGGTGTTGCTCGTAGCTGATTACTTCTTTATTGTAATGTTACTAATAGATGCTCAACTGAGCCCCAATCCCTGACCCCTGTAAACATTCAAAGCAAAGCTAACCCTAACCTTAACCCTAACCCTAACCTGCCTTACTTTTACAATAACAAAGAACGTTCCTTTCTCGCTATATGTACCAAAAACCAAACGGAAGTTCTATCAACAAATGTTATTTCCTATAACATCTCATATGTGGAACAAAATACGACGAGGCTCCAAGATTGTCGACTTCAAGTCTAATGTTAACAAATACTTGTGGATACGTCCTCTTGGATAATCAGTTTCTCTTAAGTATTCTCTTGTTCATTCCACCAATTGTTTTCAATCTTTTCTTTGTGACTTTCATTGTCCAACCGACAATTTCCTAACCTTTATCCTCGAGTTTCCTCCGGGCCTTGATAAACGGCGAGCTATATGAATGAAACAAGTTAACATCCCGACTAAATCACATATACCTAACTAATATATCAGAACGCTAAGTTAGTTCTGTTGTGTGTATTTCAAAAAAGTGTTTTAATGTCACTGTTAATGTGAGAAATCGCAGAACTTTATAAATGTATGGCTATTGTGGAAGACTGTTCTGAATCAAGTACGGCCATCTCTTCTACTATCGATCGTGCCTCCTGTGGTGTTTGAAATGACTTTTCAGCCCTATGTACAAGCGACAGGATCACTTATATTCAGCATGAGTAAGTGAGTCAGCAGGTGGTCTTATTGGGTACGACACTGGTAGAAGTGATATTTCTTCAGTAGTGCAATACTTTAAAGATCGCTTCAAACAACTAGTACACCTGCAGGCTTTATAAACTGTTGAATTATTAAGTGATGCTCCCTCTGCGTTGATGGCTGACTAAAACTTTAGATGGAAAAAACACAACCACACAAACATCTCTTCTTCTTTTCTCTCTCATTCTCTCCCCCCCCTTCTCTCTCTCTCCATATATATATATATATATATAAAGGTAGGTATGTGCATAAGTTGATATATATGTATTAACAGAATTCGATCCTAAACTAATAAACCGATCATTACAAATTTTAGAACATAGCTGCTAGGCGTAATAGGTCGTAATATGTACTATATTTAGTTCGATTTAGTTCTATGCAAATGTAGTAAAAAAAGATATGGAAACTCTTCGTCAATATTCAGATAGTTCCGAAGTTCAGCAGTAGGTATCAGATATCAATTAATAGATATTTTTCAAATCTCGGTTCTTTTAGAGCATTTAAAATAGTTTTAAATTACATAATATTGTAATTTAATGATTCTAAACAAATTAAACAAGATTCCCTGAATTTAAATTTCTTCTCAAGACCCCTTTTAAGATTGAGCTTTACATTTTATACATTTTTTTAGAATCATGTAATCGATTTCGATCAAACTTCGAATAAGGATTCTGGACATAAGGTTTATTATTATAATATATTGATTTTAATCTTTGTAAGGTGTCATAAATGTGATTCAAATACTTCTGTTCGTGCAATTTATTTTGCCCGTTGTCTTAAGGGTATTCTTCAGTGCATCTTGTCGAACTGAAGAAACTTTCTGTCAACCTCGGGAATCTGTACGAAATTTCGAATGGAACCCTTCATTTAATCCACGGGGGTAGCTTGCTCTTGTTCCGTACAAGTCTTTCGTAATTCCTAATGACATTCTTAGTATCGCCCGAACTGCGGATTGAACCTTCATGTCACTTAGAACTAATTATTACATAGCACTTCATCCGTTACGCCACTAGTCTTTGTTGACCATTTTAGTATGACTTTTAGTTGGCTGAAACATTTCTTATTTTAGATGTTTAGTATTACTATTAATCACTATATATTACTTCATATTACGATATATTTTTATAACTTTACTATATATATATATATATATATATATATATATATATATATATATAGTAATGGTAATCTAATCTATTATTTATAATGAATGGTTCTCATATTGTCTTAAATTCTATACTAGGTCTACTTAGGAGGACGTTGCCGCCTTACATATGCGCTGCTTCTTTGAGTAGCCTTACTCTCCACCGTAATTCACTATCTATGATGTTTACTTCGTCCCATAAGGGTAAATAGTTACTCTTTTCCCTCCATACTTAAGTTCGACAGAAAGTTTCCTGAGTTCGACAAGTTGCACCTGAAGAAGCTCGGAGGTGTCAGCGGCCGAAACGTTGAAACAATAACATCCAAGATGAGAACAGTCGTCCAAATAATCCAAATGATACAAATTAAATAACATTGTTATTTGGAATATTTTTAATGGTTTTTACAACTTCCTCTCTTCGTATCGTTGAAATCTTAGTATATATATATTTTAGAATCGATGATATTTCTATTATTTCTTACTTCATCACGTTATACAGTTAATAAATTATTCCTACATACATGTATAGCTATATAATTGCACGAACGCAAACATACACACGCACACACGCACACATATATATTTATATATACAGGGTGGCTCAAAAGTAGGTTTACAGTTACTATTTAATATTTGAAGTTTTTTAACTAGATTATTCGAAAAACATTAAATATTTATTTGAAATTCTACACCAGAACAGCGGGAAATTCATTATACCTGTTAAAATCAAAGCAAATAATTTAATCTCTCAGATGCTCAAAATGTCCCCCTTCAACATTGCAACATTCTTTAAATCTCTCCAGGACACTCTGACACACAGTGCGACACAAATTCCGTAATACCATCAAGTAAAAAGTTGGCTTTACAGAAATAAAATAAATTACAATCAGCAAGGTAATAGCTGTTTATGTATGTTAGATCTATACTCTGAGGAGTATTTTATATTGCTTGTAATTAGCAAGTAACTTCAACCATATAAAAAATAGTTGATTAACTGTAAACCTACTTTTGGGCCACCCTGTATATATTAATCCAGGTAAAGTAAACAACCACAGGATAGGCATTTCTTCCCTAATATGATCTGAGGTAAAGGTCGGATTTTAATTCTGCCGATTGAGATCTCAGTTTATAACAGCTGTTGATAGATAACATCGACATGCCAGTGTCGCAGATCTAGTACATTTCTGTATAAATAAAACTTATCATATATATATATATATATAGAGAGAGAGAGAGAGAGAGAGAGAGAGAGAGAGAGAGAGAGGGAGAGAGAGAGAGAGAAGGGGAAAGAGAGAATTTTAGAGAGGGAGAAGAGCGAGAAGGCTATCGAGTGAGTGAGAGTCGATCTATTTTCTTTAAAAATAACGCTGATAGTATTCGAAATAGAGCCTGAATAGTCTTCACTGATTAATTCATGACAATAAAATGCATATTAACGTATAGTACCATATTTAGAGAACGTTTTATATTCTGACGGAGTGATCTAAGTTATATCCGCTTTACAATGAAGGAATGATAGTGCAGTGAGATTCTCCGCGCTTAATGAAACTCAATATAGTCTTTTAAATTTCGATAATCGCTCTCTATATGCTGTAATCGGCAATTATGTGAATTAATACAATTAACATATTCGGAAACTTAATAACATAGAGCAGTTTTATCTATTGATTTTGATCAAAGGGTAATTATGCTCGCGCTGGAGAACTTGAATTTATTGTATTCATAACTTGTAATAAAGAGAGTCCCTATTTTTATATATAAAGTTGTAGATTGTGTTTGTTTGTTTTATGACAAATCGATCTGAAGCTCTTCGATACTACCAGTTACAATGTATATTCTAAACATATACCCTTACGTTACTTGGATAAGTATATTTCATTTTGATCAGAGACAGCTGACTAATATTGTGGAGTTTTTACGCGCCGGATGATTTATTGTATCTGATTGATAACTAAATTTAGAGATAGATCCACATACCCATATATATTATGAAACTATATTACACACAGTACTTTAATATATATATATATATATATATATATATATATATATATATATATATATATATATATATATATATATATATATATACATATGAAGAGTTCGAACGCAAAACGCGATAAATCCAATTCGTTTAAATTGGGACCTTGAACAATAAAAATACGAAAATATTAAATCTCGACTTCGAATGAAAGCTGATATTAACTGAAATCAAAAAGAAATTATCTCGGTATCATATCATGTAACACATTGTTTTGGGGTATTGTTGAGTGTTGAAATGCAACACTTTTTGTAAGGACAGTTTCGTGATTTTTAAAATGGCGTTTATCGCGTTTTTCATTCGAACCCTTCATATATATATATTTATATATATATATATATATATATATATATATATATATATATATATATATATCTTTATATGTATATATATATATATATATATATATATATATGTATATATATATATATATATTTATATATATATATATATATATATATATATATAAATATATATATATATATTTATATATTTATATATTTATATATTTATATATTTATATATATTTATATATATATATATATATATTAGAGAGAGAGAGAGATTCAAGTAACTTTCGTAATATAGTTTTAGAATTTTTTCTAAAGGTATGAAGAAGCTGGTTTTCTAAAGAGATTGCTGCTGAAACATTTATTCACATGTGTATCCAATAATATTAGTATAAAAAAAGAGTTATACTAAAATAAACGCTCTATATGTTAGTGAAAACTTTTTTATAAAAACTGGAGTTTCATTGGATAAACATCTAGGAAACAAAAATAAATCATGTACTATATATATATATATATATATATATATATATATATAAATATATATATATATATATATATATATATATATATATATACATATTATTTTGATCAAACTGGATGCAAACATATTGTTTAATACACATAAAAAGCGATATTTATTTAATCAAAATATGGTGATGCCATTTCTGTGTAGCGATATCTATTTTTGTTCTTTTGTAATTTTTTTTACTGCCTGGAGGAGAAGTTTTGGTGTCTGAAGTGTCCATAAATGAAATATCCGAGATTGACATACCGATGCGGATGTTCTTCTGTGAACGAAACGGTCCGTAAAAATATACCAGAGTTATTTATTATTAAAAAGATTAACAGTAAAATAAATAACATCTTGGTCACTCGAATGTAGCCTAATATTGTTTATTTATACATGCTCTGTTGTTATATGTTAACAATAATCGAGTTTTTTACTTGAAAATATTTGTCTATGAAAAATAGAAAGTATATGTACAAACGTATATTTACCCCCCTCTCTCTCATATATATAATATATATATATATATATATATATATATATATATATATATATATATATATATATAGAGAGAGAGAGAGAGAGAGAGAGAGAGAGAGAGAATTATAAAAAAAGAAAAAACTATACACACATTAAGGGTGTATACATTATAACTTATTTCGACCCCTTAATTAGGTCTCCTCAGATGTATAAACAACCACGTGGTTGTTTATACATCTGAGGAGACCTAATTATGGGGTCGAAATAAGTTATAATGTATACAACCTTAATGTGTGTATAGTTTTTTTCTTTTTTATTATTCTGTTTTGCTCTGTTTAAATTACATTGAGCTCTGTTATTCAGATTCTCAACACAAAATTGAAATCTACACACTATATATATATATATATATATATATATATATATATATATATATATATATATATATATATATACAAAACCGACCATCAGAAAAATTGAAAAAATAAAAAAGATATAACAAATGAATTCTGTTATTTTAAACAATGTTTGCATAAATGAGAAAATGCTGCACACACACAATATATATATATATATATATATATATATATATATATATATATATATATATATAGATAATCTTGATAATAAAAATGTTAAAGCGAAGAGATGTTAAAAAAAATGAGATGAGGTGTGCACAAATTATGAATAACTACTAAAACAGCGGATGAATTAAGTAAGAAATTATAGAGAAATCGTAAATAGCATGCGTAAAAATGATGTACCATTTTGTATCATAAACTAGCCGATCTTATCCAGGATTGTCAGAGTAAATATATAGTGCCATGGTCACTGTCGGTTAGAGACATAATTAAAGTAGAGGACTTATTAAATGTTGTTAATGATCTCGTGTTGACTTATTAAATGTTGTTAATGATCTCGTGTTGACTTATTAAATGTTGTTAATGATCTCGTGTTGACTTATTAAATGTTGTTAATGATCTCGTGTTGACGAGTGATAGTATAGACCAGTCACTTTCTTCAAACTTTCTCTAAATCTGAAAAAAGTATCAATATTTTTCAAGACTAAATATACAAATCGAACAAATCGATCGAAATAAAATGTTTGTTTCGTACACACAGAGAGCAATATTTGCTAGAAGTCACTAACTTTTCGAAGGATAATTCAATAAACGAATGTATATTTTTGTTGCATTTGGTTTGACAATAAAATAAATCACATTAATACTTTCGATGTATAGTAACTATGTCGATTTATTTACCAAATTATTATTTTATTAAATATTTTTAATGAGTAATATAGAAGAGATATAAGTGTTAGCAGGTTAAGTGTTTCCCTTGCATTATTTTCGCCATTATCAACATTTTCGCTATCGTAACGATATTCCTAGCCGGAATAAAAAAAATAAAATTCATTGAAGCAAAGTGTAGTATATTTAGTATTATAAAAAAACACGGGCTGGAAGAGACAAATACAACATCTATGTCACATGTGTGATGCTATTTAGATCTCAATTCAAAAATCCGCCTGGCATAATTTTATATATTTAAAGATATATTTCTGTTTTATTGTTGTATGTGCCTTTCTGGTTTATTATTCTATGTGTTTTTTGGTTGCATGAGCTATCGAGCATGAAGACGAGGAGAGAATCAAATGTACTTCATATATTAGTATCAGTTTCATAGAACAATAAAATTCGTATATTTAGCTCTGTTTGTTTTTATGCTTCTAAAATCCTACTTCTTTTTAAACCGAGTCTCAGTTCATCTTTTAAGATGATACGTGTTACAATTATTGGTTCATCAAGCAGCTTTAATCGCTTTCGTCGATTTATAGATGACTGAATTATCGTACTCCTTTAATATATCTCTTCCCTGTGGTTTACTTAAAGATGACAACGCTCGATTCACTATGAATGGTATGGATTTATTTGCATATGATTAATTGATTCGACCCCCATGAGATTTATTCAATGTGACCCATTCTGAGTTAATAACAAAAGTGTAGAGAGAATTGTAATCGCGAATGGCATTCAAGCAGTCAATTGGGAACGCCAGAAGTAATTGCTTCTTAATGCATTTGAAATCAATTGTTACGTTAATCGCGAGTGGGTAGTAGAGAACATTTATTTGATAATCTATCATGACTTATTGACATGACGGCTGTGCACATTGTCTTGAAATCATTCCAGTCGTCAAATATTAACGAATTAATAAACGTGTTTTTTTAAGTCGAATTGAAGTATTAAACAAATGTAATCATTTTACAAAAAGAAAAATGTAAGAAATGTTTGTTTTGATCAAGTCTTTACATACAGGTAAGGTTAAAATAGAACGCGTTATTTTGTCCAAAATGGAGATTGTTTAAATATGTGTTTGCTATATCTGATTTACGGCATATCAACACATTTTGTTGCTGGAATCAAAACAAAACACAATAGTTATTGTACATTACAAAACAGAATTAATCTACACTCGATCAGTTGGTGAGAATTGAAGTGTTTATGTCTTACTATAGGATGACTACAAAAGGTAAAAACATGTTAAATTATTAAGAGTTAGTTTACAAGATTAATGTATGTTTGTATTACCAATCCTTGGCATCATGAAAAGTGGGTGAGGCTTATGTGAAATAATTTCCTGTGTGACAGATGAGAACAAGTTCATTTGACACTTAACTGAAATTTGAATTTGACATTCGATAACTATAGTAAGGCTACGTGTAAAGATAGCTGGGTTCCACCGGCCGTTCTAACAGAAGAGAAACTACACCGGTTCTCACTATAAATAGTGCGAGTCACCAGAGTCACGAGAAAGAGAAAAAGGACAGTCTTGTAACTGTTTAGCCAAGTGGCAGTCAGTTTCCTTACGTGTACCTTTTATTTTAATACACTTGTTATCTTAACCCTACCTCGACTTGACTTATCAGCACCTATATACCCATTCCAAAACTTTCCCAAACACTACGCGTCTTTCAAATTTACATAATTAATTTATTTAAAGTTTCTAATAAATTACTATTCCCAAATATATGATTATGATATCTACTAATCAGCTTCTTTATATATCCACTCCAAGTATCACGCGTCTTTAAAATTTACATAATTAATTTGTGTTAAAGCTGCTAACAAAATAATATTCGCAAATATACACTCATGATTGTTTTCTCTTTCAGATTTACAGATGATTTTAAAGATTTTCCTCGATAATAATCTTTATAAAAATTATAAATAGAATTGATTAAAAACCTGTTTTATTTATATAATTGAGTTACGTAATTAAATTAGATTCTAATGGAATATGATGGAACAGCCGGCGACCATTCCAATATTTGGTTATCCGCCATTTGAGTATTGGAACACACAGAAAGTTATATTTCAAGAAAGAGAGAGAGAAAAAAAAGAGAGAGAGACTGAGAGAAAAGAGAGAGAGAGGGCAATTTAAATAAAACAACTAGCAAAAATATGCAACCGGAGGGAGCATATATTTGCTAGTATAGATAATGGTATTATGAAGTTTAATAACTTTAAAAAATTCAGAATGGGAGTAACATTTGAGAAACATTAGGAGGCATTCAGCAATGCCTCCTAATGTTTCTCAAATGTTACTTATATTCTGAATTTAAAATCCAACATCAATTGACACATCCAATAATAATTCTGACTTCCAGCATCTATTTTCTATAAATTATTTGAAGTCCCATGCAGGAAGCCGACAATGTTTTTAGGCATAGATTTAAACACGGCTCTATTTTTTCGCTGAGTTCTTTTAAACATTGATTCAGGCCTAAAAATTCGGAATTATCTGAGATCTTAAAATAAAACTGCTTGGAGCACGTAAGGTTTGTAAAACTCATAGAATTTTATTCAGCTTCTTTATTTGAACTGTTTAGACATATTGGATCATTTGAATTTGATACACCGTTCTGTCCATAATTTGAGGCATGTTTGATCTTTTGCAGGGATCAAATCTTACAGTTTTCCGTTTCATCTTTTTTTAAAATGTTTTACTTTTGCATATTCAAGATATTAACCTTTAATAATTAATATTCAATTATTATTGGTCAGAAATTCTGGCAAAAAGAGCGTTATCTTTAAAACTCGTGGTTTAAATGTATTTTGTATGTGTATTCCTTGTTTGAATACTTGATGAATTAATAAATATGTTAACTATGCAAATGTTATCCACTTCAATACTTGATTATTCATATATAAATGCTCTATCAACAATATAGTTAAAGTAGGGTATATTAATATGTTCATGTATCGGACAAAACTACATGAATAATAAATGATAACAAATTGTAATTATATCAACAGTTTACTGATTCTTAACTGTATTTCTATTGTATCAGAAATGTACCTACCTCGTCACTAACGTCTGGAATTAATCAAAATCAGCATTAACCGATTACTACCAGACGGTAAAGATCAGTTAGGTAAAATTCTGATGTGTGTTATTGTTGTGAAACTGCAGTACATTTTTCAGATACGTACATTTCATTACTATTTATTATTTGTATAATGTGTACCTAATTATATGTATACATATGTGCGTATATATATATATATATATATATATATATATATATATATATATATATATATATATATATATATATATATATATATATGAAGAAGAATGGAAAGGAATTAGAGAAGCAAAAGCCAAATCATAATTCAATTCAATTGCTCAGAGCAAGGTATATTCCGCAAAAAAGGCAATTTATTCAAGTTAAATTTTCCTTAAGCCAGGCTTTTCGAAGATCAAAATCTTATCATCAGAGGAAGTCGCTGGGGTAGATAAGTTGGCAAAGGCCAAAATTTAAAATTTAAAAAATAAAATAAAAGTGATAGGGGTAGAAACACAGGGCAAAATTCTGCCCGAATGCAAGCAAATGTCCGATTGCTAAAAAGTCCGGTGTCGAAGTGTCCAGCGGAGAGAATGAGATGTAGATAGGTAGGTCGTTAAAAGGCCCGAAAAGTTGTGAGAGAGGATTCAAAGTTAAATTCCAAGAAGCCACAACTTCAGGTGCGGCGAAAGTAGAAAGTCCAAAGGGTAAAATGTCCAATAAGAGGTACGCTCGTGGATACAGGCAGGCAGGCTCAGAAGAGAGTGGGGTGGAAAATATTCGCCATTAACAATACTTCCTGGGCAGAGAAAATGCTTTAAAATGGGAAAAAATGTAGCGAAAATATTTAAAAGTTAGCCCGAAGCGAAAGCCAGCTTGGAAAAACTACCTGCTCTATCCTGGATATTGAGCTGTATACTCTTCACAATAGGTTTTACTTTTCCTAAAGGTTCGTTTTTAGTACACCACTTTATATATATATATATATATATATATATATATATATATATATATATATATATGAATCTGTTTTATCTATACATAAATGTACAAATAGCTGCTACACTAACGTGTCGATGTTATCGATCATTCGTTATGAGAAACTAAGATTTCCTCAGGCGGAAAAGTCTGATTTTTCACTTAGATGTTCATATTGAAAAAGAAGTTTGAAAGTCTAATTAGTGATGAAGCTTCTACTAAAATAAAGAAACAAAATATTAATTAACAGCATGCATATTTCATGTGATGTCATTTATATGCTGTGGTTTATCCTATTCTAGAAGAGTTTTGTTGAATTCTGGAACATTGTGCATTTAAGTATTTTCGTTTTATATTCATACAGCAGTGATTATCTATGTACAATTTGAGTTAGATTTTATTCATTTTAAAACAGATCGCTATTAGTACGAATTAAGATGTATCTGATTTCGCAGGAGGACAGGATCTAACAGTATTTTGTTTTTTTTTACGTTAAGCTCGGCCTATTTTCAGCTCTTGGAATGATGTAAAAATACCCAAATCATATTGTCATTCCCTCACAATCGAATTAAATGTCTGATCCTTATAACAAAAGATGTGCTTCTTGAACGGAAATACCCCAGGGACCGTCTCATGATCATATTCAGTGGTACGTCTGGCATGCCTTGGACGGCTTTTAGAGATTTACTTTCAAACTCACCTATCTCTGGTAAGGTCTTTAAGTATTATTTTTCTTCTGAAGTCCGTTCTCAATTCTTCCTATCATTTTTCATGTGCTATTCCCTGTTAACCAAACCTCATTCCTCCACTGTTCTTCATCTACTAACTTTTAACGTGGCCGTACCATCAAAGATGTTTGTTCTGCACACATGCTCTATACTGTCCATGTTAGTTCTTCCTCAGACGTCACCAGATCTAAGCCTGACTTAAATACTCACATTGCACATCCATTGTATCATTCTCATATTATTTCTCTTTTTACTGCCTCCTTCTTTGCATTGACACTAAGATGCGTTAGTGTATTCCTGATTTGCATGTTTTTTCTTGAATTCCAATGGCTTCTTGGCCCCAATAAATCTGTTTAATGACCACAATCCCTTCAGTATTTCATGTAAAGTTTTAAGAGATTCTCAATTTTTTTTCTAACAACAATGTCCATAAATACAAAATGTCAATCAGTGAAATAAAAAAACTACGTTTTTCTCTTTAAAGCATCGATTGCATAAATAATAATATTTCAATCCAACTCAAAATAGCACAGCGAAATCACATCTTTTCTTTGCATCTCGTATTTACAGTTTGTCGGTTATTTAATGATGAACACACGCACGCTCTATACTGTACACGGTTCATTGAATACGAATCATCAGTTTACACACATATGAGGGAAAATAGAGTTTTTCACATTTTCGCAGCGCTACCAGCGTAAGGTTAAGGCAATACAGTTGGCTAGATTTGAAAACATGTTATATTTGTCTATTTTACGGGTAGATGTTGTAACACCTTTTTAGTGGATAAATAAGCTACCTATAATACTTTTAAATATATCTATATGTTAAGGGAGAAAACTCTGTTGTACTTTAAAGTAATCTCCCTTGACAAGATACATTTTAAATCATGATGGATCTGCCCATGATTATCTACGATTGTACAGACCAAACTATGTACAATAATTAAACCAGAAATTAAAAAAAATGGAGGATGATATCTAAATAGGCTTAGCGACAAACAATTTATCCTCCTCATTTCATAGCAAGTTCTTTCAGTTGTAAAACTGTTAAATAAAATCATTTTATATTGTTGATCTCCATTTGTTTCTTCATATTTATGTCTCACAATTCACAAACCACCTCACAACAAGTTCGAAACACGATATCTATTTTAAATGAGTTATTGTAAACGATTCATTAAAGACGAACTATTAATTTACTCATAGAAAAGATTAATTATTGTACATACACTTCTCAATAATAATAGTACGTAATAGACGCAAAAAACCTGTACTTGATTTGCCGATTCTGCAGTCCAAGTTTTACGCTAAACTATATGTTTACTGTTAAGTAATGTTATTTCAAGTCAAATACTGATGTATTGTGATTTATTTTTGTTCAGTGGTATTAGCAGACTAAAATCACGAACAAATAGAATACTGAAATAATACAATTGATTAAAACATAAAGAAACAAATTAATTAATACTAGCTGGACCTCCGAATAAATTTTAAAAATCCGGGAACTCGTAATTGCACTTCTGACCCCCATATGATTAATTTTAGTCGACGTTGTATCAAGATTAAGAAACAGTCTATTTTAAGCTATTGCAATGTGGATGTTGTTTTCATCGACGCTATTGCTCATTAGCTGAAAATAAAGATTCGATTAATACTAAAGAGAAATTGTTATCGTAGAATCGGAAACACACACACACACACACAAACGTGGATTTGTCGCGTAATTTTATTAACGGAAAGATGACGTGTATCTTTCTTTATGCTGTTGAAATGGAGAAGAAACATGCTAAGAGTTACGCTCTAAGATATGACTATATTAAGTTAGATGTAAATAAAGTAACTGAAAAAGTAGAATTAAGAATATTATACTTTGCATCAGTACAGAAATAAAATGCCTATGTTTTGTTCTAGAGTAGTGGTGTATTCGAAAAGCATTGTAAATCTTTATTATTAGGAACAAATCGACAAAAGTATCACCCTCTAAAATCCAACTATTTGTCACCGGGATAAAAGCGGTGGTAACGATGTGTCGAAGCTATGTTGTCTTGAACTCCTGTCAAGAAAAGATTATGGTGGAAATCCAGGAGGAGTATTCACCAGTATCCTTTGTTATTTGCTCGTTGGACCTCTGCGTGTCGCAGGCAAATATGCTTAAGTTGTAACGTTATTTGAGCATCATTTCTTTAGTGTTTTCTAGGCCATACTTTGCCCGACTTCCTTTGCCAACGCTGGGACTTGCTGTGTCAGGGGTAAAAAAATGGTATCTTGCAGGTAAACGAATAACTGCAGCCAACAAGAATGGGTTCATGCAGACCAGAAAATTATTCGGTATGATCTTCTTTAGCTCTATTCAAATGTCCAACTTTCTTAGCAAACAAAAAAGACAGCAACATTATAGGGAGAGAGAAGAAACCCCAGCAGAAGACGCTTTACGACCTGGGTATTCAGGGAGGAACAGTAACTATGGTAGAGATGATAACACGTTAACATCGTTTTGGCTGTTACTTTGTCATATATTCAGGTCGGCTATGTACAAGACAATTTTAAGTTGTGAATCGTTTAATGAACCATTGTGTATGTGTATTTCGAAAGAACATATGTAAAAAGCAATGTTTCATCTGATTGGGTTTCTACAGATTATCTGACAGAGAATAGCTAAGGACACATAACAGGAACTCGTGTGTATAAACAATGTGTTTTTATGTGTAGAAATACATTGCCTCGATTGTGTTATTAAAACAGAATGTTATATACAATAGGGTTTCTAAATATTAGTTAGTGTGAAGAAAATATATTCAATGTTTATTTCTGCGTAGAAGTCTAATACATCGATTTCATCATCGAGCAAATCACATGTTATAAGGAAAGTAATGTCGCTCATGTTTATGAACAGAAAAAATATAAAATATTTCTAGAACGTTAATCAGTGTATTTAATCATATGAGATACAAGTAATAATAAGCATGCATGTTAAACAAAGGTAAGTGTTTATCTGAAAGCTGATATAGCTAAATAAAAGTAGATTTTCTGATGTATTAATCACAAATTAGTAATGTCTCATCTCACTAAATGATCGCTGCCGTTGAAACTACATCCGCCTTTCTTTATCTATGACTACAAAGATTAAATATTAAGCAGCACTAAATATTTTAAGCAAAGAAGTAGACGTGAAATGTAATTTCGCTTTATTAAAGCAATAATTAATTGGCCTAACTCACTGACAAATTAAACTTTTTAATTTCCCTGCAGTTACTAAAACTATATCGGTCAAGGAAATAAGGGTAATTCTTACTTTAATTTATACAACTACAAATATAATAGATTGCATTTGACAGGAAAATATATCGAGTTGTTCGTAATAAAATGGTGATTTATAAATGAATAAAAACTATGTATTATAATTATTTAGCAATTAAAACAGGCTCTGTCGTATTTCGTCGTTTTCTGAAACTATATATTTCTTCCTTTTGGCCCTCGAAACGAATAAGAGAAGATTTATTGATATAAAGATCAAATCATAAGCATAAATTGGGAGAGGGTAAAATGAGTTTTGAGAATATTTATACAACCTTAGAATATCTGAAGTTAGAAATACTATGATTGTCAACAGCTTAGAATTCCAGAAATAAAATAGACCGTGGTTTTCCAGACTGACATAAAGCAAGCATTTTTTAAAAGAATTAATAATTTGAAAGTGAAATAATAACTTTGCTTTAATAGGAAACTAACTAATGTTTGTTTAATAAGTTTTAGATATGAAATCGGTAATATAATTCACAATTCTTTATGCAATCCGACCATATTGTGTACAAATAAATTTCAGTCTGTGACACGTACACTAAATGTTAGAAATTAATGGCTAAGAGCTTTCTGTTTTAACGCTGTTCAATCATGCGGTAATAGTTCGCTCTTTATATTGCATAAGAGGATAATAAGAGACTCTCGAATGACACGTCATCTCGGCACCGTTTTATCCATATGGAACTAATTCGGCCATATTTTCCACTTGACCAATCGTTAAAGATTACGTACTACACATTACTTTAGAAGCGTTAAATTACTGGCAGAGTTTATATAACAGTTGTAGGACTAAATATTTCATTATATAGAACGGTTTCAGGAGTTTGCAGGTTTAATTATTCGTGCACATCTCTTTTGTGCACATATCTTTTATGCAATCTCTTTCGTGCACATCTCTTTTGTGCACATCTCTTTCGTGCACATCTCTTTTGTGCACATCTCTTTTGTGCACATCTCTTTCGTGCACATCTCTTTTGTGCACATCTCTTTTGTGCACATTTCTTTCGTGAACATCTCTTTCGTGCACATCTCTTTTGTGCACATCTCTTTCGTGCACATCTCTTTTGTGCACATCTCTTTCGTGAACATCTCTTTTGTGCACATCTCTTTTGTGCACATCTCTTTCGTGAACATCTCTTTCGTGCACATCTCTTTTGTGCACATCTCTTTCGTGCACATCTCTTTTGTGCACATCTCTTTCGTGAACATCTCTTTTGTGCACATCTCTTTTGTGCACATCTCTTTTGTGTACATCTCTTTTGTGCAATCTCTTTCGTGCACATCTCTTTTGTGCACATCTCTTTCGTGCACATCTCTTTTGTGCGCATCTCTTTTGTGCACATCTCTTTCGTGAACATCTCTTTTGTGCACATCTCTTTTGTGCACATCTCTTTCGTGAACATCTCTTTCGTGCACATCTCTTTTGTGCACATCTCTTTCGTGCACATCTCTTTTGTGCACATCTCTTTCGTGAACATCTCTTTTGTGCACATCTCTTTTGTGCACATCTCTTTTGTGTACATCTCTTTTGTGCACATCTCTTTTGTGTACATCTCTTTTGTGCAATCTCTTTCGTGCACATCTCTTTTGTGCACATCTCTTTCGTGCACATCTCTTTTGTGCGCATCTCTTTTGTGCACATCTCTTTCGTGCACATCTCTTTTGTGCACATCTCTTTTGTGCACATCTCTTTTGTGCACATCTCTTTTGTGCACATCTCTTTTGTGCACATCTCTTTTGTGTACATCTCTTTTGTGTACATCTCTTTTGTGCACATCTCTTTTGTGTACATCTCTTTTGTGCACATCTCTTTCGTGCACATCTCTTTTGTGCACATCTCTTTCGTGAACATCTCTTTCGTGAACATCTCTTTCGTGCACATCTCTTTTGTGCACATCTCTTTCGTGCACATCTCTCCAGATCGAAATCTATCAAACTGTAAGTTTGCACTCTACATACTATATTAATTCCTGATAATCTATGTGTATTTTCTACCGAGTTTAAGCTCTTATATATAACAAAATACGACTCAGTTACCAAAACAATTTGCAAAAGTATGATCAGTATTAAATGTAACATTTACTAAAGCTTTTTAAAATATAATAAAATGCATAGATATAGTTATAGTTTTAAAATATAAAAGATATTAATTTCCCAAAACACACTTTACAAAGGATACATGTCATGTAGAATAATATAATAGAATGAAAACAGATACTTTCGTAATGTTACCTACGAGACACGGTTATACATAATATGAAGATGGGTGGTTTACCACTCTGCTTAAATACTAACGATACTGGAGTAGTCAATAACCCATGGTATCGGTTAAATTGTTGATATTCTTTAATGAATCGTGTATAATATGTACTGTATAAAAAGTAAAGTGGTAGATCATATTCTTAGGACGACCCCTAGGCTTACTGTTCATGAAGTACTACACCAAAATGTAGGGGAGGGCGACACTTTTTTCCAAGGATAACTCCACGTACTCTTGATACTCACCATATATTACTGAATGTTTAGAGGTATGATGTACCATCTTAAGTCCTTGGTATGACTCGACCGAAAATTTAACCCTGGTCACTCGGTCTATTAGCGAACACTCTTACCATTATGCCTAATTGACTGGTCAAGTATGGCCTGTATTTTTTAACACGTGAACATTTCGGAAACAGAAAATTAGAAATTCGCAAGACATTTTCCAAATACCTGAACCACATTGACACGGCTCAAATATACCATAATTTATCAGACAATAAGAAGGGACACAGATTTTACATTTAAACCTAAAGCTGAATTTTAAAACCTACATTTGATACTTTCTTTTTCGTTTCCTACTTTACAGTTTTAATGCATTATTAGAAGTTGTGCTGAAAGGCAAGTTAAGAAATCGGAAATGCTAACGGACTTAATAATATGATAAATAGTATGGTTCCCACCTTTTCCAGTTTTTACTTAATTTGGTCTCGTTATTTTCTGCAAAATTTCGCACCAAAAACCTCGCCATACGGTAACTATACTCAACTAAAATTAGAGCACGATAACATAATTGACTAGCGTATCACTCGAAAGCGAGTGTCACATACGTGTATTGTGCTAGTTATGCAAATTGCGAAATGCCACTCTGACGAGAACCTTGTGCGGAGTAATCTTGTACGTAAGGTTTTATCTCAAAAGAGAAAACTACATAATGACAGTGATGTCTCTAAAGTGCAGAACGTTCGAGAGCGTACTGTTTCGTAGCACGTAGAATAAACTAAGTTCTGAGATCTACAATGCTCAATTTAAGGTTATTGATATGAAGATGCGAAATGATCATGATTCGTTCGCTAAAATGACCCAGTGATGGACAAGTTCATAGAATAGAAATAACAATAAGTTGTACTAATAATATATCGGAGCAAAATCTTCACTGCAATGCAGTATAAGGCCTACAACAGGCAAGATTCCATAACTTACAGAATGTTACTTTAACATAAAAGCTCCATAGTATTATGAAACAATGGACAGAACACGTAAAATATCTATCATACAAATTTCCAGTGGTATATATTGGTATTATCAACAGCCTTTTACAGAATGACATGAACAATAAAAGTATAGATTATGTTAGTATCTGTAGTACAATTAAAGACATAAATATCGGTAAGGAAACAAATGTTGATATCATCTGCGAGTTAAAAATCGTCGCAGGTTCACCATTTGGTGTCTAAATTGGTGCCCCGATTCTCCAAGTGCAGATAGACGTGTTTCTGATTTCAATTAACAAAGAAAACAATGCCTGATCAGACTGTCGCAACTATCTAGTTATACACAGTCTTCAAATGATGAACAATTACTTCACCAGAAAGGCGTGTTCATCGGATATCTCATAATACCAACACCGGTATTGTCTGGATCTTCGGGTCTTGATTTACGCCGGTCTATCAGTTGGTCTGTCCTGTGCAGTTCTAGGAGGTGCACCCTCCCAGGCTTTGTCTTCCCACCCTTTCAGAAGGGGTTAGTTTATTGCTAATCGCCTGAGGCGCCCCTACCGGGGAATGCCGACAGGGCTGCCCAGGCAATTTTTAAATGACCAGAGCGCTCAAATTCTCGGGCGCAGGTTTTATCAAATCCCACTTTCCCGACCTTGTGTCACATCTTATCCTGTGGGAGGAAGATAAATAGAACCAACGCGATTTTAGATCCGCTATTGACACTTAATTTTCGACTTCACTAAAAGTTCGTCAAACAACAGGTTGCACTCTAGCAGGTTGTGGGCATGACAAAAGCTTTTGACACGATAAATTAAAGCAATTATTGGCAATGAGTCTAATGAGTCGTTAAGAAGCTTAGATAATTTTATTTGGAGATAGACTTTGTCGGTTTAGTCTGTGGACCAATAACAATTGCGTATGGTGTTAAATCTTGTGACATCCTTGCAACGACGTTATTCTATATATACTTTGCGATTACACTCTTCTATGCTTTTCAGGAATGTTATGTGAATATTCATATACGAATCTGAGTCACTAGCATCATCTTTAATCTCACTCATCTTTAATGTCATGTCCAAAGCTTTTCATACTTTGATCCAGGATCTTAATTATGGGGACGATGTGGACATAGTTTTCATCTGATTTCTTTGACGTAGATATTGTATTCGACATACGGCTGTCTGATTTGTGTGTTAAGAGATCAATTATCTCTTGCATATTTTCCTAATTTACTAAAGCTAAGTGTTATTTTTCTTTTTCTTCTTATTGAGTCATGTCTATATGTAGTAGTTGTAAATGTTCTGTCATGAGTCTCTTTTTATGTATATATATATATATATATATATATATATATATATATATATATATATATATATATATATATAGTCTCGGAAGTTTCTCAACCATGAAAACTATATGAAAAAAAAATTTTTTTAAACTTATAGTCTCAAGTCTTCCAGTGTAAAATCACTCATGTAAGTCAATTTATTTTTTACAGTTATTATATTAGTTAGTTTCTAACACTATTTTAAGGGATCATCAGTTGTTTACCATGAAAAACTGTTTCGGGAATTTAAAAACAAGACAGTATTTAATTTCATGGCTTCCCAGCAGAGTTGATCAGACCCCACTTCCCTTAAAAGACAAAAACATAAACGTTGCTTATACTAAATCTACGTTTTGTTCCATATAAATGTTTTGCTAACTTATATTAGTTATTTAAGATACAAAAAAAAAAATTCTTTACCTGCGCTGTTCGTCTGTCTAATAAAATTTATCCGTTACTCACAAAAATGTTGCTGCATTTTAAAGTGTTTGGACGAATCCATGACACTATTATTTAAGTGATTAATGTATTATTTTTAGTTTTATATTATAAATATAAAAAACATCAACACATCAAAAAATAAAAGATAAATAAATAAATATGTATATATATATATATATATATATATATATATATATATATATATATATATATACAAACACACATACACATATATACCTTTAGTTCCTCCTTTTCTCCCTCGTCCTACTTTGTTGTCCATCTCCCCGTTGATGTCAACCTCAAATAAATATTAATCTTCCTTGTTCACTATAGTTTTTCTAATCTGCGTTCACAACTGTCGACTTTTTTCTTTTCTCATTGTTTCAAATCTGCGTCTATAAGTTAACCGTTAATTTGTTCTCTTTTTCTTCTTCTTCTTTGCCAACTCCCGGTGTTTAAAATTGGCGTTCATAACTGTCGGTTTTCTTCTTCTTCTTCTTCTTCTTTTTTAACATTTTTATTCTTTCTTTCTACTGTATTTTTAATGTTTTTCTTATTATAATTAGCAGATGTGTTATATATACGTTTATTCATATTATATTATTTCTATTTATATATACTATGATTTGTTCTATTAGTTTATTTTGATTAATTTGATAAGATTTAAAAGCATCAGGATGGCGAGTAATTGCCTTATTTAATTGTCCAAATATTTTATTTTGATCGCCACCTTGGTTAATCATTCTTATTATTAGATCAGAAATTGGGAGCATGAAAACTACTAATTTTAAGGTAACACGAGCTATTCTCAGAAATTCAGACATAATACTCCCGTAAAATATATACACAGGGCTAGTACTATTTTTATATGGCATTCGCACGATACTAAAAGGGAATGAATTTCTTTTATCAAACAGTTTATAGATAAATATTTTATCTTCAATTTTTATATCCAAATCAAGAAAAGTAGCTTGTGTTCCCTTATGTTCACAGTTTAATTTTAACTCTTTAGGATATATTAAATGTTTAGTATTTGCAAACTTTTCGCTATCATTAATGCAAACAAGGTCGTAAA
>OY744515.1:246224051-246356551 GCA_963556195.1 Sepiola atlantica | reverse complement strand
ATATTTATCACGCCACATTTTTGTATTTTAGCGAATGTGTGTCGGGTGAAAAAGTATAAACATGAATAAGAATCTTCCATACCATATACGCATAACACATTTTCAGTTTTTACGGCCATATTTCGTTCGTAGAGAAGTACAACCCCGCTATTTTCACGTCACATACGCACTAAGTACTTCAAAGTATTGTACTGGGGTTATTAATTTATTTTCCTCAAATAAATCATTCTTACGATGTTTTTAAATGAAAACGATACGTTGATGAATATATAAAATAAGTTGGTTTTTCTTTTAAATTTTCCATATATATATATATATATATATATATATATATATATATATATATATATATATATATGCGCGTGTGTGTGTGTGTGTGTATAGTGAATGTGAAAATAGACAAACACAAAAGAAACAAAATAAAAATAAAAACAACAATTAATCTGATTATATATTTTAAATGTTGTTTTTCACTACATTCTGTCCCCGCAACATTTTATTTTGAGATAGCAATATGGTATTTCATCCTTGTATCTATAAAATAAAGTAAAGCCGATTTTCCCCATTCGCTAGAACCAAATTTAGAACCAAAACCTTCATATGCTAATCTGTTCCCCTTGCCACTTTAGGCACTTCATCCTGCATGCATTCTAGAAAATAAAGATTCATTTTCTCCGCGTTATCTGTTTTACAGAACAAAGTATTTCTCAAAGAAGGTGGCAGATATTTTCACTCTCATACTTATATTTACTCCCACGTCTATCACATTCACCGGGGAAGTGTATTACTAAAGAGAATTTGGTTCAAATAACCGAAATTATACCTTTCTTATTTACGTGCTGTTTTCTTACATACTACACTATATTTTAAATCTAAATAACTAAGGCTCTTTACAATACACTTTCATTCTTCCATGATCTCTGACTGTATTCGAGGAATAAAGTAATGTCGGATTTGATCTCTAATACACGGACCATTATTTGTAGTCAGCACGACGATTTTCCGAATATTCATGTTTCCTTATTTTATTCTCTTATAACATTCCTGTGAAACCAATGAACATTCACTATTTATTCAGATTTAAACACTAAATTCTGTCGGCTGTTCTCTCTGCGTAATTCGTATATATTGTTACATATCTCCTGAGTAGAGTGGAATATATTAATAAACAAACAGCTTGCTGCATGCTCTTCGAGTATTTCAACATGGCGGCTTTAGTCTTCGCGTAAGTAAATTATTACATGATTGGATTGAATTGATCATTATATTTAGTCTGTGACACGTTTCCGCTTTGATTACTGTTGTCTAGTAGAGAGTAGATGGAGATACGTCGTTCTTAGTCCCAACTACTCTTATCACAACCCATTACACTATAGGAAAATACGAAAGACATCTAATTAGTATATTGGGTTTGTATTAAACCGTGCGTTTTCTAGCTTCAGATATATGACTACAAAACTTGTAAGGAAACAAGACTAAAACAATAGCACTACTTCCGATTACTACTCATAAAAACAAACCAAGAATCTTCCTTCCAAAATAGAAACTAACTAGCATTTTTATGTCCGATTGTACTATTTAAAATAACGTAGTGCCTCTGTTCTGTGTGCACTGATAAAAGATGATGGCCGTTTTTCATTCTCACTGTATATGAAAATATCTGCATGTCTAATAATAGTTTTATGTTACGTTTCACTTATTTTCCTCCATGTAAAATTACCTCATATATGATTAACTTTACGATGTTTAATATTGGGCGGGTAAATCCACTAGTACATGAAATGATAATTCGAGAATAATAGTGCATGAAAGTTCCGTCGGGGTCAACTTGCTGAACTAAAAGTTAGGATTACCTGACTGTGGGAATTTATAGAAATGTATTTTACTCCGACCACAGCAACAGAATAAAATCCGAAATTATCATAGGCTTGTTTCTTCAGAACTCTTAGTATTTGCAGACCCGCTTATCTCCGCAATAAAGAAACCTATATCCAGAACACTTACCAAGCTTTAAAATATCCACAACAAAAAAAAACAGACTAACACCACAAAAATGTCCCCTAATAACATCACTTACACAAATAACACTGACTGAGAAAAATAAATATTACATAGTGCTCCCCCATTGATCCCATATCTATTTTCTTAAATAAACTATTAAAATCTAACATGAAATAGTAACATCAACCTCTAAAACAATTAAAGATTTACTCAACACCAAACCACGCCCCTAACTACCCCCTAAGGACACTTGTTCGCTAGCCGGCATTTACAAATTAAAATATGTCGCACTTACGAGGTTTTATATTGGTGAACTGGCCAGAAATATAAAATCCCTCAATTTTGATTTTACAAACTGAATCCTCCTTAAGACCGAATACTCTATCTCACGTCGCAAGTGCATCGAAAGCGCTATAATACTTCTTTCATCAGAATCTAACGTAAACTTCAGACTAGAATCTTACACATTAAAAACACCGCACTGAAACAATGCAATATATCACGTCGCTGCTTGAATAAATGCGATCCCGGATGAAGCAACTGTTTATTTTTACTACATTACATCCATAATTCTATTTCTTATCACTTTTCTTCTCTTTTTTCTTATTCTGCTTTTTTCACCATTTTTAACGTCTCCGTCGCATGACTTTCATTTTTCAAATAGTGAAACGCGTGCAAATAACATCTTGGTGTGCGTTCTTCTTTTTCCTATCTGTTTACCCGTTATCAAATAAATTTAAATTCTTCACTTTTTCAGAAGACATTCGCTGATTCGAACGAAACCGGTAAAATCCTTCGCGTGTTAATGATTTATTTTTGTATAAAAAAATTGTTTTTTTCTTTTCACACACACACACACACACACACACACATATATATATATATATATATATATATATATATATATATATATATATATATATAGATATATAAAGAGAGCAAGAGAGTGAGAGAGAGAATATATATATATATAAAAAAATATATATATATATATATATATATATATATATATATATATATATATATATATATATATATATATATACATTTCCTGGGAGGCAGACATAAACAAAGGCTGAGAAGAGTCCAGTAAAGGAGACTGATTATAGGTCCCCTTTGCTTTAATTTGAAACCGGTTGTTCTGATTATCTGTAATACACACGTTAACACACACACACACACACACACACACACACATATATATATATATATATATATATATATATATATATATATATATATATATATATGCTCGTTTTTTTGTTTGAAGAGGTTGACTCTCTGAAGAGTACAAGCGAAACATGGATGCACATATTTAACCAATAATGTTTTATGAATAAATATGTATACTAAAGAACGGCTCTACTTGTTATAGAGCACTTTTTATAAACACTGGAGTTTCAACGGATTAACATCTACAGAAACTAGTATAATAAATGTACTATATATATATATATATATATATATATACATATATATATATATAAAAAGTGCTCAATATCAAAATATATATATATATATACATGCATCTGGTGTTGTGTCATCACACACCGCTTCCAATAATGTGCATACGCACTACACAGGCCATATACTTTTCTCTTTCAGTCTATTTGTACTCCCCGTCTCTCTCACATACACTCACTCTCTATCTAAACTTGTTTGTAGCGCTTTATTCCTTGTGGCCATGCTTTTAAGCAATTGTGCTGTAGTGCACTATCGATAAAAGCTTGTTTCCAAATGTCACTTACGTCACGAACAGAACCACGTGGTCGACGCAAAATAATCACGTTTCATGTCACGATAAAGATGCACGTGCCAAAAACATTCTCTCGCTCTCTCTTTCTCTCTCTCTCTCTCTCTCTCTCTCTCTCTTGCTCTCTCTCTCTCTTTCATTATTGTATTTGTACGGATATTTTTTTCATTTCAAACCGACTGCCAAACCAATGTAACGTATCCTCTTCATTTGCGGCTACTTAAAGATAACCTTTATCAACGACATCGCTCGTGGTTTAACATTAGAGTTACGTGTATGTATACTCTTCAAGCAATGAACTTGGCACCAGTTAAACGACACGTTGTGACGCTAATTATACAATAATAAAAAAACGTTTATGCGCATTGCCTAAATATACGCGCTATTATTATCCATTGTTTTCCTGATTCTAGAAATTATTCTTTAAATAGGATACACAGTTCTATTGAAATAAACCTGTTTAGCATAAACGAAGATATATGAATATTATATTGTAAAAGCTTCTGTCTGTGGAATGTTAGCATCGAACGGAAATCACAACATTAAATGCCCCTTTAATGCATTAACAGGACACGTTTTTACATAGTGTTTTGCTTGGGCGTTCTTTTTAACAAGATAAAAACACACTCGACGTCACTAAATAATTTCATTAAATGGTTACTAACTATTGATTTTTATTGAAATAACTCAATGTCAAAATTATTTTAAATGGCCGGCCCCTAATCTAGCCATGGAATCATTTACCAAATTAAAAAAAAAACTTTCTGCAATCCAAGCCTGTTTGGTAGAAATGAACTTTAGTCTATGCCTGCCTTCGCCACCAAGTTCAAGTCAAGCATAACCAGCAGTCCCTGTTTTATCACCGTTCAATGTGCATCCTTGTGCCCGACGTGCAAAAGTGTCAATACCTCCAACACACACTTTTCTTGATAATTGGCATGCTTTTGATGGTCCTTCTTGGTATAAAAATAGTCTAGACATTATTTTTTAGATGATCCCACAAATAGAAACATGGGTAGTTAAAATCCGGTGTATATGAATCCAATTAAAGATAAACTCTCTCACTGATGAGACGATCACCAATGTACCCGGCAACGATTCCAACAAGGCATTTGAAGTGTGGGGAGTTGTAGCATCTTGTTGAAACCGCTGTTCATCCATCACAAATTATCTTCGTCTGTACAGGACGATTCAAATCTTCTTAACAACAATGGGTGGAATTTTCATGGGGGAGATACCCTGTATGAAAGGCTATATAGATGTACCGGTGACCTGTTTGCTCACTACTACTACCTCCATTTATTCCACTTTGATTTTATTCAAAAATTCATAAACTATGTAATAAGTGTTTCTGTATAACTAAGAAGTATATTTACTTTACTAAAATATTATTTGTACTCACTAGGAGTTGTCACACTAGTCATCATCAGTGATTGCTCACCGACAACATCCAGTGGTGTTTCCTGGAGTTTGAGAGGCAACAAGCCTCCCCATATTTCTTGTATTTTTTCCCTCTTCCCGATACCCACCGCAAATGATCTTGCGGTATCGCAACAGTCGCCAACCATTCCATTTCAGACGGGCAGGAGGCGCGAACCCGGTTCACGAAGTCAATATTGAATCTGCAAGCAGTAGCCATATCTACCCGGCCACCGGAAACTTTCACGTGAAAAAGGAAAATTAAGATCTATATGTACCTAGAAGCGGACACAGACAGAATACTAGTCGAGAGTGTTCGACGAACGTATTCGGAACTTGTCTTTAAAGCTAATGGCAGTCTATTTTTCAGATCCCGAGAGTGCTCGATTTTAATTTCTTCAAGAGGCTTGTTATAATATTTATAAATAAATATTAAATTATTTATACCTATTGACACTAGTGTTTTAAGCTTATTGTTCTCATCAGTGCAGAAAAGTTAGACTTTCAGACGGTGGGAGTGGGCGCAAATCCGGTTCACATATATTGTAATTGGGCACGCTTGTTTGTCTGTAATTTTTCTATCTATATGTGTATTAGTCACTCCCGATATACTCATTAGGATGGTATTATGTAATGGACGTTGTTCTGAAAGTTCGTGAACAGGTGCGAAAAATTAAATTTTTTATGCAATTTGTAATTGTTTGTTTTCGTTCATATTGTTATAGTTATCTTCATCTTTATAAAATCGACTGCGATTTTTCATTCGTTACAACCCAGTGTTTACAAACTTTTGGGACAACCTAGTATTTTTAAAATATCGGGTCTAAAAAGTAGTAGAATATTAATACTACTACTTTTACTTGTGCAAATACTAAAACAATAAACATTTACAGACTAAAACTCTATTCGACTGAAATGCGCTGAGTTTTATATGGCAAATACTTGCCTTGCTATATATATCATATGGGAAAGAAAGAAATAAAAATCGAAAATCATGGAGTAAAGGATAAAGATAGGAAAGGGACGTGGGTTAAACATGTCTAGATTTATGTTTTTTGTGTATTCTCATATTGTAAAAAAACTAATAGAGAGCATTATGAAATAATATAACATCTTTTAAAATTAGTTGGTTATGTAGAACTGCAGCTCGGATTTTTTATGGAAAAAGATAAATAACTCTAATGAAAAAAATGAAGAGTTTTTCGGTTAACGGGTTTGTTTTTTTTAGTTTTTGCGGGGGGTGTAATTTGATTGGAGATAATAATTCACTTTTAGTAAAATATTTTGCATTAATTGATTATCAAGTAAATTGTCTGTTTTGACATGAGTACAAACAATTGTAAAGAATACAGATTTCGTAAACGTAAATTCGAAACATTTAATATTATATATATATATATATATATATATATATATATATAGGTAGAAGGGTGAAAAGGAATTAGAAAAGCGAAAGGCAGATCTTTTTTCAATTCAGTTGCTCAATGCAAGGTATATTCCGCGAAAAGACAATTTATTCAATTATTTTTTCCTTAAGCTAGGCTTTTCAAAGATCAAAATCTTATCATCAGAGGAAATTGCTGGGATAGATAAGTTGGCAAAGGCCAAGAATAAAAATTTGAAAAAGTAAAACAAAGATTCTGGGGAAAAAACAAGGCAAAACGTTGCCAGAATGCAAACAAATGTCCGATTGCAAAAAAATCCGATGTCCAAAAAAATCCAGCGGTGAAAGTGATTTGTAGGTAGGTCGTTAGAAGGCACGTGAAATAAAATGGGGGGTTTCAAAGTTAAAATCCAGGTGCGGCGAAGAGTAAATAGAATCCAGATGGTAAAAAGTCCAATAGAGAGTTCGTACGTGGACGCAACAAGGCTCAGTAAAACGTGAGGTGGAAATTATTAGCCATTTTCAAGAAGACTTCCCAGGCTGAAAATCACAAAATAAGTCTATACTGACGATGAGACAGCGAATAATATTAAGAGGTTTGGTCAAACTTCAGATTGCTCGTTGAACCGTTTGAAGAATGGCAAAAACACATATGAGGCCAGCCGGCAAGCTTGGAAGGGGTGGGGTGTAAGGGAAGAAAAGAGTGCGTCTGTGATAGTAAATGCAATTTAAACTTAAGATTGTGATTATAAGGGATGGGTCGCTTAAAGATGAAAGCAGAAAACTAGTGTGAATTAGGGATCAACTAGAAATGGGGTAGAGGGATGGGGGAGGGCAAGTCAATGAGTGCGGGAAGGAAGAGTTAAAATACTAAAATGTGCCGGGGTGGGGGGAATATGAACAAGGATGGGGGTTAGGTATTCAATCAGATGACATTACTTATAATAAAGCAAGATATATTTGAAGGGTAGCGGTGAGAATAAAATAAATAAAATATAAAAATTTAAAAAAATTAAAATAGGAATAAAAATAAAAATAAAAATAAATCTCAGGCCGCAAGGAAAATTATGGATTAAAAGAAAAAGAAATATATAATTTAGGGAATAGTCGATAAAGTTAGAATCCGAAAGTAAAAGGTAGAATAAGGAAATGGTCATTTGATGGCGAGTATTGAATCGGTGATCCCCAAAGTGGGTAAAGATTTGGATTGAAGTAAAGTGTATTGATTCGGGATGCTAATAGTTTTTAGATGTAGGAAAATTAAACTAAAAGTTCGCTTTTAGTGGTTCACTATATATATATATATATATATATATATATATATATATATATATATATATATATATATATATGTAAATTAACCGAATTTCCTCTTCAGAAACATATTTATCCATACAATTGTTTCAGCTCATTTAGAAGCAATTTAAATCCGGCAAATTTATTATATTGCATATATATATATATATATATATATATATATATATATATATATATATAATAAATGTTCCAAATTTACTTTTGAAACTACTGCAGCCTTGACAACAAGGTGTTTTCCGAATATATCTGGCTATACATAGTTCAGATTGCAACATGTCTGCAAATGTGTAGTCGAATAATGTGGGTGTACACAATACAACTACATATATATATATATATATATATATATATATATATATGTATAGATACATTTAAAAAGAATACGCGGAAATCTCTCTAAGGCCCTTTCGACTATCATCTCGTCAGGAGAAAATCGATAGTTTTAATTAATAATAACGTCGAAAGAAAGAGCAAATGGGGAAATTGAGTGTGCCAAAATTAACGTTGAAGCGATTAAAATTCAATTTAATTATTTCGTTAAAAGTCGATTAAAAGGCACTACATGTTACCCCTCCTCTAATTCTTTGGACTCTGCTATTGGCCAGCATTTGGTTGAAAACCCTAGCTGTGCCAGTGGCTATAAAATAGACCGTTTTGAGGTCTTGCATCGAGCAGATTCCAAGAACCATTTGAAAATATTGGAATCTGTCTCTATTGCTATGCGAAAACCTTCCTTGTGCCGGCAGAAGGAATTTGTAAGATCGCTTAATCTCTTTGGGGAACTTTGAACTCCTTCCCAATTTTTTTTTTTTTTTTTTTTTTTTTTATCCCCTAATGTAGTGCCTTTTAATCGACTTTTAACGAAATAATTAAATTGAATTTTAATCGCTTCAACGTTAATTTTGGCACACTCAATTTCCCCATTTGCTCTTTCTTTCGACGTTATTATTAATTAAAACTATCGATTTTCTCCTGACGAGATGATAGTCGAAAGGGCCTTAGAGAGATTTCCGCGTATTCTTTTTAAATGTATCTATACATTTTGTACCTCAAAACATTTATTTATATATATGTATGTATATATATATATATATATATATATATATATATATATATATATATATATACACATACATAAAGATATAGAATGTTACGGAGAATACACCCAAGATTTTGTTCAGTCGTCTAAAGACCGTAAACATAATTATGAAGTAAATCGTGTGCATCCTTTGTATCCCCTAAAATATTGATCGTTCCACATAAGAAGTTTGCCCTGATGACAACCTTCGCTATCTAAACCGAATGGGTATGTATATTGCTTATAGTGTTTAAAACATTACTAGGATTTCATAAATATATATATAAATTTGTAATGTTAACTTTCACTTATATTGTTAATTTATTCTGTTGATTACGTTTAGTTAAATGTTAATATATTTGCAGCGGACGATTTACGCAAATAAACACGCTGGTATTAGCTATTAAAGTTTTTGGTAAGTTAGGGCAAAAGCTTAATTTTCGTGTATGTATTGATAAGCTACAATATTATTACTAACATCTTTACTAGACAATACTATAAGTTATTATTCGTTTGTTCATCATATTTATTATGGCAATTTACCCACAAACGCACGAACCCTCCAAGCTATGAATAGCACAGGTACTACTCTTAAAGGGAAGTAAACAAGCTGCGCGTGTGTGGTCCCCCTCTGTATGTGACTCGATGTGGCGAGTGTAAAATGCAATAAATTTGAGCAATTCGGGGCATTTTTGACCCCCCCTTTAATCTCCTGGGGACGTGAACTAGAATTTTTCTGAGGTCAAGGATGTTCATTTCATATCCAGAACAATTGCCTCTACATTTTGGCCAAGTTTCAGAAAAATTAAATGGATGGATCAAACGTTATAGGAGAAAAGGGTCATTTTTGCCATTTTAATGGCTTTTGACACCCTAGGGGCGCGAACTAGATGTTTTCCAAGATCAGCGATACTTATTTTATATTAGGAACAATTGCCTCCACGTTTTGGCCAAGTTTCAGAGAAATTGAATGGATGGGTGAAAAGTTATGGGGCAAAAAATGTCATTTATTGCCATTTCGGGGCCTTTTGAACCCCTAGGTGCTACCAGATTTTTTTTCAAACATCGGAGAATGTCACTTTCTAATCTGACCAAAGTTACAACTTCATGCAAAATTTCAGAGAAATTCAATGGATGGTTGCGGAGAAAAATCTGGACAGACGGACGGGCGGACGGACGGACATGCCCCAAAACATAAGTCCCCCGATTTTATAAATCGGGGGACCAATATTCCAGTACACAGCCCTGACACTTAGTCCGAGCAGTCTTGCTGGTAACCTACCTTTGTATATGTTTTTTTATTATTGTTTTTTGTGTGAGTATATTTGTTTAGTTAATTCCTTTCTTATGCTTTTATTTCTGGCCCACCACAATGCCACACAAATATTTACATCCACACTACGTGTAGCGAGACCAATACATTTCAACGACAATAACAGGTTGACACAATCGTGTCAACAGCTGTTTAAGTTGAGGAATCTGTTAATTGATCTGTCTCATCAAATACGGCCATTATTGATCTTACACCAATAAAAGAAATCAATCGATTTGAAGCCGAATACTCGATCTGTTAGTTGCTTGAACTTTTGGGTCGCAGAAAAATTATCAACCGTTTAATTTAATTTAAATGTGAAACCTTGAACATTGGGTTGCCAACCTGAAAATTTGTGGAGCAAACCAAGCAATTAATTGGGTTGTTTCTATTTTAATATCATGAAAAAAGAGATCGAATGCTTCGAAAACACAAGTTCGATATTCAGAGTATTGCTGTTATGAGAATCGTGACCCAGCAATTAAGTTAATTACTCTAACTAATTAATGTAATTACTCTGGGCTTCTATTTTTGTTTCGTGCTTTTAGCAATTCTTATAGCAAATAGAATTCGCTCTTTCTCTTTCTCGATGTACCGCTCTCTGTTTTTATACACTGCAAATCAATGTGACATAGTAAATATTTTTTCAAAAAATGCAGAACGTTGCACAAGAAAACTATATATATGTATTCATAATCTATTTGTCTGACGGTTGGTCTCTTAATTTATTTTTTTTCGATAAATCAATCAATTTGATTGTCAAACACACCAAAGTGCAGTAAGCCATTAAAAAGAAAACAGTTAGAAGATATTGAAAATATATACCGTCCAAATGCTTGTCCAAGGTCACGTTAAACCTAGATATAGTAGAGATGATACGACCTGCTCAGACAGTCTGTTCCAGAGATAACAGACACGGACAGACAATGCTGCCTTTCTTCTGTCCAGATTAAAGAGACGGTGGTAATCTGCGAGTAACAAAGTTCTGGATATTTACATTCTGGTAGGTGATGCGTCTGTCGGAATCTGTTCCTTTTGCAATCCCCGCTGCTCAAGTCAATGCAGATTTAGTCTTTGAAAGCGTGTTTTGTAGGTAAGCGAGGAGAAGCGTGGAGAATTTCGTTACCATCCTCTTATCTCCTTGTCTTAAAAGACACAGACACATACACAAGCACGCACACGCACGTATATATATATATATATATATATATATATATATATATATATATATATATATATATATATATTATTGTTATTATTTCATGTATCTACATAAAATGTTATAATGAGATAAACATTTTCATGTATCAATTTTCAGTATTTACTTCAAAAATGCTCGATACGTTAGTAGAGCTGGTAGTAAGTTATGAAAATATATTTATGGCAATTAAGCTACACAGGTTCCCGCGTTTGATCCCCGTAATAAATCGCCAGGCTAAAATGCATGGAAGGTTGTTGCCGGGTGTCTTGATATATAGACGTAAATACTGAAAATCGATGCATAAAATATCATATCGCCTAATAACATTTCATGTGGGTACATGAAATAATATATATATATATATATATATATATAGAGAGAGAGAGAGAGAGAGAGAGAGAGAGAGAGAGAGATAGATAGATAGATAGATAGATAGATAGATAGATAGATAGATAGATAGATAGATATGTGTGTGTTTTTTGTTTGTGTGTGCCTCGATGCTTTTTCTTGATGCACATATCTCGGTGGTAATAGGATTACGTAGATAAACATGAGAGTTAATGGAAAAGAACCTGATACATAATATTATGTCGAAAATAAATTGCAAATATTCCAACTGTTAGGAATGGTAGGGAACTTTCCTTGCGAAAAGTGGTAGCTGCGGTCGTCGATTCAGAAATAGTTCGTAATTTCGACAACAGAAAAACCTTAGGAAAAGCCTGACGTCTATCTTTAAATATATCAGGCATTCAGAGAGTACATATTATTGAATGTACATACCGCGTGCTGAATACATCGATCAACAACACTCTCAGGAAAACCATTGCTAAAAAGAATCCTCGCGATGTTTCGAAGCTCCTAATCAAACTTACACACAAATTACCAGAGCAGATGACACCAAGATGTTGATACGATTCATATTTCTCATCCGATGGGGGAGCGAATCCTAGCCGATATATAGGCTGGTAAAAATCAGCTTATTGTATATACTTTTAGATAATGTATATATATATATATATATATATAATTATTTCCACAATCAGACAACGCCGCAACCTACAACCTATGAAAGAAACAAACCGGAAGTCCTAGACTCGAGTTTCGCCCTCCTTTGGGTTCATCAGTAGAACACATCCGAACTCAGGATTCGAAACCCGAGTCACTTGCATGGTAAGCGAGTACTCTTCCACTGAGCTACCTCGCCACATACAAGAATGTCTATTAATTAATAGACATTCTTCCTTCTTTCTCTATTAGCCAGGCGCAGAAGTACTAGCGTATGGTCATCCTAAAGACACCCAGTACTTGGCCTTTTTTCCTGACATGCACAATGAACGCCGTCTCTTTTTAGGCCACTTGGGAAAAGTTTTTTGTAACTAAGTCTCACATGACTCTTGTTCCGACAGGTTAATCGTACATGTTAGACAGCATGTATGGCTGCTATTTCCGACTCATAGGCCAGAAGCCGTAACTCTTATGTAGTGCTAAGAGCGGCTGCTCAATCAACAGTTGTATAATATCGTGGATAACTGTATGTTCTATGTCGCGCATTGAAAGGAACCTTATAGCTAGACCCGGTGGGATTTATCGATGCTACAACCCACATCGATTAAGTGTCAACAAATGGTCTTGGTGTGTGAACTTATTTACACAAAACACGCATCGACTTTGCCCTCCTCACTCTATCTAAAACCAGAATGGCAATACAAATAAATTATAAGAAACAAACTATAACCAGAAACCCACAAAAAACATATTCGCCTCACTTTTTGTGGCTAGCATTCACAAATACCTGGATGCCTAGAACCAACATAACTGACGGAGAAACCTTTCCCATGGAAAACGCCCTGGATATCGTATTACTAAATGAAACAAACCTACCATCATCACTCCTCTTCACACCGTTTTGACATGACTTAATACCTTCTACTCTACCGTAAATACTCTGACAAATATATGCACGGGCTAGGAGTTTATCTTCAAAACACCCTCCCGTTGACAAGAGAACATAGGCTAGAATCAGATGATCAAGCCTACATGTGCTTTAGATTAACCTTACAGCACAGTGTTTGTTACTTATATTGCGTATACCGTTCTCCTTCGACCTAGGACTGTACCCTGCTATACTCTGTCTCTGAAAGCATAGATACAGGACTCTCACTTAACTCGAGTGCCCAAATACATGTATTTGGGGATTCCTATATACATCACCGTAGCTGGGGTGATTCTCCAGCAATACAGACGCAGCTGGTAACTCCACGTATAAACTGTTACTTTCCCGACCTACCCTCTTCATCATGTGGACCAGCAAGCATTCATTTTCGAGTTCTGCAACGAATGCAGATAGCCCGCTCGATCACCTTATGGTAATGATTGATATCACCGTAGAATCTCGTCCCAAAGTTGATGAGCCGTTACTCAAAACAACGAGATACTACAAGCGGGGTAATTTGGAATCCATCAGAGATCACATCAGAGACGCCCAAGGGATTGAAACATCATCTCACTCTGCTAATTAGTGCGCAAATGAATTCGCTGAATGGGTCAAAGTAGGCATTGAAGCACATGTCCCCATGCGAAAAAACTACAGCAAGCCCCACTTTCAACAATGGTTCACCTCGAACGGTGCAGCTGCTATTGCTCAGAGCCAGAAAGCATTCCGACAATACAACCGCCATAATTCCATTGCAAATAGACAGAAACGTATAGTGTCAAGACATCCTTGTGAGATTGTAATAGATGAAGCTAAGAGAAGGTATACAGAGATGACCAGAAAACGCATTCAGTCACTGAAACTAGGTACTCTTGATTTCCGGAAAATCTTCAATAGTGTGGCAATCAACAATTCACCCGCTATTCAACAACAATGATGTCGTTTGCACGGCAACTAATAAGGCTGAACTACTTGCCTAGCGATTCGCCTTAAACTCTACTTTAGATTCCACAAATTCCCATTGCGGACTGAAGCCACACTTGATGACCTGACAACTCTAAAGCATGTGGGTCTGATCTTATACCAGTAATAGTAATAAAGGAAAACTTTACAACAAATGCCTTGCGTAATGTTGCTTCCTTGATAGCTGGAGAATTGCTTCTGACGTAATAGTCTTACAGAGTTCTGGAGATAGAACTGACCCTCAGAATTATCTCTGCATCGGTCTACTTCCACTATTCGCTAAAATCTTTGAATCCTTAATAAATCTAGCGATAGTCCGTCTCCTTGTTAATGCTAAACTTTTTTCTGATCATCAGTACAAGCTACCGAAGATATCCTAACGATCATCTCTGAAAGCATATACCATACACGGGACAACACATGTGAATCTAGGGCGGTAGAGCTTTATATATAACAAACCTTTTACAGGGTCTCGCAAAAATGTATTCTCATAACAATAAATTCACATGGCATTACTAGACGAATATTTAATATAATTAGATCCTTCCTATCCATAAGATAAATTCACGTTGCCATCGATTGCCGTTCATCCAAACAACATGATATAAATACAGGTGGACCCCAAGGATCGATCCGTCAACTTTTGTTGTTCTATATTTTCATAAACGACCCCCATGATGGCATTGCGTCTGAGATGGGTATATTTGCTGACGACACCACGCTCTACTCTCGTCGTGTGGGCAAAACGGACGCGCACATATCCGAGGCAATGGCTGAATCCTTAGAAAGTGTCTCCCAGTCTGTCGTGGAATGGGATCATAAATGGATGGTAATATTTAATGCTGCTAAGACAAAGCTTCTTTCCTTCAACAACTACAAGAAACCTCTTCAACCACCGATTGTCATGGCAAATAACACCCTACTTGAGAGTTCAACGATCTAACTCATCGGCCTAACATTCACAGGTAGCATGAAATAGAAACAAATACATAGAATACATTGCCAATGCTGCTACAAAGAAAGTGGGATCTCTCTACGAAGCTAGAAAATTTCTCACCCCTGACAGTATCCTATATCTCTACAAAGCCACCATCAACCCGTGCATAGAGTATTGTTTTCACATTTGGGCTGGTGCAACATCTACTAGTCTCTCCCTATTAGGCGAGGTCCAAAAAAGAGTGCCTAATCTACTAGGTCCCTCACTATCCACTAAGTCTCTCTCCATCACCGCAATGTTCCATACTTATATATGTTTTACGATTACTTCAATGGAATGTGCTTCGATGAAATTACTGCTCTGGTACGCCTTGGCGTAAATACACTCGGCCCACTCGACAATCAGCTCAATTCACTGTAGTGCTCCCTAAATGCCGCGGAACCCTTTTACTTCAATAGCTTCTTTCTTCGAGCTGCCGGCCTTTGGAACTCTCTTCCTGCTCCCTGTTTCCTCGACTGTACCGACATGCAGAAATTTAAACCTAATGGGAACAAGTATCTTGCTGCACAAGTCCCTATTTAGGATAACCCCTAAAACTGTCATCCTAATTCTCAGTAGTCCCTTGTGTCTACAGTGGAAACTTGCCTTTTTGGGAGTGAACTAAGTTTTAATATATATATATATATATATATATATATATATATATATATATATATATATATATATATATATATATATATATGTTGTTAATTCGAGAAATGAATTTTCTCTTTCTCTCACTCTCTCTCTCTTTCTCTTTCTCCCTCTGTCTCTGCCTCCTTCTTCCTCTCTTCATATATATATATATATATATATATATATATATAGAGAGAGAGAGAGAGAGAGAGAGAGAGAGAGAGAGAAAGAGAGAGAGAGAGCGAGAGAGAGATAGAAGAAAAAAGAGTGATAAATATGCGACGATTGTCCAAATTTATTTCAAATTTCAATTGTTCAATGCTAGGTGTATTCAGTAATAAACTAGTGTTTATTATTCTTTCCTTAATCCAAGGCTTTTCAAAGATCGAGATCTCATCATCAGAGGAGAAATACAGATAGATAAGTTGGCTTTCGAAAAAAACAAAGTTCAAAAATTATAAAAATATATGAAAAATATTATTTAAAAAATGCAGTGAAAGAGAAATTCCGTAAAAAAGATATGTGGTTTGTCCGGGTGGTAATTGTCTGTTGAAATTGTAGAAAGCGAAAAAAAGCTTTTGCGTAGGGACAGTATGGAGATAATGTTCAAATATAAGTAAATCTAAACGCACTTAAATGGAATTGAAAAGAGAAAAGCTGGCCATTATTGATAACTTCCTGGACCATAGAAAAAGGCAAATGATATCTAGTCCAAAGAAAACTTAAGTGCAACAACAAAGCTAAATTTTGTTCATCTATCTCTACAATTGCTCTATCTCGTATATTGAGCGAAACCTCTTCACTATAGGTTCCATCTACTAAAAGTTTTACTTTTGGTTTATATTTGATCCTATATATATATATATATATATATATATATATATATATATATATATGGGAGAGGAAGAGACTAAATAGAATAATATCATAGATTTTTAGTTAAAAATATAGAAACAATTTTCTGGTTGATTCTACAACCTATGATTTTCTTTTGCTTTCTTATTCTTTGTAAAACAAAGTCACAGATAGTTTATCAGTTCAGTCACCGATGAATTAATTCTTACATTTATTGGTAGAATGTAAATTAATAATTGTGCATTTTTTAAATTAAATTTATTGAATTCGATCCTTTCCTGAATTCTATTGTTTTATTGAAATATAATTTCTCCATTTGGTTTATTAAAATTTAAATTCAGAATTACATTTTTAAATCAAATTATGTTGTCGATAGTCAGCATTTTAGAATCTTATTTTACGCATCGAAAATAAAATATAATACGCTTTGATTAATTTTTTATTTTAAATATTTTTCGAAACAGTATATAAATGTTTTCATCAATTACTTTTAATTATGTTGAGGAATTATTGCGTTTTTTTTGTAGCAGTAAAATGTCAATCTTATGTTTATTGCGATTTTCCTATCTTTTTTTTTATTTCCGTTGGATTTGTTGCAATTCAGTTTTCAGGTAAAACAGAGTTTGTCTAAAATAGTATTGATTTTTTTTAAATTCTTGCATTCATTACAATCGATGGCATTATTCACGATTTTCGTATCATTTATTTTTATGTAGGTCCGTCGAAAAATATTTTCTAGGATGGCAAGAGAGAAAAAAAAGGTGCGCTGCAATAATAATTTGTAAACATAAGATACTTTGGAATAATGTAACCGAATAAAAATAGCGTATCAAAAGAAAGTCTGAAAAAAGTTAATAAACACATTTAATAGTGAGAATAAAGAAATTATCTCACTCCCTATATAGTAAGTAATTTTATCTGAGTTTAAATATATTTTCCTTGCAACGATTGGTAGAAGAGACACTTTTAGAATATTCGTTAAGCATGGTAACTATGAAAAATGGCATTATTTTGTGGACAATTGCATCGATACAAACATTTTACATTGAAAGACTTTGTTGATCTACCGATCATATAATTATTGCCAGTTAATTGGGTAGTTCACAAGATGACATCTAGAGTTTCAGATCAGGTGCTACAAACAGATCCCGGAACGAACCAAAGATATTTTGATCTTCAGAAACCGAAAGTAATGAGAGACAAGAAAACAGGTACCACGTAAATAAGAGACAATAATAGCGTTATGAATAAGCACATAAAAAAAACATTGCAGGTGAAATAACTTTCACTAGGGACGATAGTAGCAGTATTAGCGGTAGCACATCACAGCAAAATAGGCGTGACGTCAACACGACAAAAAACACCACACTCAATGATCACAAGTGATAAAATATCAAAAGAACTCATTTGCATAGCCAGCGACGCGATTAATTTGCTTAGCCAAGGACAAGAATTGTGTTGCCACTTGTTCGTATAAAGTTTATCTCGAGCGAAGGCAGTCGGGAAATTCATTTTTACTACAGAAGGGCAATCTTAAAATATTGATATTAAAATTGATTATCATACCTTTCCCCCTCGAAAGCAGATAAATCGATCATAACCTTACCGTGAGATATACTAACGGACAACTTTTAATAAATAATAGACGTATTTTAGACTCCGATGATAACGCCACGCAAATTGTTGAATATAACAATCAGGTCGTACGCATGAATTCAAATTCGTGAACAACACACAGGAATATAAATTTGTTTGTTTACAGAATGTCACGTCTTTACTTATATTAGCGTGTACGCAAAAATGCATTTACGCACACATACTGACATGTACATAGTAATTTACACATACTGGCTCGTAAATATGAGACGTAAACACGTACAGGTGTGTAAACACCGATGATTTCGTGTTATCGCATCCAAATACAAAGGAAAATGTACGGAACTTGCTTAACATTCTAATATACACATAAGAATGAAGACTAAACTATTCGTATTTTGATACAATTGTGTACACTTGTATATGTGTATTTAACTATTATTATGGCCATCTGTCCTCTTCCTTTTCTTCGGAAAACTATTTTTCGTGTTAGTTTATGTAGTAATTTATAAGTGAAGACCGATTTTATTTTCGTGTTAGTTTATGTAGTAATTTATGAGTGAAGCCCGATTTTATTTTTCGTGTTAGTTTATGTAGTAATTTATAAGTGAAGCCCGATTTTATTTTTCGTGTTAGTTTATGTAGTAATTTATAAGTGAAGACCGATTTTATTTTTCATGTTAGTTTATGTAGTAATTTATAAGTGAAGCACGATTTTATTTTTCGTGTTAGTTTATGTAGTAATTTATAAGTGAAGCCCGATTTTATTTTTCGTGTTAGTTTATGTAGTAATTTATAAGTGAAGCCCGATTTTATTTTTCGTGTTAGTTTATGTAGTAATTTATAAGTGAAGCCCGATTTTATTTTTCATGTTAGTTTATGTAGTAATTTATAAGTGAAGCCCGATTTTATTTTTCGTGTTAGTTTATGTAGTAATTTATAAGTGAAGCCCGATTTTATTTTTCCGTCTAAGACTCACGTGACGGATCCTCCAAATTATGGGGAGTAGAAAGTAGACGTTAGGTTTACTTTTCACCAGCCTCCTAACTCTCGCGTTCTCCTTAATTTGTCTTTGTTCATCATATTCCATTAAAAAGTCTCTGACAATATGGAATAATTCCTGTTTCTGGATTGACTATGATTTTCAATCTATGGAATCTGGTCATTCTCAATCATTTTATAGCATTCAACATCATTCAACTCTCAATCTATCTATCTCGTTAGCGCTTATTTTCACGTGTTTATTTACACTTTATATATGGCAACACATTAATAAAAGAAATGCATTTTATATGTATGCTTGCTCATTGAGTGGTGTCTTTTCACCGTCTTTTTGTCTTCCAGCTATATTGGTAAAGAATATATTCATAAAGGGTTTGCAGAGGTGTAAGCCTATCCGAATTTGCCATTCAAATGTTTCTGCGCTTGGTCTCCATGCACCCCAACACTATCCAATGTGCAACATAACCCTATCACTAAGCCCAACACTATGCGATGCAGCAAATATCGTCTGTGTGAGGTGAAGCGCCACATATTTACGGAAGTTACTCTGTGAATATGCATGAGCATAGACAGTGCAGGGCGGAACTTGCGCAATAAACCTATGCGACAAATCTTGTTATTCCACGGGTAGTAGTAGTTTCAGTTGCCCTCATTGATGACCTGGTGATCTGGTTCTGAGATCATAGCTTTACAGATGACTATATATATTTGACAATCGGAACGCATAACTGTTCCACTTAGTGGAGTATTAAGGACTATATGCAGGTTTATGGCAAAAGCAATTAGAAAAATCACGTTTCACTATCAATCGATGGGTGGATCAAGACGATAGGATAATAGTTATTTAATTTAAATTTCATATTTTCCACGGACATATATATATAATATAATGGCCACTACTGGGTGGACGTCCGTACTTGTTGGAGAATAAAAATGAATGATTCATTTTTATTCTCCAACAAGTACGGACGTCCACCCAGTAGTGGCCATTATTTTATTTTATTTTTCCTCCCAATATGTCTACCCTACATGTATCTGTACTTGCATGACATTTTTTCTCTATATTATCATCCTGATGAAGTCTTATAAATAAAGACGAAACGTTGATGTACACATAAAAAAACATCCATTTTTTGGTTTTCCTTTTTCATTTTCCCATCACGTCGGATTACCTTCATCCTTCTCTTCCCATATATATATATATATATATATATATATATATATATATATATATATATATATATATATATATATATAAGGAGGCAGAGACAGGGTAAAGGAGATCACGATAGAAAAAAACAAACAAACTGAAAAACAGGCACACATATGCAGAGACAATTACGTGTAGATAAGATATTCTGACAAACAATGTGGAATCAATACGAATAAACGTAGTAATACATGTTTAGACACAGCTCAGCTTTTTTCAACTTCGACATTTTTAAATGCACATCAATTATAACTCACCTGTGTTAACTATGAACGATGCTCTGCCCAGATGTTATCCGTTTTGAAAATAAGGTCTAACTTAATTAAGTTGTGAGAATTGCATAGAATTAAAATACTGTTTAAATTAATCACTATGAATCTGCGCTTTCTCCACAGACTTTTTTACCGTTTCCACAGAATACAACGCTTCGTTAATTGACAGAAAAATAGCCAACTCGTTTTGATGTAAAAGAAATTGACAACGCTAATTATAAATCTAATATTAGAGTCCGAATACATTTTAGGCAATCCGAAATAACCTTTCCAGCCATGCACTCTGAAAATACTCTTTTAAAAAGGCGTCAGTTTAAATAAAATCAATTATCGATTCACTTTAATTAGTTTTACTGGACTTCTGTAACACAAAATCAAAATTCTCATATTCATTTGTATATTTATGGAATGTTTTTTGTAACCAAATTGGCATGTTAACCTGTCATTAGTTTTTTTTCTATTCAATATCGTGAATAGTTTACAGATTTGGATGTTAGTGGAATCGTAGTTTTGACAGAGATGAAACTATATGCGACCGTATGTTTATGTGTATGTTTATGTGGCTGTACGCTTGGTATATATATATATATATATATATATATATATATATATATATATATATATATATATATATATATATATATATATATATATATATATTTGAGTCAATGTTTGTATGCATGGTGTTCGAGATACATTTGATATTTTTTATATTCTTTCATTTGAAAACAATTCGATGTATTTACAAGCTATAAATTTGAAATATAGCCGTTTCTGTGTAGTAGTGGTTTGTTAGAAAGGTGAAGACCAATGACGACTGTAAAGTTCAGGAATAATGAAAGATAGTTACGTAAATCATCTGCGCAGGATAAAAGATTCCGCGACAGGTGAGCTTTAGTATTCCGACGGAGATATAAAATCAGCGGCTAGCAGGAAGGGCCATAGGAAGGGTTCTGACTTAGTCCGCACAGCGCAATTCATCGAAAATCTACAAAAAGGGTGATGCAAGTTCAAGGTAATGTAATTCGGACCTTAGCGATAGAAATGGGTGTCGGAATGGCGACGATGAAGAAAGCGCTGAGCGAGGTACTTTTCTACTCTTCGTGGAAGAGATTCTTGCAAGCCAATTTCAATTTTGAAAATGCATAAAAATTCCATGTCCAGCTTTTAACGATCAAGCACGAACACACACCTTACAATGTTAAAAGCAAATAAACTAAATTTATCTACGTATGTAAGAAAGAAAAGCTATTCCTACCTGCATAAACGTTTTGTAGTTTGTATTCGGGCGTGTTTCCCTTCTATTTATAGTGTGGGATGGGGCATGCTGCGTTAGTGGAGCATAATGGGTCTACTCGAAGACTTCTTGTATTTTCTCCCAAATCAATTTTTTCTTGTTCTCTTCTTTTTGGGGTTTACCAGCTTTGGAAAATGCTGCATTGAGACATTATGTCAGAGTTCCAAAATATCACTTCTTTTTAAGATAAGGTATAATGGGGCACCTTCGATTTTAATTGAAGGTGACACTGATTCGGCTCCCTGTTGGCAAACATTTGAATAGATTGGTACTAATGGGCTCGTGTTTATGACATTTGTGTGAAATATTGAGATGGATATGAAATGATAGGAAGGATGGCATAGGTGGAAATACATGTTGCTTGCGAAAGGTTGTGTTTATGACATTCTATATTTCGCCTAGTTATTATTTTATTTGGATGTTCCTGTTAAAGACTTGTTATCTATGGTAGCTATCAATAAAAAGTTATTCAAGTAAATATTAACTCATTATGCATGTGTTGCACATGTACTGCAAAGCAAATACTTGCAATTCATAAGTATTAATGTTGTTATATTACGGCTTAATGCAAATGACAACACATGGATCTATGAAAATATAAAGATGTATCTTCATTGTTGGTGACAGTGAGGATGGCGGATCTGGTAGGAGCTGGATGACACCCAGGAATTCGACGGTCGAATTCTTCTCGACCCACGCGTCAACCAACTGCCGATATCAATTTCGGGTTGCTAATAATATAACAAATTTGTGGCTACCTCAAACGCCGTAATGGTACGGCGTTGTCATTGTAGCCACGCCCCAGGGGCTTTTATTCGACGACAGGGTTTCAATCATTTGACAATCCAACAGATCTGTATATCTTCTCTTAGTATGACTCGATTGAACCTGGCATGTTAATAATAATAATCACCATCACCATCAGGGTTTTAATCACTCCTGGCGGATGAACCTCTCCCTAGTTTCCGTCTTCCTTGTTGGTGATTGTCATTCAGGATTTTCTGCCATAGTCGCCACGTGAGGCACTGCAGGTTGGCGACGCTATTTGCCCATTACTAAGTGTCTACATACAGCGTCTGGTATTCCCAAATCGTCAGCCATCTTCTACTTACCAGACCAACAGTCGCTTTACTTCGGTGATCTAACGCGAATGTGATTGTGCCGTATTTACCACATACATGCACATATATAGAATTTGAATGGCTACTAGACACTATCTTTAAGTGTCTAAGATATCACTGTAGTTAGTCAGGGAAACCTAGCATGATGATACTTCCCCTTACAATTAAACACTGACTAAATATTCAAAGTAACATAGGATTCAATACCAAAATAAGATCCCCTCGTTATGGATACACACTAGCTCATACAAGGAATGATTCACGTTCTCCAAATTGTGCTGCCTTTAGTAACAGCACTAATTTAGATAATCTACCAGAGCAGATGAATTATTGTCCTGGAATCCGGTCAGACCAAAGACACAAGAAAGAAAGATATACTAGAACATTGTAAAATGGGCAATAGGAGAGACGAAAATTAAAGTTCTTCACTTCTTTACTAATTCAACGTTTGAGAGGTAAAGGTGAGTTAATAGAATACTCGAATAGCAATGTATCTCGTATAGAGATCAGGTGTTAGCACCAGAAAGAGGCCCTTTGATTTCTGAGAGTTTACACTGAAATAAAATAAAATATAATATATATATACATAATTTGCATATATGAATAATGCCTGATATTATGTAAATAATAAATCATATTCTAAATATACAGTATCGTCCAAAATTAAGGAACAAAAATGAAATCTTCTGAATCTAAACAAAATTATATATTAATTTTCGTTAACATTCCACTGAATATACACAAATTGTAGTTGGACTTTTACCGAGATTTTCAGATGAATTAAAATAATATTTTTAGAGTTATTTACCATTTTACAGATTTCAAGTGTCCAAAATAAAGGAACAAAATATCATTTTTAACTAAATCACATTAAAAACGCAAAAGGGGTTTTATATTTGGTACTTCCACCTTTGTTTTCAATAACTGATGCGTATCTACGACTGCAGGATTTCACTAAATCTTGACATTGAGCCACGGTTATCTTGGCCCATTCATCTTTCAGGTTCAGCCACAAGTCTTCGATGTTTTCCGGATTCTTTGCCATAACATTCTGTCCTAGAGTTTTCCATAAGTTGTCTATAGGGTTCATGTCAGACTTCTTAGCAGGCCAGTCTATTACCTCTACTTCTTGATCAGCCAGATAATTCATGACTAGCTTTGCCTTATAGCAGAGAGCATTATTCTGCATAAAAACAGGCTTTTCGATACCACAATTGTGCAACACTGGCAAAACATACTGTTCTAAAACATTCTTGTATACAGTGGCATTGACTCTAGTATTTAAGCATACAAGTGTTGATGTACCCTGCCATGATATCATGCCGAAAACCATCACGCTACCTCCACCAAATTTAACAGTTTTTTTTTTTTATGCAGCTAGGATCCAAACTTTCGCTTTTTCTTCTTCTTACAAATTGTTTTCCATCACTGCTAAATACATTAAATTTCGATTCGTCACTTAAATAAACTTTTTCCCAATTTTCTTCTGACCATATAACATGTTTTTGTGCGAATGCCAATTTAGCTGCTTTGTTTTTTGTACTTTCTTCCGAGGAGATCTTGCAATAAGACCTATTTCGTGCAACCTTCTGTACACAGTTTGTCGTGAAAACTTCGTGACATCTTCCATTTGTTTCGAAATTTTGCCAGCTGTAAGGAAACGGTCTTTTAACATTAGGCGTTGTATAACTCTGTCCTCTTTTGCCGTTGTCTTTTTTGGTCTACCAGGTTTCTTTGTGTTACTTAACCTTCCAGTTTCTTTATAGAGATTGAGAACTCGGCTTAAAACACTTTTTGAACGTTTCACACGTTTTCCGATTTCTTCAATTGTCAACTTTTTTCTTTTCTTAATTTGACGATTTCTTGCTTTGTCGCTTAAATCAGTTTTATTTATTTTTGACATTATTGATATTGCGTGACTTGCAGCAGTGATGATAATGAAAGTTTAGAATATTTATTTTCATCCTTTCATACCAAAAAAAACCCTACTGTTTTAAAATTTAAACAATTATTTTTCATTAAGGTTCCTTAATTTTGAACACTTGAAATATGTAAAATGGTAGTTAACTTTAATAATATTATTTTAATTCATCTGAAAAACTCGGTAAAAGTCCAACTACATAATGTGTATATTCAGCGAAATGTTCACAAAAATTAATATATAATTTTGTTTAGATTCAGAAGATTTCATTTTAGTTCCTTAATTTTGGGCGGTACTGTATATACAACTATATATATATATATATATATATATATATATATATATATAGTTGACTAAGTGTGGGTGTGCGTGAACGAATTAGTTATACGCTTTACTTTCGTTATGTGTACGTTTAGTTGCGTTTGCTGATAATAAAATGATTACGTCTGATTTAATCAAACAAGCATGGCTCTGTGCAACTTTTACTAAATTATTCATCTCTTCCGTCATTAAACCGACATTTATCAATGATTCTATGTTCTGCATTTGTAAATATTCACCGCTCACCAAAAATACCGAACATATCTGGTTTGTTTTCTTAAGCCTCGAGTCGTAATTACAAAACCGAAATATCGTTCAGGATTAGAACGTTTCCTTTACAAGAAATGTCTGAAATGACGTATATACGCGGAGTATCATGAGCACTCGGAATTCAGTGCTACCCACGCAACCATTAAACACATTGCACATACCATGTAGGTTCTTAATGAAATATTAATATACATATAAAACGTTCTTTTAATATGTAATTCTATAATTTCCTGAATTTATGAGTTCGTTTATTTACAACTAGCAGACCCGGGCACGAACGTTGCCCGGGAAATATCGAAGGATCCAGGAAACTGGTCCTCCCACTTATGAACTCTATATAAAATGTTTTACTCAATGTTTCACTTAGCTTTTTAACATATATTGTAGTGTTTCGTACGTTTTAATTTATAAATCACATTTAAACGTTAGTATTGTTTCATAGCTACAAAACAGCATCCTCGCAGTAACATACTAACATAGACGCGAGAATTTTTTAGATGGAGATTAAGTAATTGTGTCTATACGCAAACACTTGAAGGAAGGTACTGTTTGATGTAAATGAATGAAAAATAAACGTCCTATAGTAATTTTTTTACAAACCCAAAATTCCGAGAGGAAATACTAAAAAAAGAAACACAGAAACGACGCACGCAGCTGGCGTAGGGAAATCGTTAACGGTCATTTTATGGTCTACAGACCCGTTAAAAGTCAATTTTATTCCAATATACGCTCGAACATGTACTCGTCGATGGCATCAGCAATTCTTTTGCGGATGAGAGTACCGCTAACAATGTAGCGTTGATGGCTGTTATGGAGTTATTGGGGATGAACATTTTGCTTTGGTGTCCGTTAGAGGTGTGCTAGAACTTTGACTTCAATACTTTTCTGGGTAAATCTTTCTTTGAAGATGCTGGTCTCATTTTAAGTAACTTATCTTTCATAATAGTGACCTTTTGTATTGTGCCGTCGATATTTGACCAGCTAAAGTGTTTCTCTGGCACGTAGATCATTATCTATACGTTATCATACGTAAATCGTCTCACGCACAAGTATTTTGGCATATACCGGTAGATATGCATATATACGTATGTGTATATATGCATATCTACAGGTATATGCCAAAGTACATAAATATACACACGCGCCAAAGTACATATATGCATTTAAATAAATGTATATGTCTATATGCATAAAAACTCGCAGAAAAATGCACATAAATTAATATATACGTAAACACTAATATATACATATACATATATAGAGAAAATGAAAAAAAAAATTATGTATTTATTAACGTTTCGTCTTTATTTCAAGACCTCCTCAGGATGATTAGTCTGAATAAATAGCACACAAGTACAAATATTTAAAACAGTAGGAGTAGGCAGAGAAAACTCCCAGAGCCGCTTATGAAAAAGTAAATTATGAGCTACATAGTTAATATTTTAAAATATTTGAAACAGTATGTTTCAAATATTTGTATGTGTGTGTTATTTCGTCAGACCAATAATTCTGAGAAAGTCTTGAAATAAAGATGAAACGTTGATGAATACATATGTAACCTTCTTTTAATATGTAATTCAATAATTTCCTGAACTCATGAGTTCCTTTATTTACAACTAGCAAACCCGGGCAGATATTTTTTTTCTTTAACAGTTAAATATTTGTTCCATTTTTATCATACATATAAATACATGCAAATGGCTAGTTCAGCTTTTAATAATATACTTTACTATCTAACAAATCCGTTCCAACTTTCAGAAGTGTATTCCTAGTTCTGTATGATTCAAAGTATGGACACGCATTCATAGATATTTAGTATTACAGAAACTGGTGCTGCATAATGGTGGTGGTCGGTCAAATGATAGAAATGTGGGTACTTTATACAATCAGGGTTCATTGTTTTGGTTTCCGGAAATGTTAAGAAACGCGTGAACTGCATAAAAGAGGTTGTTGTCTTTGGGTAAGTTTTTGAGACAGGTCGAAATACACACGTGATATAGATGAAAAAAGATGGCCATGAGAACAAAAATTACTGTACAAATTAGACGACAATTGATTCAAAGAATTGAGCCAACTTGTTCTTGGCTATCCTCAACTATGCAACACCAGCAAATATATGCGCTCACCGGACGTAAACATTTAATAGTTTTATGAATCAATATCAAAATAATGCAGTTATTTATTTGCATAGATTATTCCTAAAAAGTACATACATATATGTTGCCCATATGAACGAAACTTATATTATTTTCAATATAGATTGTTATATTTTATATAGTTATGGTTGACTTTTTACACGGATTTACACAAACACGTTGGGTCATCGATTGAGGTCGCGTTTGACTCTTAATCATAAAAAGTGAGTTTGCAGACCAATTAATGTTTTTTTTTTAAATCAAAAGCCTAAATGAATCTCTTTCTGTTCGCTATATCACACTCTCTTGTTTTCTCTTTCTTTGTCTCGTATAGCTAAGGGTGAAACAAGTTTTCTACCTTTGATGATATTCCATTTTGTGTATAATGGACGATTTCAATATTTTTATTCTTTCCTATATTTATTACATTCGACTGTTAATAAAGAGAGAGAGTGTGTGTGTGTGAGAGAGAGAGAGAGAGAAGGACAGTAACAGAAGTGAAATTAATCTATACCCTATAAAATAAGAGCGACAGGTTAAGCAACATTAGGAGAGAATGATACATAGAAAATTAGTTAGAGATGGGACATTATGTTACTTAATTGTACATTACGGTGAATTAGAAAAAGTAAAATGGAAGATTATTCAAACCTAACTCAATCTAAAAACTGAGGAATACTTTGACATGCATATTGTATAATTGTTAATGACAAGTGTGTATTGTCATTAAATTTTCAAATGATTATGTTGTAACCCCCAGGGAAGTAACTTTGAAGCAACGTGTTCTAGAGATGAACAGTTCATGGAAAGAAACTCTGGTCATGGAAAGTATGCTGGAAAAGTTGTTTCTGTCTGATTTTATTTCTTTGTCTCCGCCTTTGTTTCTCTCTTTTTTCTTTCTTTACACTTCTTCTACTACCACCCCCCTCACCGTCACTCTCTCTTCCTTCTTATTCGTTTAACGATATTTGGTTGTCTCTATTTTGTTACTTCTTTATATCTTATTGATTTTCTTTATTTCTCCTTCCACTTCTCACTTTGTTTCAGTTTTGTTTTTTCTTCATCTTCATCTACTTGTACTATTACTATTACTATTACTATTACTATTACTACTAGTACAACTTCTTCTGCTTCTACTAGTTATTCTTCTTCTCCACACCTGGAATTAGAGTGAGTGTTTACTATTTTAACATATACCTTCCCTCTGAGGGGAGGTCGAATGACTCGTAAGTCATAGTCAAACAAAATACACGTGTGTTATCAAAAAAAATCACAAATCATTACAGCACAATACAAATCCTACTTCGTGTTACATGCTCATGTCGTGACTGGGACATTTTATCCCTGGTCATTTCCACGATGATACGTTCTTGCATGTAATAAAAGTCGCACAGCAATTAAAGAAGATATATATATTTTTAATTTAACGCCGTCTATTTAGAAAGGGTTGGGAGAGAGATAGACAGAAAGAGAAACAGAGTAAGAGTGTGGCAAACGTAGCATAGAGATGATTATAAAAATATGGCAAGTCAGTTACACCTGTGCTGTACATAAAAGCAAGATCAGAAAAAACAAATAAAAGTTCCTGTGCGATAAATAATTCGTTCGATTCTACAATAGTTCCATTCCTATTTTAATGATCAGACTTATATCTTTTATATCATCATGAAATAAAGTGTACTTGATAATGTCGGGAAAATTAATTAAAGTTAATTAAATGTTTTAATCGCCGGCGGGCATTGTTTTGTTGTTTTTAAATAATTTTTAAAAGTCGTTTAAATTTCAAATATGTATGATATTTTTTTAATAATGTTTACGTGCGATAAATAATTCGTTCAATTCTAGATTAAAATATCACATAAATGAAATCATGAAACAAATATTTAATGAAATATGTTTATTTAGTTATTGGTTTCCCGAACAAGAACAATTTATTTGTTTTAAAAAGAAATACCAATGTTGATTTTGTTTCGTGAGTATAATTTCCATATTTGTAACGTATTTGTATTATAAAAAAGTATATGAAAATAAATCGTATAATTTCCATACGTCGTACCTTCCTAGCTACGTATTTCTAACGTATTTGTATTATAAAAACAGTATATGAAAATAAATCGTATAATTTCCATACGTCGTACCTTCCTAGCTACGTATTTCTAACGTATTTGTATTATAAAAACAGTATATGAAAATAAATCGTATAATTTCCATACGTCGTACCTTCCTAGCTACGTATTTGTAACGTATTTGTATTATACAAACAGTATATGAAAATAAATCGTATAATTTCCATACGTCGTATCTTCCTAGCTACGTATTTGTAACGTATTTGTATTATAACAACAGTATATGAAAATAAATCGTATAATTTCCATACGTCGTACCTTCCTAGCTACGTATTTGTAACGTATTTGTATTATAAAAACAGTATATGAAAATAAATAGTATAATTTCTATACGTCGTACCTTCCTAGCTACGTATTTGTAACGTATTTGTATTATAAAAACAGTATATGAAAATAAATCGTATAATTTCCATACGTCGTACCTTCCTAGCTACGTATTTGTAACGTATTTGTATTATACAAACAGTATATGAAAATTAATCGCATAATTTCCATACGTCGTACCTTCCTAGCTACGTATTTGTAACGTATTTGTATTATAAAAACAGTATATGAAAATAAATCGTATAATTTCCATACGTCGTACCTTCCTCGCTACGTATTTGTAACGTATTTGTATTATAAAAACAGTATATGAAAATAAATAGTATAATTTCCATACGTCGTACCTTCCTAGCTACGTATTTGTAACGTATTTGTATTATAAAAACAGTATATGAAAATAAATAGTATAATTTCCATACGTCGTACTTTCCTAGCTACGTATTTGTAACGTATTTGTATTATAAAAACAGTATATGAAAATAAATAGTATAATTTCCATACGTCGTACCTTCCTAGCTACGTATTTGTAACGTATTTGTATTATAAAAACAGTATATGAAAATTAATCGCATAATTTCCATACGTCGTACCTTCCTAGCTACGTATTTGTAACGTATTTGTATTATAAAAACAGTATATGAAAATAAATAGTATAATTTCCATACGTCGTACCTTCCTAGCTACGTATTTGTAACGTATTTGTATTATAAAAACAGTATATGAAAATTAATCGCATAATTTCCATACGTCGTACCTTCCTAGCTACGTATTTGTAACGTATTTGTATTATAAAAACAGTATATGAAAATAAATAGTATAATTTCCATACGTCGTACCTTCCTAGCAACGTATTTGTAACGTATTTGTATTATAAAAACAGTATATGAAAATAAATCGTATAATTTCCATACGTCGTACCTTCCTAGCTACGTATTTGTAACGTATTTGTATTATAAAAACAGTATATGAAAATAAATAGTATAATTTCCATACGTCGTACCTTCCTAGCTACGTATTTGTAACGTATTTGTATTATACAAACAGTATATGAAAATAAATCGTATAATTTCCATACGTCGTATCTTCCTAGCTACGTATTTGTAACGTATTTGTATTATACAAACAGTATATGAAAATAAATCGTATAATTTCCATACGTCGTACCTTCCTAGCTACGTATTTGTAACGTATTTGTATTATAAAAACAGTATATGAAAATAAATCGTATAATTTCCATACGTCGTACCTTCCTAGCTACGTATTTGTAACGTATTTGTATTATAAAAACAGTATATGAAAATAAATCGTATAATTTCCATACGTCGTACCTTCCTAGCTACGTATTTGTAACGTATTTGTATTATAAAAACAGTATATGAAAATAAATAGTATAATTTCCATACGTCGTACCTTCCTAGCTACGTATTTGTAACGTATTTGTATTATACAAACAGTATATGAAAATAAATCGTATAATTTCCATACGTCGTACCTTCCTAGCTACGTATTTGTAACGTATTTGTATTATACAAACAGTATATGAAAATAAATCGTATAATTTCCATACGTCGTACCTTCCTAGCTACGTATTTGTAACGTATTTGTATTATACAAACAGTATATGAAAATAAATCGTATAATTTCTATACGTCGTACCTTCCTAGCTACGTATTTGTAACGTATTTGTATTATAAAAACAGTATATGAAAATAAATCGTCATAATAGAAATTGAAATAAGTTTATACAACGTATCCAAAACAGAATAATTCCGTAGATATTGTATTTCTATTTGCATAAGAAGAAATCCTTCTTTGCCAAGACAAGGTTTAATGTAATATTGTAAATAAAAGACAAGCAAACAGATATTTTTAATCGGAAATGTAATATTCTTTGCTCTGACAATTCAATCAAACATTTGTTTAGTTTTAATAATAATTTATTTTATTCATCATGATGATCGTTTTATTGTTTTTAATAACGTTTGGAACAATAGAGAATATCCCCAAAGAAAATAATTTCATTCGACTTAAAAAGAAATTGCACTGTTAATTTTTTCAAGAGCATGACTTAGCACACGTCGTACTTCCTAGCTAATTCATAATTTCTGGAAACATCATGATGACTTAGGCTAATTGCTTAACAAAACAGTTTAACATATAACGTGGTTGATCATTTTCCTATAATGTCTTAAGGCGTACAAGAAAAACATTATATGTATATGGTTTTCCTTTTTCATTTTCTATCACGTCGGATTACTTTCATCCTTCTCTTCCCATATATATATATATATATATATATATATATATATATATATATATATATATATATATACGTCGTACCTTCCTAGCTATATATATATATATATATATATATATATATATATATATATATATATATATATATATATATATATATATATATATAAATAAATAATAAATATTTATTTACAAATATTATTAAATGCCCCCTTTACTAAGGCCGGGCACTCTGAGACAATTTAATAACAAGCTGATCACTATTCGCTGTTCGTTGTATACTAGCCGCCGACTTAGTGTTTACAAAATTAAATTCCTAAGCTAATTTATGGTAGCCAACGGGAAACGCTCTTGACTGCGAATCAGTGGCGCCCGCCGACCGTCGGAAATTAACTGAAAATTGCGTAAGCATGAAACATCGATGTATGTAGGTAATAAATAATTAATATTTATATATATATATATATATATATATATATATATATATATGTGTGTGTGTGTGAAAAAGAATTAGGTAATAAAATCCGTAATCTATTTTCTCGTCCTCCAACAGCCGGCAAGCGAGTACAACATATATTTAACAAGTATTAACAAAATCAAAGTAACCGAACTTTACAATCGTCTTACAAAAGAATAAAAAAATGCCTGTGTGTCTGCTTGTTCATCTCTCGCCTTTTGTCTATTCATTGACATGTAAGAAATGTATTTCTCTTCTTTTGCTTTCTTTTCTCTCAATCAGTCCTTTTTTTCTGTGTGTGCGTATTTATTGTTCTTACTTTTTAAAATATGAATTACTGTGTGTGAGTGCTCCAAAATCACAATATCTGTGTGAAATCATAAAAAATAAAGAAAATAAAAATATTGCACCACGTCAACAATCGTCATCTGTATGTGGGTGTAACAATCACATACTTTTTTCTTTTCTCTCCTTTTCTTCTTCTCTCTTCTGTTAAATGTTTATTATATTTTCTATATGTTTGCATAGGGGTTGTGTGTGTGGCTCTGTGTGCGTCTGTGAGTGTTAATTCTTCTTCATTTTCCTTCTTTTATCAAGTAAACGGTTTATTTTCTCTTGATTTATCAATGGATCGTATTCCATTCTTTATCTTTTTCTTCCTCCCGCTCGATCTCTCTGCCTCGCAAGTTATTGTTCATATATGTTCTTTTTTCTTTCTTCTTCGTTGTTGTGTGACTCAAACTCTTTTTTTATCTCTTAATTAAGACCCATTTCGTTGTGTGTGTAACACTTTGTATTATTTTCTATTCTCATGTTCAGAAATCCTATTCACTGTACCGAATAAATGTCTGTTACAGATACCTCCGAGGGGAAGTTCAATGTCTCGTTAGTCGCAATCAAACCACATACATGTTTTGTTATCATGCAAAACACAAATCATAACTCATAACAGCACAATTCAATTCTACCTTGTGTCGTCCGCTCCTAACGTGACTAGAACATTATTTTAGTCGAAAGGCAATTAATTTTCGTCAAAACAAATCGTTTGTTTCTTTCATCGAGTGGTGTATTTGAAAGGTAACTTAAGCGAAATAAGACAGGCATTGGATAGTATATATATATATATATATATATATATATATATATATATATATATAGCAATGAAAGATAAAGAATAGAATAAGGTGCGAATCAAATTTTATTACAGTTCAATGTTCAAGCAAAGTTCTTTAAAGTCCTTAACTCATGAGTTTTCAAATAAAATCTTCTCCTCAGAGGATCATTACCGCAATGACCTTATTGCAGATGATAAAAATTAAACTTTGAAAATATATATATAAATACATAAAGGCATATAAAACATCAAATATATCGGACCAAAACATACTTTTTTGTAAACCTATACAGTTCATCCAAGTCAAAAAGTTTTAAATAATTCCAGGCAAGATATCAAAGAGGTTGATTAAAAAATAATCCAAATGGTGAATGGTTGTCCAAAAATGCAAAAATTATCCAGGTGGGAAATTCGTTTGCTATCGATGCAGTAGATAGCAGTGAAAAGTGTATTTAAGGTGTATTCAAATCAATAAAACGATAAGAAAACAATAGGGAAAACAAATCATATGAAAAGTCCAGAAAACTCACTTGGTGTTTATGTCCAAATTCAGGGTTCCAGCATGTTGAGCTTTATTTTCATGCGGATATTCACTAATTAAATATATTAGTTGCCTCTTAAATCTTTTGTTTTATTAACCTTATATATATAAAGGCTGGGCACTCTCGAGTAGCTTTAATAACAAGCAGTACAAATAGCTATATGCACGATCCGAACGCCGTTTCGTAGATCACTCTATACTGCCTGGTACATAGCCGCCGATTTTCGCTATTTACATTTAAAGTTCCTCTATATTTACTAACTAATTGGCTATGGCCGATAGGTAAAATCCCCGACTACGAATCAGTGGCGATTTGTGATCGAGGTTCGCGCCTACCGACCGTTTAGAATTAGTTATTTAAATAATTAATATTTATTTATAAAAATATTATTGTATATATATATATATATATATATATATATATATATATATATGGATAATGACATGATGACATAGACACAATTTGTATAGTTTACTGATTTATTAATTCATCAAGTGTCAAACAAGGAATTACAATTCAAAAATACCTTTAAACCATAGCTTTTCACAGATAACACTCTTATTTTCAGAAGCTGTGGCCAATAATAAGTGGATATTCATCAAAATATTCACGTCTAAGAATTCATTAATATCCAAGTATTCTTGGTCAGATCTTCTGACGATAAGAGCATTATCTTTGAAAAGCCATGGTTCAAAGGTATTTTTGTACGTGTATTCCTTGTTTGAACACTTGATGATTTAATACATCTGTAATATTAACAAACGTTATCATTTAATCACTTCATTTGTATAAATGACATATCATTTATATTGAGCTTCACCGTTTCCCGATAGGATCCAATATAATTATATATCCCTGTATTATCCATGAATATATATATATATATATATATATATATATATATATATATATATATAATTCAAGGGAGGGAGACGAAGAGTCAAAATTGTTAGATCCAGAGTTCCTGAGCAGAAGAGTGATTCCTATGAGTTTTGGGGGATAACCAACAAGGTATTGAACAGATGTAACATCTATTTCAAGCTTCATCAACAGAACAAAGGTTATATACTCAGCACCAGCCCAACCTAAACTGTTTGCAAATAATTTTGCATCAAATTCAAAGTGCGATCAGGGGCATTTACTCCCGGAATGTCTCCTCAAACTGAAAATACCATAAGCGACATCTACATATATGTCCGGGAGTTAGTCAAACTTATCAATAATCTAGATGCAAGGAAAGCAACTCGTCCTGAAATATTACTATAATTGAGCTAAAAAAATCTGCATACAGAACTTACTCCTATCTTCACAAAACTGTTGAGTTACTACCTGAAACAGAAATGCTTCCCATCTTTTTCAAAACTTCGTTGGTCTGCCCAGTAATTTAAAATACTAAAGATCGATGTTCTGCATCTCAGTACTGACGGATCAATTTTCTATGCGTCATGAGTAAGTTATTTGAATCTGTGAAAAACCAAGAAGGTATCAATCACCTCAGCTAATTAATCTGATTAGTGAGGAGCAATATTTATTTTGTCCGGCCAGATCAACAGCTAACTGTAATATCACATAGAATCAGTGAATAAATTGATAAGGATTCGTGCCTATGGTGATAGTTCTTGGTATATCAAAGGCCCTTGGTAGAGTCTGCCACAATGTTTTTCTTTACAATGTTTCTAGCTATGCAATATCTGGAAATGGCTTCTAAACTGCCAACTCTTTTCTCTCTGAAAGGTCTATTAAAGTAGATGTTGATGGGTTGAAAATCTAAGCACGTACAATCAATGATAGCGTCCCTCAAGGTTCCATTCTGATCGCAAACCTGTTGCTCATTTAATCAATGATTTTCCAAATCATATTCTGCGATAGAATTGCTAATATCTATGCTGACGACATGACTGTCAGCGGCAACACCTCGAAGAACACTAATAACAAAATCTTGCAGATAATCTCTCCTCCGATATGGACCACGTGGTGCAATTCTAGAAAAAGTGGCTTGTTTCTGTAACACATACAAAACTAATTTTATCTCCTTTTACAACTTTTGTCAAAATTAAAATGAATGACTCTCTCCTTGAGAACACCCTTGACTTTGACAAGTTCCTAAGACTGACTTTCAATCCAAATCTGAAATGGAAGATGTATATCAAATACTTTTCGAAAGAGGCTGGAAAAATGGTTTGATCATTCTACCGCTCCAGAAGGAATCTGACTCCTGATGCAATCATCTACATGAGTCAAATTCTACTTAAGATGGAGTACTACTACCACATCTGGGGAGGTGCCGCTCAGAGCACTCTTTCTTGACAGAGTACTAAATCAACTTCGCAATCTAATGAGAGATGATCTCTTCTCTTTTATGCAGCCCGTTTCTCACATAAGAGACGTAGCTAGTCTTTCCAGACTTTATCGGTATTAACATGGCAGATGGTCGACTAGACTTCAATTCTATAAGACATTTTCAAAAGAACTCCTCTTTTTACCAACACTTCAAAGAACGCATATTTCGTCCTCTGTGTAACTAAAATCAAACGGAACTTCCATGACCAGAGTTTGGTTCCAGTACTTCCAACCTATCGAGCACGTTACTGACATCACATTGTTTTCAAGTTCAATGTCAACAAATATTTGTCGAGTAGTTCCATATCATTTTATAGTACTGTTATATCACCCTACTGAAAATCACACTATTCCTTATCTCCGGGTAGTTTTGGACTCGGTTAGTTGTCAAACCTTAATATACAAAAATGGATACATAGATAGATATAGGTATATAGATAGATATATATGTCATAAAGTAAAATCGATCTTATTATTGATGCTGTTATCGCTAACTTGCGTATTACAAAATCAGTATTCTATTTGAATTTTAATTTTATTTACCGTTCGTCCATGTAAAAAATTAATTCGATTCATTCCCTTCCAGAACATACTTTAACGGACTAGGTATATTTCATAAATAGATTCCATATTTTTTATCAGTATAAAATGTTTATTAAAATGCATGCAGCTATCAAAAATAAATACTACTACTAATAAATTATGTCATTCATTAGTTAAATGATATGAGTTCATTATTCAAATAGAAATAGGTGTAACATAATTCAGAAATGTTATTGAATCCTTAAAATGTATCCGCTGCATCACGTGACGTCAGATGCATTCATTAACAGGTGTCTAATTCAATTTCCCTTTACCTCGTCCAAGTTTACCTTTTTGATTTTTGTATTTGTCCGCAACTTCTGAATTCTAAAAACCGGTAACAGATTCGCTGACAGAATAAATCATCACACTGCACCTGCTGTATGTGTATTAATTAACAAAAATAACCAATGTTACCAGCGATATATTAAATATAACGTGTATTTTCTTTTTTTCTTCTTCTTTCCGTTTTCCAAGCTGTTCATTTTCTTTTTCACTTCGATTGTGTTTTTATTTAATTACTTAACATCCTGAATTAATAGATACAACATTATATATATATTTTTTTATATTCCCTACTATAATACAATTCAGATATGCTTTCATTCATAAAACACTTTCAACTTTCATTAATACTTTCTTTATAAAAACAAGTCATTATTTAATACTGCAAAGCTAAACTCAGATGGTCCTGCCGACATAATTTTCCTATATGTATATTTATACATTACTTACATATGTCTACAGGATTACAGCAGATAAAATTATCCGTACGCAGATTGCAAACAAACAATTACATCAATAATATGTTACAACTTGAATTTATTTTTTGTTTGCGTACACAATTATATAGTACTAATTGAATGTAATCTCTGTTGGCGGTCTTTTTTTTACTATAGCGTCGCAGGCGATCCAGAACTAAGAAAACTACAATATGTACATATGATCGTTACTTGTTTATATATATACATACATTTGTCCAAACAATGAATTTTTTTTTCTTATTAAGTAAATGTTTCCCTATTAGCTAAATCCTATTTCAGTCAACTAAATTATTTAGATATAGTAAAAAACAATTAGAAATAAAACTGACAAGATAAAGACACCAAAACAACACCGGATAGTCGTTCTATTATATATATATATATGTATATATATATATATATATATATATATATATATATATATATATATATATATATATATATATATATATATATCTAAACAGCGGAACAGTCTGTCCGTGGATGACTATATAAGCCCCCATTCACGTTGTTGTGTGATGTCTCCTGCTTCTTCTTTGCGTAATACAAAGCTCTTTGTAAATTAACAAACTGAGCACGGTGGAAGCATCGGTCGGTGTTTATATAAATATACATTGTAGATATCATTTATGAGCGCTTCTCCCGTAGCCTATTCGTAAGAGTTGCAAGGTGTTAACTAGTTGGTTGCAGGTTCGACTCCTGGCTTTGGAGCGGTTCTAGTCTAGCCGCACTGAAGAACTGTTATACAGCGAAAAAATCTGTCTGTTGATAATTTATATATATATACATATATATATATATATATATATATATATATATATATATACTGAACATTATATATAGAGAGATATAATCTAGCTATCTCTATTGGTCTATTTTAATCGACGTTGGAATTACCAACTCACGAGATTCGCACACGAGGTCGCGTCCCATCATATATGCTTAATCCGTCAATCATAAATGATTGTTGCTTTATTGTTGATAAAATCAGTATTTTACCATATTTTTTTATCTTTTTGCTATTCATTCGTGTTCCCGCCTACCAACATCATTCCATCTATGTCTGCAACAAACGTTTTCTCAAACCAAACCCTTAATTACACTGACAGCAATATATCAGAAGAAAATGGCTAAGATGTGTTGGTTCAAAGGTGATTGTATCTGCTACAATATATAATAATTAATGCACCCACAATCTCCCTCACTCTGGCTATCTATCTCCGTCTCTGTCTCCCTCACACACACACACACACACACACACACACACACACACACATATATATATATATATATATATATATATATATATATATATATATATATATATATATATATATATATGACATTGGTTTTGTTTGCTTATATTATATAATAATCCTACTTGCGTCAGGGTTGTCTGATAAAAGTTCCGTGTAATGATATTTCGGGAAAATATCCCTTCGTCAAATGTGTGTTCAACCGTAATTCAAACGTTTAATTAAGGTCGCTTCCAATGAGAGTCATTACGCAGAAATTTAAATGGATCTGAAATTAAATTAAAAACGTGTTTTTATTTTTGTTAAATTTTGCATCAAGTTCACTTTTACATTTATGTACCAGTTTTAGTGTTAGTATTTTAATGTTTTTATTATGTATATTTATAAATCTTATTTTATTTATTTTAACGTTTAATTCTTTTAGTTTTTTAATTAATGTTCGCCTGTCACGCGGTCAATTTAGTTTATTACATTTTTATTGTTATTTTTATAAAAGCAGAGCATCTCCTTCCAGTCAAATAGCCTATGCAGATCTAAGTTTGAAGAGAGTATGCATAGCAACAAGACAGAATGTTCATGTCAACAGTTTGTATAACATCCGATTAAAAGTAGACTATAAATAGGTAGATATACAGGCACCGTTGTCATCTGACATAATAGTAATAGACTGAGGTCATAAATGGTTGGTTACTTTTAATGTCGCAAAGATAAAGCTACTTTTCTTTTCATAACTACAACAAACCTCTTTAACCACCGATTTTCATGGAAAATAACACCCTACCTGAGAGTTCAACATTCAAACTCCTCGGCATAACATTCGCAGGTAACAGTAATTGGGACAAATACATTGAAGATATTTCAAAGGCTGCTGCAAAGAAGGTGGGACACCTTTACCGTGCTAGTAAACTTCTAACAACTAACATTACCCTGTATTTCTACAAAGCCACAATCCGCCCATTCATGGAGTATTGTTGGCACATCTGGACTGGTGCATCCTCCACTTGTCTCTCCCTCCTAGACAAGGTCAAAAAAAGAGTCGCCAACTTAATAAGTCCCTCACTATCCACCAAGCTCCAGCCTCTGTCCCTTCGCCGCAATGTTGCATCCTTGTGCCTGTTTTACAAATACTTCAATGGAGTGTGCTCCGATGAACTAGCTACTCTAGTGCTTCCTCGACGTAAGTACACTACACCCATTCAACAATCAGCTAGATCCCATCCACATTCACTGTGGAGGTCCCCAGATGCCAGAGAGCCTTCTACTTCAATAGCTTATTTTCCTCGTGCTGCCGTCCCCTGGAACCCCCTCCCTGTTCCTTGTTTGACCGACTGTACCGACATACAGAAGTTTAAAACTAATCTAAACAGATTATCTCGCTTCATAACTCCCAACTTAAGATTACACCCAAAACCTACATCCTAATGCTCAGTAACCCCTTACGTCTACAGTGGCGGCCTGCTTTGGTTTGGGTGTAATATTTTTTTAAATGATACTGTCTATTAGTAATGTTGATATTCAACACTGCTGGATTCATTATGTTTCATTATATACGTTTTATCAAATGTATTATAAACGGTCATATATTGTAATATTCTTCACTATATATACACACATATATATATATATATATATATATATATATATATATATATATATGCGTGTGTGTGTGTGTATGTGTATGTGTGTGTATGTGTGCGTAGAAGAGAAAAGGGAAAAGTATATACACCAACATATACCATCATAATACAATCAAAATTACTCATGTATTTTTTCTAATGAATCACCATTCATCACGGCTTAAAAGCCCTTGAGGACAAGGGCCAATGATATGGGCAGTTGAATTATGTTGATTATCCTGAAAGGATTAAAACCCTTACCCTAACGCTAACCACTCAACTCAAAACAACATCCTACCCAGAATAAAACAAGTATACCCCTTTTATTAGAAACATCGCTCATGAAATATATCAACTAGCGAACAAAATAGGGGAAAGCAAGAGCCACGATGTTTCGGAAAGCTCGACTTTCTACTCTCTACTGTCAATTCATACCCCGTCTTCATAAGTGAAAAGACTTCGTCAGAAATGAAATATTTTATTTACAATTTGAAACCATAGACATGAGAGAGATTGGGAGGGGATAATAGAGAGAAGGAAAAAGCGTTTGATCTTTGTATCTCTATACTGTAATTTTGATCTAATTCAGTATTCTAATTTTTCAATACTTTTACATTTTTAAATACACATTCACACCACATATAAATTAGTAGGTTCAGTGTAAAAGAGTACTAAACAAGTGCTTACAATGTTGGTTGAATTGACTCAAGTTGTTAAAAATATGGGATTTTGTATGATTTATGTTTGAAATGAAATATTCTTCAGTTTAGCATGCTTCAATTTAAAATAAAATTTTCTTTTTTTTTTCAGGTTTATGTTTTAATTAGAATTTCAAAATTAAGTCTGCCAAATCAACCATTCGCTATAAGTTCTTCCAGAAATATCATCACAATAAGAAGTAGTCAGAACATTGACAAAAAAAACTACTACTCAATTGCCGGAGAATTTTATTTCCACGTGCGTTGAACAACCATATAATATAATACAACGTCCCCTTTTGTAAATATCGTTACCATTTTATTTTACTCGTACATGAATCTTGCTTCAGAATGTTGACATCATAAAAAATGACCCATAAATTAATGATATGTAATTGGTTAATTTTAAAAAAAAAACAATGAACCATTTAGATTTCCAATTCATAAAATGCGGTCCAATACAATATTTTTCCGCTAGTTGTAATGTATAACCTACTTTCAAAGAATACAATTCTTAAAGATACTAAGTTTTATCCTACATCGAGCATTTTACATGACTTCTCCCAATGTTTCTGAGTTTAGTACTCTGATCCAGAAATATTATTATTATTGAGCCGTAATATCCTTTGCTAAGTTAATTGTATATATCTCTTGAAAAAGGCAGTTAGTTAATAGATATGATCGACTTGGTATCACCCTTAGTTTAACTGTCCTCTGATAAAGCTGTAGATTTTCCTGGTTACTAGCATCCCCACGGGAGCAGATTTAGACACAAGGTCGGTTTTAATGTGAAGAAAAGTCCAGTTTAAATAGGGGCACTCTGATTTGATACAAAATTAACAATTGCCTCATAGAAGGGTTTCTCTTTTACTGACCGACGACGGAAAATATTAACTGTAGTATAAATACATAAACTACATGTTTCTCCTAGTTAAAAGGCCAAGTGAAATACGTTATAGTTTAAAGGTCCTGTTTGAAAAGGCCTTTAATTTCCTCTTCTTCAGCTGAAGATAACCAGAATAAAAGCTTAGATAAGTAAAAATACATATCTAAAAACAGTTAAAGCTAAGAAAGATATAAATTAATTATAACAATACCCTCGTCGCTTTCATCATGTATGAAAATGTTTCAGCTACGAAGCTGAGCGAGGAAACGGGGCAACAGCTTCACTCTAACAAGAAATGAAGACGAACAGAGTCTATAGTCTCCAACGTTGCATATATAAGCGTAACATATTACGATCAAAATTGTTAAACACCGCAGCAATGTGCCCCGTGGATATCAAGCTGAGCTAATCGACGGTCTGTACGCACAGATATTTTAGTGTTTGCGTTTTGTTTGACCAAGGATACATTTGCTCTCTAACTTCGTCAGGCGTATACTCACTTTGTTATAACGTGTTTTCACTGCTCTTTCTATAACCCATACATCCCATCGAACTTACAAACTCTCTCTGTGATATCATTTGAGATGACCTTCGTATGACGTTAAAGTAAATTCCGTAATGAAGCCCAGATGCTTTAGCTTCATTGTGTTCGTAGAGTCACTTGTTAATTATAATTAGTCCTAGGTCAAAGTTTGGCTGGATTTGGAAGACTTGTCAAGACCCCATCTATAGATTTAACAAATACAGACCCACTCGGTTGAAGTGGTTGCCTCTACTCCACCATACCAACCTGATTTTCATAGTTCCTAGCTATTTCCACCATTTTTCTGCGTACTCTATCTCCCAACCCTATAAGTTAAGAAAGCTCTTTCTGACTTAAAATTTCCTCGATATGACGCAAAACTGCATACGTTTGTGAGGACCGGACTTAGGAGCTGGAAGGGGTATGCAATGATACCTTAGCTTCGATTACTTCCGGATGTAATTTTACTCGGGGTGCTAGTAACTGCCAGGGTCCCACTTATTTCTGAACTAAAGTTTATCAATAACAGATTATTTATTTACTAAGTATAAACTTACAAATAAAATGTATCTACACACTATTCGTATACAAAATAAAATTTCTTAAATATTTGAAAATATTAAGAACTTCGAGAAACATTAACTTTCATTAAAATGATTAAATTCTGCATTAATGAACGAGACAACGGTTGATATGCCGTAGAACAAAATTAGAATAACAAATTTGAGAATGTCAGCATAGATTCCGTCGTTCCTTTATAAGAGAGATTAACTTATGTAAAAAGCCTAATTCTTAGTTTTTTTATTACACTACAAATAACTTCTTAAACATGAATTTCAACCCCATAAAACCAAGTGGATTGGTTTGACACAATATTAAATAAACTATACTAAATTTGTAAACGAAGGTTTTGCTGGGGGCGGCTACTATACAATGCGACACAATAGAGTGTGTAATATTTCCACTAGAAAATCTGTAAGTAATTGAATATCCAGTGTAGCAGCAAGTTCTGAGAACATATCCCAGAAAGGAATGTTGGAAAAAAGTCAGACGCAATCCACTATGACTATGCACTATTTACAGCTATATACTTAGATAAGGGTGCTGTTAAACCTTACATAGTGATAAAAGTCATAAAAGGGGAGAGTAGCAACCTTAGTTGAAGTCTATTTTCGTAATGATGTTGGCTTAAACAGAGTTGAAATGAAGAAGATAACGAAATACTAAGGTCTTATGTACGATATGAAAAGAAACTGGAATCTTAGGAAGATCTCTATCATTCCAGTAATGATCAGAATTACCGGGTGCATGAAACAGAATTTCACAAACAACCTGGCGAATAAACCCGGTGAACCAAGTGCAAGAGAGATTTAAAAATAGGATTAAAGGGACGGTTAGAATCCTAAAAAAATAGCTCAGTTGGAGTCTCTTAAATAGTGGATAACTGTCACAAACAAAAAGGGTAAGAAAATTGGAATCAAATGAATAATAACAATTTTGAAACGAGACACAACTTTCAACGACCCTAATCGGCTTTGCATGATAACAGCCCATGAGAGTAACAATGGCATTGAATGTAAATAGCGGGACTCGTGGAAATTCCACAGTTGCATCCTTCTATCTGTTGTATACTACTGTCGTGCATTTTATGATCGTCAGGCACAAACGCAGACCCCACACTATTATTTTACCACCTTTGTTCAAACTGAAACATATTATATAAGTATTCTTGTTCATGTAGTTTCAGAATATATCTGGTTAGGGAGGGGGGGTCTATCTCCAAACCTCTTGTATGAGTTTGTGACATATTTCCATTCTCCTGACGTCCGTTATTATTATATTACATTTGCAAAGACTGAAACATACTGATCTAAGTACGTTAGTTACTGGAGCTTCAGAATAGTTGTGGTTATTATGGTCTGCGTACAAAACACATGTAGGAGTTTGCGACATATTTCAATTCTATGGACGTTCAGTTTGAACACAGACCTGACGATAGTGTTGTACAATATTTGAACAAAACAGATACTACATTGCGATCCAAAGCCAAGATGGTGTATTTTAGTTCAAGTTTCACGTTGGACACAACAATGACATCATATAAAAAGGTTACAATATTACTTGTTTGCATTATATCCTAAACAACATTGCGATCCCATCTTTTGGAGAGTTATAACATGAATAGCGTGTTATTATATAGACTAGTTGTCCTTACCAGCGTATTTTTACTTACATATTTTATTTTTATTTCTTTTTACTTGAAGTTTATTAGAAACTGATGACCAAAAAGTTTCATAAAAATGTTTGGTGCTTGTATAAAAAAATGTTTTTGTCTTTTAGTGTTGGAGAGGTAAATAAGTGGCAGGTAACTCTTCACAACAGCTCTAGCTTTCGAATAATATATTTCTAACCCTAACCCTTACCCTAACTCTAAACCCTAACCCTAACCCTAACCCTAAACCCTAACCCTAACCCTAACCCTAACTCTAACCCTTACTCTAACCCTAACCCTAACCCTAATACCTAACCCTAACCCTTACCCTAAACCCTAACCCTAACCCTGTTATGTCTAATCGACGTTCTCCTTGCACAGTAGCCACATTTGCAACGCCAATTAAAGCCATCAGTTTTGATTACTGGAAAATCTTGCTTAATATTCGTGGTAAGAGTTACCTGCCCCTTATTTTCCTCACCAACACTAAAAGACAAAAAAAAATGTTTCGGCTTTTCATTATACAAGCACCATCTGTTTATTTGCATTTACGACGATTTAATTTTTTTTTAATCGCATACGGATATCAAACAAACTTTTAGAATCCCAATTTAGTTCTCGCTACTGACTTTTTGTTATAAATCTTAATGAAGCACACTTTCGAGTTTTCCTGCTGATTACAAATTCATAGTGCAGAACAAACCATTAGTATTTGTTAGATAAGAGAAACGTAAAATGATTTTCCTTGGATATAAGAAGGGAAAAGTTTACATTTTGCTACGACAATTTAATTATTTAATTCGTGTACGAACAACAATTAAATTTTAAATTACTAAGAATTTAAAGTAATTAAATGACAATTGCGATGTACTTTGAAAAGTTAATAGTGTCCAAAATGAAGTTACATTTACTTCAACAATAAATCGCCCCAGACAAGGCAGGAAGTCACTTGAGACAAAGAGCTAACAGTAACGAAATATGATTATCGCAAAGACAGAAATGCCTGTTGGCCTTAGTCTTAGAAAAGACCCAGGCTATAAACAGGAGGAAAACAGTCAACAGAAAAAAGCTCTACAAGCCTGCAGTTCTTGTAAAGCAGCTACTGGAATAAGAAACTGTATTACAATGAGGGGTAAAAAAAGCGAATTGATTGCGACCACTAGACCAACGAGGCCAAAGAGCTGGAACAAAAGAAGCAGGAAATAGATTGCATTATTCTGTAGAGCACATGCTATGATAGTATTTATAGAAAAGACTGAGACTAGCAACATCATGTCTATGAGAGAGAGGGTGCAGAGAAAAAGAAATGGTAGGGCCAATCAAATTACAGATACGATTTTTCACCTTATCAAGAACCCTCAAATGGGACAGAGATTCATCAGCCCAAATATAACAGCAATACTTTAAGAGAATATAGAAAAAGATATAAATTTGTTTGAAAATATTAGTAGCATCCCTAACTAAAGGTTGCTAATACATGTGTACTGATAGCGATTATTCCTTTTTATTTGGCGCCCTCTATATTTAAAAAATTAATTGATTTATTAAAATCGGATAAAAAATAAAAACAATACATGAATACGTATTAATATTTTTACTATTTTAAAATTCATACCATTTTCTGTCGATATTCAAGATGGCGCCCATATGAAAAAAACTTAGCTAATCAAAATGCGACATGATGTCTGTATTAAATAAATGTCTATTCTTTATAAATTACCGATATAATTAAATATTAAAATCAATACTATATGTGTTAAATAAAAATAATTTTTACGAAAATACTCGGATGAAAACCATATGTTCGTTGAACAGAATGAAGTATCTACCTTGCATTAAACAACTATTAACGTAAAAAAAACGTTCAATAAACTTGCTCAACTTTATATATCAGATATTAATCGTTTGTTTATAACTACTTAACTCCCATCAAGTCTTTAAACACTTACTGTGATCTCACATTTTCATTTTCTTCTTTTCATAACCTCTAGCGCCCGCTGAGATTATGATCAACTCGAGGAATATTTATCTAAATATATAGACGTAATTGTTATTTACCCCTTCTTTTTATTTCCTTCTTGTTTTGCTATTTTATCAAAACAATATAAACAATAGTTTTCTTTCCAATAGATGGAACAAAACGTCGAACAAGATAGAAATCCAATTTGACAATGTTGGATTAACAAAAACGCTATCAAAATACGGCAAAGTCATGTATTTAAAATCAGGGAAAAGAGATATAAGCGAATGTGAAAGAACATGTCAAACTCAAATTAAAAAAATGATTTTAAATTCTCATAGTGTTGACAGTGTGAAGGCTTAATATCATGTTCAACGCACATTATAAACATATAAGCATTATTTGATATAGGGGGACGATTATTACGCACTTTATAGCACACCATCATATAATAATTAGTGTTTATCATTTCATGACTTAAGTTTAGAAATACCGCAATCAGTGGATATTTTAAGCATGTTTCTGTGTCAAGCTATATTAATTAGTTTGTTTTTTTTACTTATCGTTTCATTCCATACACACGCTGTTTCATATTGCTCTTTGAAAATATACTGTCTAGGTAGGTTATAAGGGGTGTCATACTCTAGATGCAACCATCGATCTAATATCAGTGAAATATTTTGAAAATCAACAATCGTGCAATTTAAATGAAAAATTCATTTATTTAATTTTTTTTTTGCAAGCTTTCGTTGTAGAACCACTTTGTCAGACGAGACTGTGTTATAGTTTTTTTTTCCTTATTTTCTTCCTCCTCATTTTAATGGTATTAACCCCGAGGGGTTGAATCACGATATGAGCAGAAACAGACGTCAAGTTCTTAAAGACGTTAGGATAATTTTAGTTTGGCGATGTTATGCGCAGATTAGCGCTTTTTAAGTAAGGAAATTGACATCTTTGGAGCACGCATTAGAATGTATTAAAGTAAAATATTTTGAAAATCAACAATCGTGCAATTGAAATGAAACATTCATTTATTGAATCTTTTGCAAGCTTTAGTTGTAGAACAACTTTGTCAGACGAGACTGTCTTATAGTTTTTTTCTTCTTTTCTTCTTCCTCATTTTAATTGTATTAACCCCGAGGGGTTGAATCACGATATGAGTAGAAACAGACGTCAAGTCCTTAAAGACGATCAAAATCCGACACTTTAACCACTCGACCAATTTAGAACAGCGAATAAACTGTAGGTATATATATATATATATATATATATATATATATATATATATATATATATATTATTTTATCATTTTATAATTTTATAATTTTTTAACTAGTGTTGAGCTTTTTCTTGCTTTCTTCAGATATATATTCCATATATATATATATATATATATATATATATATATATATATATATATATATATATATATATTCTGCGGTTTCAAGTTGGTCTGATGAAGCTATAAATGAAAGAAAAGTAGATTTCAAAGTATACACCGAGAGAAACCACATGTCTATTGTTCCCGCCCAACTTCATTGCAATCATTAAATACTTCTTTAATCACTTCGTCACCTCTGACATTTTCACCTGTGGCCTTTTTTCTGTTCCATGTGTCCGTTCGATACTATTGTATTTAATAAAGTATTAAAATGTCAGAAATAATTTTGTCGTCATATTTCTGATGATAGAGTGTAAGAGAACAGAAACCAGTTATGAAGGGGGTATTTTCATCCTGATTCTTTTTCAGAGATAACACATACATATTGGTAATAGGTGAGCCTAGCTGTCGGCAGCACTTGTCTATCGCTCACCGCCATATTGGCAATGAAAGAGGAACTTTGTTACTTTGAGGTTGCCTATTTGTTTCAATATTGTAAGTGCAAATATGTATTGCGCGGTACACACACTTCAAGTCTAGTGTGCATTGTGCACGACTGCCGATACAAGAGTCAGTCAAAAGTTATATATATATATGTACACACTTAGCGTGGGAACGACATCGACAATTTGGCGTGAACACTAGACAGACATCTCTAAAACGATAACAGACCACCCTAAAGTAAATATGACGTAATGGCTTCTGGCGTCGACACTTAGAGTTTTTTTATTTACTCAAGGGATGGTTTCGTTTGCCAATTCTACGGTATATTAACCCGTTTTGGGTTATATAATGCAGTAACACACAGGCTACGAACAAAGTGTTATATATGTTCTTATTATTAACTCAGTCTATACTGTCCTAGGTCACTGCAGGAGAAGTCCTTTTATTTTTATTCCAATCCAGAGTGACCCTTTTACGGGAGTTGGCTTTTTAACACATTTAAAACCGACCTTTTGTCTAACTTTGCCCTCGGTGGGAGGCAAGTAAATAAGAACACACAGTTTCTATTTAACATAATTTAATGTAAACGATTCCTTAAACGCGATTAATAGAATGCAAGTTGCTAATTTAGATGCGTGTGAACATATCTTTCTAATAGTATTACGGTGTAAATGGGGTCAGTATTAGCTTAGTCGACTCATAGTCAACGTCAGTATCCATGGTAATACTCATTTTGCAGCTCTTAGTTGGTGAGGATACCAATATGTAGTTTCTATGTGGCCTAATTCATTCATATATCACATATGAAGTAAGGTGAGATTGTCCCCTATTTCAGTTATCGAAATAGCAAAATAAACAAAAGCTACACTTTTTTGCCATTCATGTCCCTCTGAATTGACCCGTGTCATGAGAAACACGTCATTTTTCAATCGCATTAATCGATGTTTCCATTTTGTCCGGATCTATATGTTCTTTTTGGTCTTTTTAAAAAGACGTGGCAAGCAATTTACTTTCCCATTAAAATGTACTACGATCGCTACACGTTAAACAGGGGTAATTTATCTAGTAAGATATGAGTGCGCATTCAATAATGCGCAATTATATCTTACTAAATAAATTCTCAAACATAATCTAATATGTTCTAACGAATTGCTTTAAACGGTTCACAGCTTATTATTTTACTCATAAAAAACACTGAATATATATTTTTTATTGATTAACACTAAAAAGTAACCTAAAATACATGTTACATCTGATTAACAGATCAAATCATTGCGGTTATGTTTACTCATACGTGTAGCCATACATTACATCACATTCAGATGTATCGTATAAATTCAGAATGTTTACGTTAACATCAACTATAACCTGTAAGTTTAAAATGTATTGCAGCTTTCTTTTTTGGTGTATCTTCATTTTGTCACTGTCGTTAAATGAATAATAGCGTAATTAAAAGGGTCGGAGGTTATATCGGACGAAACGTTGTGATAAACACACAAAAGATGAGAACAGTAGTCCGAATATACCAAATTCTACAAGTTATAAACCCTCATCTAAAAATTTCTGAAACGTAATTAGAGTTTTAAAACTTTCTTCGTTCAAACATGAATGATCACGTGTGGAAAATGCTGCATTTTAACCCGTTATCATTTTTCTTCAGTCTACTTGACAGTAGTTTTGAAATTATAAGCTGTCATTTCTCTGAACGTGTTATACAAAATCTAAACGAATAGAAAACGAAACCATTGAGACGATTCAAACACTATTCAAACACTATTCGAACACTATTCGAACACTATTCAAACACTATTCAAACACTATTCAAACACTATTCGAACAGTATTCAAACACTATTCGAACACTATTCGAACACTATTCAAACACTATTCAAACACTATTCGAACAGTATTCAAACACTATTCGAACACTATTCGAACACTATTCGAACACTATTCGAACACTATTCAAACACTATTCAAACACTATTCGAACACTATTCAAACACTATTCAAATACTATTCAAACACTATTCGAACAGTATTCAAACACTATTCAAACACTATTCGAACACTATTCAAACACTATTCGAGCACTATTCAAATACTATTCAAACACTATTCGAACACTATTTTGGAAATTATCTGAGCAACAATAAATATAAACGCTTACTTAAAACAATGGATACAGTAAATAATTGTTCCTATCCAAACATTCATTTGATAATTGTACTATTCCCAGACAAAACATATCAGTGAGGTGAGCGCTATTCTGAAGAAGTAAAGTTCCCTGGTTATATCATGTGTTTCAGGATCCGTATTTATTATAACTGTTAATGAAATATTTATTTATTTCACTTTACTTCCACTAAGACGAGGCATATTGTAACAGAAACGTTAGGGGAAGCTGTGAATTAGGGTCTAGATTAAATTAAGAGAAGATATGTTGGATGTTGGGATTTTTGCAACAAGATAGTTGTTCACTTTACATTTAAATTGATGCATGTTGGTATAGTCCGGAAACAGAGAACAGGAAGGGAATTTGAAAAGACCAGAGTAGAAATTTTCCAGCATCCAACGACCTCTCCGGTAAAGGAGTGGGACTTTTTTACTCGTCAGGTTTGTCGGAGATATTTACGTTGCGGGGTACAAGTTCGATAAGATCGGCGGAGCCAATTTCGTGGAAGTACTTGTAAAACTATGCACTTATCTCATCTCTCAGCCCCGTCTCTCTCACTCTCTCTCTCTCTCTCTCTCTCTTTCTCTACACTTATGAGCCGTATACCAGCGAAGCATGCGTTTGTGAATAATTATATTTCATAAATACATATATATATATATATATATATATAAGTAAGAAAAGGAAGTCAACATCTTAGAAGCACGGATTATAATGTATTAAAGTGAAATATTTTGAAAATAAATAATCGTGCAATTTTAAATTAAAAATTCATTTATTTAATTTTTTTCACGAATTTTCGTTGTAAAATACAACCTTGTTAAGCGAGACTGTCTTATAGTGTGTTTTTCTTCTTTTCTTCCTCCTCATATTGGTGGTATTAACCCTGACGGGTCGAAAACACGTCAAGATCTTACGACGTTATTGTTAGTCCTGGCGATGTTGAATACGCTGATTGGCGCTTTTTTAAGTAAGGAAAAGAAATAAACATCTTAGAAGCACGGATTATAATGTATTAAAGTGAAATATTTTGAAAATCAATAATCGTGCAATTTTAAATAGAAAATTCATTTATTTAAAAAGAATTATTCGCGAATTTTCGTTGTAAAATACAACCTTGTCAAGCGAGACTGTCTTATAGTGTTTTTTTCTTCTTTTCTTCTTCCTCATATTGGTTGTATTAACCAAGCACCAATCAGCGTATACAACATTGTCAGGACTAAAAATAACGTCGTAAGATCTTGACATGTTTTCGACCCTTCAGGGTTAATACCATCAATATGAGAAGGAAGAAAAGAAGAAAAAACACTATAAGACAGTCACGTTTGACAAGGTTGTATTTTACAACGAAAATTCGCGAAAAAAAAATTAAATAAATGAATTGTTCATTTAAAATTGCACGATTATTTATTTTCAAAATATTTCATATTCATACGAGGTGGAAACAGTCGGTCACCACAAGGAGTGAATGGCAACAATAATCACTCTGTCAAGGCGTATAGTGAAATAAAGATAAAACAAGATGGTGGTCCGGCGTCACCATTCAGAAAGAGCTTTGAATAGCTATGTGAAAGAGTCTCATATAACTGCGGTAGATTGATGACGTGGGTATTATGGGGGTAATGAAGAAAAGACAGTCCCGAAAATCAGACGAGATGAGGTCATCAGAAAGTGCAAGGAGTATATGCTACAGGCAGAAAGGAGCGCCTGCTACCATTCTAAGTTCATGCGTTAATTGTTGCTTATCAAATTGTTACCGCACAGAGATTTAAAGCGTGACACTATTAGTATTGGGATTATGTATCGTTTGAGAATTCTTAACTTTCTCGCGTCACACAGACTGCATCATTCCGAGATAGTGTATTTAAGTAAGTTAGCTTTTCATTGGGTATTGTTTAAAAGAGGCATTCCTTAGGTACACGTTTACGTCTAAAAAGTTTACATTTGAAAAGTTGGTCTCAATTATGATCTGTAAACCTAGGTCTGTAAGGTGTGTATTCAACTGCTTGCTTACGAAATCTATAAAATGGTTGACCGTTACAGTCACGGTAGAGGCACAAACCATTATCTCGATCTATAACCCTGTATTTCAGAGAGTAGAAAAGAAATAATTGCATCAAGTCGCAGATGTCCGAGCTGACGTACGAACCCATAGAAACATCAAAATGGTTCTCTGGGTCAAATTTGATGACGCAGGACTTGTTGTCAAATAAGAGAAGTGTATCTTTAACTTCCTGTATGGTTTCAAGTTAAAAGTTGCTGGTGTTAGTGTGCTGCTGCGCTAATCTTAAAGCCTTGTCTAAGATGTTTGCTTTACTATAAAGGTAAAACCTATTCTGGGTTAATGAGGTAAAGTGACATAGATTTTATCCAGAATAACCTTGGACCAATCTATATTTGATTGTGAGGTGTTCCAGAGGCGAAGACATGTCTAATTCCTTATTTGGTGTTGTTCTTTCTAAGAGTATGTTCACTGATTATTCCAACTTCGATCTTGGCTAGGTTGGTTTAACAACAGGTGGCTCATTGTTAAATCAAGGTTTGTATTCTTTAAGGGATATATTTTTATTTCATACAGATTGGCTGCCATATAATTTATTTTCAGTATCAATAACGTTAATGTTATTATGTATGTTTGGGAACCTAGCTGATTTTACTGGTAATCTTTCCTGTGTCTCAACTGCTAGTGTCCATCGTTATTTCATCCATAAAGGTTATTAGTTTTTTTCCGAAATAAATGAGGGTACTAGTACTGTCTTTAAACATTTTCATGTATTTTCTGGAAATCATAAGTAGTGTGAGTAAATCTTAGTCTATGAATAATATCCAGCTTCCCAAATCCCTCACCCTAGGTGAGAATGGTCAATCGTAAAATTGGCTAATTCCTACCTACGATATTCCAGATACAGCAATCTTTGTGTAACCAAAGCACTTGCTCTTATTAGATCATATGTTAACCTTTATACTAAAATATATAAAGGTATTTTTTATTGTTTTCATTAAAAAATATGACTAATCAAGGATAACTTAAACTTAAGGAAAGTATAGTTTAAATGTAGTCTTAATGCGTTAGTTAATATAAAAATAATAAGAAGCCAACTATACCATTATTAAAAATAATTATAAAAATACTATCAACATATTTCAATATAAATTTAGCCAGTATGAATAAATGCATGAAATATAACATATGCTTATAAATTAGCAAACAAATAAGTAACCATATCTATCAACTAAGCTTCAAATATTTATATTGTATGTGTTTTATAGGATTAAACTAATTTTTACTTCCTATAAAAAAAACTATTATTATATTGATTCCAACGCTTCACTAACAATTCGATGCCTTTTTTGTCGAACGAATTGTCTTTGATCCCAAAATATGCCTCAGTTTCCGATATCGCTTCTGCATTGCCGCCTTATCCCTTTCTCTGGATCATACCCTTGCAGTCTGCAAACAACTAGTGGTCGCTAGATGTCAGATCCAGAGCAGACGGTTGTCTCGGAAACTATTCGTACTGCAATTCATGTAGTGTTGGTATCGTTGCGATCGACTTGTCACACGGTTTATTTTCTTTGTGAAAGAGCACGTTTTCTTTATTTGTGGTCGATTTTTACTATGTTATTATTTGAACGCACCAATAATACAATATAATATTCGATATTGATTGTTCTATTTTTGCCAAGGTAACCGGTGAACAAAACCGCTTGTGGATCCAAAAATATGGTGGCCAAAACCGTGCCTGCTGATGTTTGTGCCTTTGCTCGCTTTGCACGGTTTTTATCTACTGATACTTACTCAGCCGACTTTCGATTTGATTGGTATGAAGTAGTGGATCCATGTGTTATCCACTGTTACATATTAGTGCAAAATAAGCAACGCTCTGAATCGTCGAAGTGTTCTCGTCTTTGATCGATTGTGACCAAACGCTGCAACCATTTCAAACACAGTGGTCTCATTGGCAAGTGTCTATGTCAAATGGTTCATATACTGTTTTCTTACATATTCATTTCTGCTATCTCACGCACCTTAAATGTACGATCGTCCGAAACGAGTCTGTAGATGCTTTTATGTTTTTCGGGACAACTGCTGAATTTAAGCGATCCCAGCATTCAGCAACATTTGAGATATGTACGACCGTGCTAGCGTTCCACGTCTTAACCGTTGGTTTCAACAACGGATATATTACTAAACTGTTTTTTCTTAACCCGTGGATTTTCAAAAATGTATGTTTTTTTATAATCAGAGAACATAAAGATTACACAGTAATATTATAGTTCTATATAACATGTATTTGACAATATAAAAATATTTAAAAATACAATTATACAAGGTTGTTTTGAGCAAATAAAATAATCTTCAATGAAAAAGTTGATTCTTCATGGTGAACTTCAATTTAAAAAACTTGAAACATTTAACTATAAGTTTTTTTATTAAAATACTTATTCAATAACAAAATACTATTACGTTATTTTATGCTGAATCTGTATTACTTCATTTTTTCTGTGAACCAAATTACAAGCTGCATAAGAAACGAAGTTATGATTTTTAGAAATGGTCTTAATAACATACGCGGCTATAATTTTTCTGCAAGAATATATCTATTCGTATTCAGTCATAATAAGAAAATAACCGACCACATCGGATTATAATCTGTTTCGCACTACAATAACCTTAAGAACTCATGACTGTTTCCAGAAACGTTTAATTCAATTCCTCCGAATTCCATATTTTTAATATTTTACCCGTTCTACCGAACTCTCCAAAACAACTTTGAACAAGAAGGTATTATAAACTTTCACCCGCCACTAGTGTCTACTACCACCGCCACCAGTTTCACCGTGTGCATTTTTCATTGGATAATAATTAACTACACACAGATTATTCCAGAATACAACAGTTCAAATTTTCTGAAAACCAACAAAAACTGCTCAAATTATATGTCTGCATCGGCAAACCTTTCAGATTACTTTTGTTTTACAGTTAATTTGTTTTTATCTTTTAGATAAACACTTTATCAGTACGACGATATTTGTTATAAATTAAAAATATATTAGTCTATTGTTTCTAATTATGAATAACTTATTACACTATTTTACAACAGTGTGTTTAAAACTTGTTTAAATATTATTTGTAAAAAACAAAACAAATATGAACAATTTTCTTACAAAAACTAAAACTCATTATAATAAAAATATTAGTACGACTAAACATAAATGTTGCTTGGGATCTTTGTCAAGGAAACAAAATACTACATTTCCGATAACAAAATATGTTTATATTTCTTTTATTTAAAATATTATTTTGGAAAATGCTGCTATCCAAACCAAGTTGACATTTACTCGGTCAAGAAAACATTTTTCTTACGCGTATAAAAATACATATCTCTCGATTATTGTGTGTTGGATACAGTTTTTAAACTTATTTCAATTTTTATTAGTTAGTTTCGACGATTTATTTTTAAATCCATTTTTAATAGGACAAACATGTAACTAAGAATGTATATATTTAATAAGAAATATGTAACTAAGAATTTACGACGTGTAGAATATAATGCTCTTAAAACTAAATAAAAAGTAGGAGTTCTTTTTAGAACGAATAAAAAATTATTTCTTCGGGAATATCCTGTATTAGATCATACGTTATTAAAATCAATTGTTAATATACACTTTTTACATGCATTATCGCTTGCAAATGCAACAATCTACGTAATTCTTTCACACGTAAGTAATTTTCTTGCGTTCAGACAATCACGTATTCTTTTATAAATAGACATTTTTATTACAGAATAGTTTTTAAACCCTCACTTTTTTTCCAGGAAATTATGTAAGTATATCTTTAATTTAGATTAACTTTACTGAATGTATTTCGTAACGAACAAGTCAATAAACTTATTGTACTGAATATTTTGTTTTGTGTGATTTTTTATGATTTCATTTATTATGATTTATTTAGAATTGAACGAATCATTTTTCGCACGTAAACATCATAATTTATTTTAATCATCCCAATTTTAAATTTGAATATTGACAAAATAAATAATACAATTCCTGCCAGCGATTAAAACACCGAATTAACGTTTGATATTCACCGCATTATAAAGTAAATTAGAACTATTATTTAATAACAATACAAACAATATAAGTCTGATCATAACACTATTGTAAAATTAAACGAACGATTTATCGCACGGAAACTTAAATATTTGGTTTTTTCATTAATGACATTTTCAAATTCGAGCGAAAATTTGTTTTGTTTTTGTTAAGCGAAAACATCCTCCTCCGTAATTTGTTTGGGATGGATGTGGGGTTTTCTGTGTGGCTGACTTTCAATATTTTTATGATGGTCGTTATGCTACGATTGCCCCTCATTTCTCCGTCTGTCTGCCTCTATCTTTCCCCTCTCTCTCATATTTTCCTCTTCTTATTCGGTTTACACTTACGACAAAACGTCTGATGTCACTGTTATGTACAACACAGATGTATCTGACTTATTTTATAATAGTATTTATGCTACGATTGCAACATATCCCTCTCTCTCTCTCTCTAATGTACTGTCTTTCTCTCTCTCCCAATTATGTCTTAATAACAAATCGCCCACAATTTTCCCGTTTGCTCAGAACCAAAAACCAACAGGTGAATCTCTAAATGTGTATGGGATTTAAGTGGGAGAGAAAAAACGGGGGATGGGGTTTGAAAAATGCGTTATGTCCTACCAACCTTCCACGATAAATGCAATTTGGGGGAGACCGAACACAAAAAATAAAAATAGGGAATGGATCTCTTGGAAGAGTTTTATTACCAGGGGTTGACTAACTCATTCACTCGACGAGCTAAGAGGCTAAAATCAACCGGGTCTGACAGGAACAGGAATCGTGTGCGCCATGCTCAGGAAGGAAACATGTACCTTTTCATCCTAGCCAAATGGCCAACTAAGCATAAAAAAGAAAAAATTAATTCGATGGGTTGCTTGATACTCTATTTATATTTTGAAGTTAAAAAATTATTTTCGATTTACTCGAGGCAATATATATATATATATATATATATATATATATATATATATATATATATATATATATATATATATATACATGTTGGAAAATGTACTTGGACTTGTACCAGCATTGGAATGATATATTTAGCCTTGAAAGGTGTGTAAACTAGTTTATACGAACTTATAGTTCTTAAACTTGATTCAATTTTTGTTTTCAATCCATTTATATATAATCAGATATGTGATGCATTGTCTCCGACTCACCAGTGTGACTAGGCGTAATAAGTGTATCTACGCCGAGATTAGAAACCCGAACGGCCGATCACATCCCATCTATTCCGCCAACAAACGCGCCAGTTTGAGATATTATAGCGCTTTATGTACTTCCTTTGTTTACATATGAATTACATCGCTATCGGTAACCTATGATCAATGTTTATTTTATTTTGAAGATTGTTGTAAAACGTTCCATATCTCTACAATGGCGTCAGACATTTCAAAAGACCTGAGATGCGTCAACAAGACTAGTCCATTGTAAGGATTCTCCATTTTTAAAAATATTGTATGAAGTAAAGATATTATATCATGAATGGATGCATTATAGCAACAACGCGATACATGAAATAAAACACTTTTTTGAAAACTATTCAGATGCCATGAAATAAAATAAGAATTAAAATGTATTTTAAATTCATTTTTCAGATTTAAGCGATAAAAATTGGAGAAAGAATACGAAAAGTGCACTACAATTTGAAATATTCGAACAGCAGATTTCTAGTGGTTCTCTACTATATCGTTATTGTCGTGCTATACTCAGCTGCAATCTGTGGTTACTTCCCTGTAAATCGTCCACAGAAATTACCTGTCAAGCTAGACCTACTGCTAAAACGTTATTTTCTTTCTCTTTTTACCTAAAACCAAATTGAACTTCCATGAACAGGGATCCATTCTATGTACTTTCCATATGTGTAACACAATACAACAGAAGTGCTTCTTTGCTGACTACAACATAGTCGTCTTCAAATCTAATGCCAACAAATACTTGTTGAGACGTCTTCTTAGGTAATCAAATTCTTATCTTTTCGCCCATTGTTTAAATCCTCTCATGTATTGTTATACATCCAAATAACAATTTCATTAACACTTATCTTCGAGTGGCCTTAGGGCCTTTATAAGTGGTGACAAACTATCACATAGAAATGTATCTGTTATGAAAGAGAATACAAATCTGTATCTACTTTTCCTTATCAACCCATCATGTCAACCCAATATTTCGATGTACTTGCATAACATTTTCCCCCATATACAAACTGCACACGGTGCGAACCGAATCACCCACGTGTAAGAAACTAAAACAAAATAAGGCATGAGCTTAAAAAGTTTTAGTTTTAAACAAAGTTATATATGGTCTGATTTTACTATGTATATTTTAAGAATATCCTCCGGAAGTATCTTTATTGTCGTTTTGTATAATTATATATATATATTAATTATTTATTCAAACTAAGTAAAGCGAAGTTATTTAATGCACAATGTAATAAGAAAAAAAAGTTAGCCTATTTTTTTATATCGTACTTTTATTATATTATTCTGGGTTGAGGAAAGTGGACTTTATACCGCGGGGAGTTACTCTTACGCTCACGTTAAAAAAGAGAAAACGGATAAAATATAACAATCGCCAAATTCGAACTAACAAACCTATGTTTGTTTAAAACATGCATTATTAATCGAACTATGGTGCAAAAGAATCCGAATTCTTTACGCATGTTTTGTACTGTCTATTGCAATAGGGAAAAATCTGACTTTAATGAAAGTCGCTCCAGAAAAGGCATAAGGCCACTGGATGTAAGGAGCTAAAGAGAACAAAATACGCAAAAACAGGAGATGGCTTTTGACCTTGGTATTGAAATGACGACGGCTATAAGCAAGAGGAATACAGAGAGTTCCACAAGCCTTCATGCCTAGTAGAATAGGAAGCTGTCTCATATTTAAGTATCAACACAGCAACAGAATTCAACTAGACCAAAACGTCAAACGAGCTGGGTAAAAAGTAGGTAATTGAGCAGACAATTCTGAAGAACCCATGTCATAATAATACTTATAGTTTAGGCTAACAACATCACGTATGTGAGAAAGATAGTGTAGAGATGAAGCAAGAGTGAGGCTAACCAAATTACAAATACGCTTCTGAACCATTATATAAAACACACGAATGCAACAAAGATTAACCAGCCAAATATTACAACTGTGCTCCATACAAGGCCTTATACTAATTTATACAGATATAGAATAGCATCGGGGTGAGAAAGTGTTTACAGAAATAGAGAACCAACTTTACAAGAAGCAGAAAGAGCAATGGATCTCCAAGAAAGGTTTGATGAGATAAAATAAATTAAGAACTTTAAGGGTCGATTTTCGTCTTAAGAACAAAGCCCATGAACAACAGTATATGAAAATGTCAGGAAGAAAAGGATTGAAACACACCTACGATTGAAACACACCTACGATATAAACACACCTACGATTGAAACACACCTACGGTTGAAACACACCTACGATTGAAACACACCTACGGTTGAAACACACGCGCTGAGTATTAACAGAATTAAACGAAACAAGTAATTTCGTACTCCAATCTACAACCGAACATGAGTAATATTCTAGATTAGCTGCATATTCCAACTGATCCCAGGGAGATAGACAATTAGAAACACCAGAATAGTAAGTGGTATCATCAGCATAGATGTTCATCTTCTGAATAATAAATTGCTATATATATATATATATATTTCCTTTTTCATTTTCCCATCACGTCGGATTACTTTCATCCTTCTTTTCCCATATATATATATATTATAGATATGGACTGCAGGCGATATTTTCAGTCAGTTTATTTGAAACATCCTTAAGTAATCCTAGTACTCTAATGATAACTAGTATTAGTCATGCTTTGATTTTGTATATTTTTAAATAGAAACAGCAAACATATTTCGCTTGATGTAGTACGAAAGCGCGAAATTACCCCTGCAGGTATGATTGATCTGTAAATCTTATCAGATGATGCATCTCAAAGAAGGAAACACTTATGTAAACCCTGTGGTTCTGCATCATGACTTCAGTCATCCTGTCTCGTCCTGTCACTGAAAAATAATTAATGGAAGCATAACTGATTATCTGTATGTAGAATATACTTAAAAGGGAGTAGAAAATAGACCGTGGACATACTTTGCGCAGCCTCGTAACTCTAGTTTCCCTCCTCTTTTTTCCTTTGATGTTAACATTTCACGTGCGATGCTACTGAAAAACGTAGTATAAAAGGAGAATAGAAAGTTGACATTGCACTTACTTCCGGCAGCCTCGTAACTCTCACTTCCCTTATTTTGTCTTGTAGTCTTATTATTCCGTGAGCGATGTTTCTGGCAAAGGGGGAAGAATTGCTGCTGGGTGGGTCGGAATCTATTCACATAACCCTTATAGTGGCCACATTTTTTTAACCTTGAAGTTGTATTAATTTTTTAGCTCCTTACATCAAGTGGCGTCATGCCTTGTCTGGAGCGATTTCCATTAATTTATCTAAGAAGTATATGCAGATTCTTTGAGTATACATATTCCTTTCCTTGTTACCATTACATCTATACGGGTGCTGGGGGTAAAGGCTTTACCTGGGTTGGCGTTATACGACAAATAGTACAAGAACTCAAACTATGGAGTGACTCCCTATCAACAAGTGTATAGTACCAGATCTGTTGCATTGCTATTTGGTGAATGGGGTATAGAGCAGGTCAATAGTTTCCAGTGCGAGATCTCGATTCCATATTAGTGGGAAGCTCTACAGCATTCATGCGTTCAATGGTTTATAAAGACAATGTACTTAATCATTTTATCTGTATTCCTCTTTACACACTCTGACCTCTTCCGTATCTCAAATATGAAAAGTCATCAAATTACCAAAAACGAGCTTAAACCGAGTACCTTAACTCCTTATATAGATCTCAATTATAAGCCCTGTTTTCCAACATTTGAACTGTCGGTTTAACATTTGTTTATGTTGAATCCACTTACAGTAGACGAACCCCAGGTCGTTGTGTCTGTATTAAACTTTCATAGGTTTTTAATTGGTCCCCCGATTTATAAAACGGGGGACCTATGTTTTGAGGCATTTCCGTCCGTCCGTCCGGATTTTTCTCCGCAACCATCCATTAAATTTCTCTGAAATTTTGCATGAAGTTGTTACTTTGGTCAGGTTAGAAAGTGACATTCTCCGATTTTTGAAAAAAATTCTGGATAGACCCCCAGGGGTCAACAGGCCCCGAAATGGCAAAAAATGACATTTTTTGCCCATAACTTTTCATCCATCCATTCAATTTTTCTGAAACTTGGCCAAAATGTGGAGGCAATTGTTCCTAATAGAAAATCAGTATCGCTGACTTTGGAAACAATCTGGTTCGAGCCCCCAGGGGGTCAAAACCCCCCAAAATGGCAAAAATTACCCTTTTCTCCCATAACGTTTGATCCATACATTCAATTTTTCTGAAACTTAGCCAAAATGTAGAGGCAATTGTTCTGGATATAAAATGAGCATCCTTAACCTCAGAAAAATTCTGGTTCGCGCCCCCATGGGGTCAAAGGGGGGTCAAAAATGCCCCAAATTGCCCAAATTTATGGCATTTTACACTCGCCACATCGAGTCACATACAAAGGGGGACCACGCATGCGCGGCTTGTTTCTATTGAAGAGCTAAGAAAGACTTTGAGTTATTATAACATGTCTTCAAAAGCCAACATTTACGATCGCCAAAGACATGGAATTTGCGCTTAGACAAGCGACTGTTTTCCATGTGGTAAAGAACATATCAATGTTGACCTTGAGTTGCCTTGTATTTGTTTCCGTATCACACTTGCTCAAAACAACTTCCTCGTCTTTACCCTGTGTCACCGCCACAATGATCTTGTGTCGCCTACGTAAATCTGATTGATTAAACACTAATATTAAGAGTGTATACTCTCTACAATTTCTAACAGAGATCAATCAAACAACCATAGCTTAATGTTTTAAATAGTAAACGGGTTCGTTCGCTAGTAAATATCTGATGATTTAAATTCGCATGGCAACGTTCGCACGTGTACAGAAAATTGAGTTCATAGGGTCAACTTGTTCACTCAGATGTCACCTTGACCTGTTGTGTGCTTAAACGGATTTGACGTCACATTTTTCAAAGAAAGAGTGAGGAAGTAAGTAAGCAATCCGATCGGAAGCTTAGGGGTGCGAACACGTGGATTTAGAAATGCCCAGATGATTAACCAGTAATTATCGACATCTGTCTGTCCTCCCCCCCCCCCCCGCCCATTGGTCAGTGATTTAGAACAAACAATCCAGGCGAATAAATCTCTTCTTACTTTTAGACGTATGTCTAAAAGTATTTTCGTGTTATGAACAAACTTATTTGCAGGCGGAGTTTCTTCAGTCTGGCAGGATAACCATGAATGACGCGAGTAGCAACGAGCGTCTAACAAGGTATAATTATAAACTTCCATGCGTCACACGTAACAAATGTGTCGTCGCGATTGCTCAAAGAAATTACTTCTTTAATTGCATTCAAGAAAATAAAAGCACTGTACTGAAGCCGTCCTTAAAAGTGCTTGCAACTACTATAAAATGGTTATAACAAACGCAAAACAATCCTTCAATTAATCCTTTAAATTTACAGTTTCTGAACAGGGTCTTCGTTCCAATGAGTTTTGGAGAATAACAAATATGGTTTTGTAACAGATGTAAAAACTCTGTTCCAATTATCAGTAATGGACCGGACGTGATCTTCTCAGCATCCGATAAAGCCAAACTTCTGCAAAAAATCTGGCATAAAGGTCCACCATTTTGCATCCAAGGCCACCTACCTTCAGAATATCCCTCGATTCTAAACGACATATATCTACCCGGGATGTTGCACAATTCACCAAAAAATCTTACGCCAGCAACTGTCTATGAAAGCATTTCAGTCATTATGCTTAAGAACGTTATTCAGTCAGTTGCACTGGCTTATGATTGCTTGATCGTTTTTTTTTTATTTGATCGGTAAAGTATGTGAATTGGAAATTACTTATTCTTTTTCATCCACTTGAAGTGCCATTCTGTTTATGTTAGTTTCCTTTATCACGAAGTAGCGATTACTTTTTTCTTTAATTCTTTTTCTGTAAGCCAAATGTTTATTATTGTCGTTTTATAAGAGAGTTGTACTTGAGCTACCTCGTTTGAGAACGTATAAAGGATCAACATTGCTCTGATGATGATGCATTTCTCGTTATGCATCTATTCACAATGTCAGCTATTGTTTAGTTAAGGAGTTTAAAACAGTACGAAACGACAGTATTCTGTTTTCTCAAATTGCTGTCTGTGCTCAATATCATACGTAAACGTCTGAAATATTCGTGTCTTTCTCTCTCCTTCATTTGAATGTGGTTTGTTCGATTTTTGTTGGTTGAATTAAGATACATATATGCTACTAGTTGCTCAAGTTCTATATCAAATCATTAGTATTTACTGACTAGGTGTGCACACAGATAATGATCTGTGATTGCTCACTGGCAATGACAAGTAGTGTTTCCTGGAGTCTGGATGACAAGCGGTCTCTCCAGATTTTTATCACTCCACTTCTTTCAGAAATCGTTGCAAATCAGTTTGCGTTATTACAACTGCCGTTTACCATTGATTTTTCGCTGACAACGACCGTTAGCATTCTCTGAGGTGAGAGAGACCATAACTCTCTCTAAGATTCTAATATGCTTTGCACCGATAATGTGGAGGCCTGGAAAATATCTCCCCCCCCTCTGTCTTTCCAACCTCCTTGATCCTTCACGACCATTTTCTGTGGTACCAGCCGTGTGTGTTTTTTTCTTTGGGGAGAAGGGATCTTAGATTATTGGGTTTATAGTACTTTCAGTTCCATTAGAGTTACGTGTTTCAGTTTCTTTGGTGCTGTTATTATTTCTATTATTTTATCATTATTATCATTATTTGTACTCACGAGGAGTTATCACACAAGTCATCGTCAGTGATTGCTCAGCGATATTATTATTATTATTATTATTATTATTATTATTATTATTATTATTATTATTATTATTATTATTATTATTATTATTATTATTACTTTATTATTATCATTATTATTATTATTTCTTACTCGCTATGAGTTCTCATACAAACAATTACTAGTGATCACTAGTAAAACCAGATGGTGTGCCATGGAGCCTGAGTGACAAGGTTCCTCTAATTTACAGTAATCTCCGCATCTTCCACTGCCATAGCAACTCACTTAACATTCATGCACCAGCCGTTAACCATTCAGTTCATGCCGATAACTGCGGTAGACTTTTTCTAGAATTTCAGTGAAAATGCCTCTCTTATAGAATTTCAGTGAAAATGCCTCTCTTCTAGAATTTCAGTGAAAATGCCTCTCTTCTAAAATTTCAGTGAAAAGGCCTCTCTTCTAGAGTCGAGTACTCTCCGAGCACTTCCAGTCAAAGCCTAGATGGATGCCACGGCCTTTCGCATCATCTCAGACCATTTTATGTGGTGCTAAGCGACGTTAGTACCAGCACGTTATTTTGTGTTTTGTAAAACAAGGGGGAATCATTGTTATTATTATTATTATTATTATTATTATTATTATTATTATTATTATTATTATTATTATTATTATTATTATAACATCAAATATTGGTGTTTTTACCCCGCCTAATAAACCGGTATTGTCCGGGCCTTCGGGTCTGGATTTACGCCGGTCTATCGGTTGTCCGTCCTGTGCAGTTCTAGGAGGTGTACCCTCCCAGGCTTTGCCTTCTCACACTTTGAGAAGGGGTTAGTTTGTTGCTAATCGCCTGAGACGCCCCTACCGGGGAATGCGGACGGGGCTGCCCAGGCAATTTTTAGACAGCCAGAGTGCTCAAATTCTCGAGCGCTGTTTTTCCCCCCACTTTCCCGACCTTGTGTCACATCTTACCTTGTGGGAGGAAGATAAATAGAATTAAATATGGGTCCATCTACTTTTAAATCGAACATTTTTATATACATTCCGCATTATTTTAAAGTATATAAACAATAGAAGACATACAAAGGCGAGTATGCAAGTGCGTGTATGTGTGCATATTTACTTTTCCATCATTGACATGTTTATACACACGTTATGTTAATAACTTTCTTATGTGTAAGTGTTATTAAAGTGAATAGGGAAAGTATTGTTCTTTTTGCTACTCTCCTTTTCCTTCTTTTTTGTCATGTGTTATTCTCAGTAACGGATGTCCGCCACAAAATGAGGTGTTACCATTACTCTTCCGTAATTAGGTTTGTCCTTTTCTGTTTAACCCAACGTACTTAGGCCATCATCCACTTCGCCGCAACATATGACCCTCCTACTCCAACAAATGGCATCTCTCTCTTTTTCTCTCTCTCTCCCTCTCTCTCCATAGCTCCTATCTCTCTCATTCAATCTATCTATCTATCCATGTCACGCAGTGTGTCTCGCTTCCTTTCTATTACTCTACACGTATCTCTCGTTTATATAACTGTTTATGTATTTCGCCTTATATATATATATATATATATATATATATATATATATATATATATATATATATATATATATATATATATATATATTGTCTGAGTAGAAGGTGGAGGTATTATAACAATGAATTCAAGACCTTGATAGATAATAGTTTAAGAAGTATTACAAAAAATATTTCAAAATGTTTAATAAAAATAAAAGAAGAAAAACCGCCAGAATGCTAAAATGCAACAAAAAAAGGCCAAATTATGATATATATGAAACATCGATGTCTGTAGGTAATACATCATTAATATTTATTTATAAATATTATTGTATAGCCCCCTTTACTAAGGCTGGGCACTCTGAGTGAATTTAATAACAAGCAGTACTACTAGCTTCATTGCGTGATCCAACACGATTTGTTGTTTTTGTTGATAACTCTTCGCCGCTTGCTGTGAATACTCGCCGACTTGGTATTTACAAAGTTAAATTCTTCCTAAATTCTGAGCCAGTTTCTGGTGACCGACCAGTAACTTTCTTGACTTGCGAATCAGTGGCGATTTGTAGTCGGAGTTCGTGCCCGTCGACCGTCGGGAACTAGCTTCCTGCACTGAAGATTGCGTAAGCATGAAACATCGATGTATGTAGGTAATAAATTATTAATTTTTATATATATATATATATATATATATATATATATATATATATATATATATATAGTATTCTATTTTTAAAAAGTATACATTACAGTGCCTGTTGGGTGTACCGGGATTTCGTCACTCTGAACGTGTCTAGGGGTAGACGATGCTTATAGTACACCCAGCAGAAACAAAGTAAAATACTTTATGTTAAGTCTCGTAGAACCTACAATCGAGCACCTTATTGTTTTAATTAACATTATACATGCTTATATATAATTAATGTAGTTTACTTGAAGTATTGTTACTGTGTATGTAAACGCAAATTATAAGACAATACAATGCCAAGGTGTAACTGATAGACACAGACTGAAGCAACTCAAGACATATAATGGTGGAATGAGTTATGAAGTGCCTACCTTTATTATTCATACAATACATATATATTTTTTTATATTATAATTTTACTTGCGTCAGGTTGGTCGGATGGAAGTTTCGTATAATAAGATATTTCGGGAAAATATCCCTTCGTCAGATCTGTGTTCAATCTGTATTCAAACATTCATATGTAGGCCGCTGCAAAAGAGAGGTATTCAGCCGAGATTACAATGGATTTTAAATTAAATTAAACAACCCTTGCTTCCTGAAGTTGACGCACTTGAACGACAAGATTACCACTGCTATCCGCAAAGCGTAAAACATAAAGAGTCTCTATATTCAGTAAACACACACCGGGCCATCACTGCAGCAACAATTAAAAACACACAACACACAACACGTATCACAACAAAACACCCTGCGCCATAGCGAACTGCCCTATTTACCCCACAAACATATGCCACTGCACATACATTGTATACCACATACAGTGCTCAACATGTAACAAATTCTACATCAGTAGCACAGTGAGGCTCCTACATATTACAATGAATTAACAGTTACAAATAGGTACCTTGTATTTTAATAATAAACCCATTTGAATTACTGCCGAATAGTAACCCAATTTAGGAACCATCTCAATAAATAAATAGATAATAATGGAATAATTAATAGAACACTTTTTAAACAGAACATTATTTATACCAACAAAGAAAACATTAAGAAAAACAGAAAAAAGTAACTAATTAACAAAAGATTATAAGGCTTTCGCCTACGTGCATACTAAAATAAAATAGATCTTAGCTAGCAAGATTTGCCTCTCTTGTCCAGGAGGAAAAATGTAACTAACTAAATTGAATGCGTTAACGCGCGAAAATAGATAAAATCACTTTTAGGCATCCATGAAACTAAAATTTACATATATGCATAATAAAAAATTAAAAGATTAAAAATATTAATATAAGCACTAGGACATAGATTAAAACATGAATAATAGATGTGAGGCAAAATTTAATAATAACTTCTTTTTTTAATTTAATTTCAAATCCATTTCAATGTCTGATGAATAGCTCTCATTGGTAGCGACCTTCAGATGACCGTTCGAATTAAGGTCAAACACACATCTGACGAAATGAAATTTTCCCCAAAAATAACATGGTACGAAACTTCCACCATATATATATATATTATAAATTGAGAATAAAAGCCCTTTTCAATGCAATATATATTTATTTATTTTTATTTTTTGTAAATTTATCTTTTTAATTTCGGAGATATACTCTATTTTCAGAGTTTCTTGGTTTTGGGTTTTTTTTTAATAAAAATAACTAACTTTTAGTTTTGTTCATCGATCAAACGTCCTTGTGTTGGGTTTGACGTAATGTCCGCATGTGGTGTAATTCGCGGTTCTTGTGTTGAACAGAAATACGTATTTTAAAATATTGGTCGTTCACTTTTTTTATAAGCAGCGAAGGATAAGTATTATAAATTGAGAATAAAAGCCCTTTTCAATGCAAGAAATATTTTAACTTTTTTTTTACATTTGTCTTATTAATTTCGGAGATATACTCTATCTTCAGAGTTTGTTGTCTTGGGTTTTTTTATATATATATGCATGTATTGTATTAATAAAAAAGTGGAAATTGCATAACTCATTCTACCATTATATGCCTTAATTTACTTCAGTTTGTGTCTATCCGTTAAACCTCTGCGTTATAATGCTTTCTAATTTGCCTATATATATATATATATATATATATATATATATATATATATATATATATATGTCTTAATTTACTTCAGTGTGTGTCTATCCGTTAAACCTCTGCGTTATAATGCTTTCTAATTTGCCTTTGTATATATATATATATATATTCGTTTGCCAAAACAGAAACCGTCGCAGCGAGTGGATGGCACGTACAAACTCAAGATGTCATGGCGTAAAGTGTAATGAAGTTTCAAAGCTGCTCAAAGGGGTGTGTGTTAAAATATACATATATATGTATATATATATGAAGAGTTCGCAGCAAAACGCGATAAACCCAATTCGTTTAAATTGAGACCATAAGCAAAAAAAAACACGAATATATTAAATCTAGACTTCAAATGAAAGCTGCTTTTAATTTAAATAATGGAATAATTATTTTGGTAACATATTATGTAACAAATAGTCTTCGAGTGTCGTCGAGTATTGAAATGCAACACTTTTTATAGGAGTAGTTTCGTGATTTTGAAAACGGCGTTTATCGCGTTTTGCATTCGAACTCTTCATATATATATATTTATATATATATATATATATATATATATATATATATGTGTGTGTGTGTGTGTGTGTGTGTATAACCTATTTACACTATAATAGCAACTGTCCTAAGTTTTAAATAATTTTAGAAATGTGTCATTTTCACAATTTTCAGTGATTGTTAACAGTTGGTTATTCTAGAAAACATATGACTCTTCCTTCATACATAAACAAACCAAGAAATAGGAATGAAGTGTAGCTATAAAAAGATTACAGTTAGTGTGGGCTCAGCGATGTACATGTCCGCATATTTAGACATAGACGTTGTCAATAAAATATTTGCTCGACTCGCACTTTTATTTTACGGAAATGTTTACTATTACTTTAGAATAGACATTTTACTTCAAGAAAATAATGAATAAAAATATAGAAACCGATTGTAAATATAGTTTTGTATATTAATAAAAAATAACAATGGGTAGACATTCTGTTGTGGTAATTGTTGTTGACTAGAAAAGCGTTCTAACCATAAAGATATATAAAAATCTGTTTAGTCAATAACATAAGGCAAATATTGGTTCGTGTTCTACAAAAATCATTTCCAAGCGAGTTTTAAATTTTAAAATTTAATCCGATCAATAGCAGTTGTTTAGATTACTAATATACTAAATTTATTCGGAGGATTTAACTCTCTCTCTCACAGCAAAATCATTTGTCTATAACCCGAATCACCGTGTAGTAATTTTATAACATATATTATTTCCACTCGTCGAAATCGTATTGATGCATATTATCGTTATAATATTTCACTTTAATCGTTACGGATGCTTTTTTCATGTCTTTTATTTTACTAATGTATCACCACTTATCGAGGCCAAAATCCGCTCGAGGATGAAAGGTAATCAAATGGAAATATAGTTGTTGAATGTTGACAAATATTACGAAAAGATTAAAAATGATAAATACGATTAACAAATGTTATTAGTCATGCGAACAGTTTGTGACAAGTATTTGTTGACAATCTAACGTGAAGATCACAATTTTATAGTCTGAACAGAAACAGTCTTGTGTTTATGCGTTTCACAGATGGAAATTTCTTGGAAAGAAACTATATTTATTGAAATCACGCCATTGGATTGCAGAAAAGAACATTTTTTTTACAGTTGTGATAGAAATATAAGTTATTGTTGTGAATGTCTTATAATGAGGAACAAACGATTGGAGCTCAGTCGACCACCTTCCATGGAAATACCGAATATTTAATTGTTTATATAGATTAGCTTTATTACAAACACAGTAAAACCAATATACACTTTACATAATATCCACGGATAAGTACTTAACGACTATTGTTACGTTTACGCGCATCTATACATTTCAGTGTTCACCTTGGTGAATATTTGACGAAAATAAAGTTATCGATTAGATGTTGTTTTAAACTTTACTAAAACCTTAAAATGACTATTTATTAACATTAAGGGACTATACTAAACTAGACACACTAAAATATATGACGACAAATAACTACGAAACTGTATATTTCCTTTAAATTCTTAAAAACGCAAATACTAATACATTCTTTATAAACAGAATACAAGATTGGCAGAATAAACTTGCACAAATTCTACGTATTCTATTTCTTTTACAATTATTTCATAGGTGATTCCATTAAATTAAATGTGCTTATTAGCATGAATGTTACTATTTACTTCGTAGAATATGGATTCAACACATATTAAATAGACTTTCTGTTTAGGTTCGACAAGTTGTTATTTGTTTATTTATTTTTCCTTGCTTATTTTTGTATCGAGTAGACGATAATAATTACGACATTTTTTTTTAAATTCCCATACATTCAAACAACTTTATAGATACTGTCATTTATAATTATCTGTTTTCCTATCTTTACTTTTACAAATATTTGATTTTTCGTAAGAAATGGTTCAACCACCCGAACGCGAAGTTTTCTTATTTATGTAGCTTATAGCGTCGCAATTTCCTAATATCAACCGGTAGTTCAATTGATGTCTGTCCATACTAAGAGAGTAGGTGTACGAGTTCGATCCCCAACGGGAGCATAAGTATTTTAATCTGATTTTGTTCGAATATGAACAATTCAAAATTCAATATAAAGCACATTGTTTATTTTCACTTTTTACTTTTTTTCTTTAATCTACGTTTATTGTAGGAATTATTATCTCGAAAAAGTAAACACTCGAGTGCTGATATTTTTGTTCTTTTTATTTTACCTCATATTGCGATGTGTACTCTTAAATTAAAGCTGTTATTTGGAACGCAACACACCTTGCACTAATTGCCATGAAAAAAGTGTGGCCTGATTTACTTCATCTTTTTACACGAACTTTTTTCACCCATCATTTTTCTTAATATTTTTTCAAATGTTGAATTTTGGCTTTTCTATTTCCAACTTATCTATTTGTATAATTCCTCTGATTATTAGATCTTGACCTTTGAAAAGCCTTGGCTTAAGGAAAGAATAATAAACATAATGTTATTACAGAATATACCTTGCATTTAACAATTGAAGTTTGAAATAAATTTGGACATTCGTGCATGTTTATCACTCTTCGTCCATCTATCTTTATAATTGCTCTATCTCGTATATTGAGCTTTTACCATTTCGCTATAGGGACTTTCTACGAAAGGTTTACTTTTAGTTTCATATTATATATATATATATATATATATATATATATATATATATATACATATATATATATTTATTTTATACATACATAAAAGTAATCCATGGACACGTGTTTCTGGCTTACAGCCGTCATCAGCATAACTAACTTAGACAGATATTGAACCTTCGATATTGATGTCGATAGTCCAGCGTTCTACCACTGGACCAAGACGCTCTGTCTAGAAATATGTACGATTTTTATCACCTAAATATTTGATGTATTTTTATCTTGGTCCAGTGGTAGAACGCTGGACTATAGACATCAATATCGAAGGTTCGATCTCTGTCTAAGTTAGCCATGCTGATGACGGCTGTGAGCCAGAAACACGTGTCCATTGATTACTTTTATGTACGTATAAAATAAATTAAAAATATATATATTAACGAAAAATACGTCCTATGAAGTTAAGGGCGACTAATTATACAATTTTCTGCATCTTAATCACTTAGGAAAGTGAGACAATCGAAATAATAGTAAGCAAAATAACAACGAACGCTGCAATCACCAATAAAAATAATTACATAAAAATACATTATATATACTAGCAAATATACGTTCCCTCCGGTCGCATATTTTTGCTAGTATGTAATTTTGGTAGAGCTTTTTATCACTACAATTAATTTAAATAATATATTGCACATGATAAGTAACATCATTAATAAAAAGATAAATTAAGTTTGCATCAGTTTGGTGGGTAGCAACCGTAAACAGTTTTTTCATTAAAAATAAATGTAAAGAAAATAACAATTTTAAATAAAAATTGAATGTAGTATTTATTATAGTGTAGTAGTAATGAATGAAAGTTAATAAGAGAAGGAAAAGAAGAAATAATTGTTACCTTATATACGATTCTAAAACAGTTATTTACTTGCCCAGTAAAATGGGTCCCCCCACCAAGGTATCGTCTACTGGCATTTCTTTACACCCAATCGTTTTGCGCCAAATCCAGGTCAGAATATAATAAGTAATATTGTATGTTTTTCAAAGCGGAAAAAAGGTTTACGTAAATTAAAATCAACAATAAAAAAAAACAAAATACCGACCCTAACCCTAACGACGGGGTCAAAGTTAGCGCGGGTCCTAAAGTGAAAAGTAAATTCGTTATAAGGTGTGTGTGTGTGTTTTTAAATAGTAATATTTAAATCAATTATTATTTTAATTAAGCAATTTGATTCAGTGAATTTAATGGCTACTAAGATTAAGAAAATAAACATACTTAGAACGGTTTGAAAAAATAAATAAGAGAAAAATTATCACGGTGAATGCCAACGTTGTTGTTTACATTTTTAATAACGCGCCATATTGAATTAACGGGGGTAGGGATAGAAACCACTGATTAAACAGCCAGCGTTAATCCATTCGTCATAATTATATTAACTACGTAACGCATGTCATGTATGTATGTATCTTTCTAATTTATAAATATGATTATTAGCGTGCAAAATAGCGTAAATGCATTTGGAAATCTGAAGAAAACAATCATGAGTGTATATTTGTGAATATTAATTTATTAGAAGTTGAAAAGCAATTGATTATGTAAATTGAGAAATGCGCATAATGTTTACGGCGGTTTTTGTAGTAGTATATAATGAAGTTGGCGGACTTAGTAAATAACCATGCTACTCTGATCGTGGTTCGGCTTCAGACAGACAGACGGATACATAAACTCCATTATTAATATATATATATATATATATATATATATATATATATGTATACGATTGTTTTTATTTACACAGACATGTACAAAATCTGCGACACTGGCATGTCGATGTTATCAATAACAAGCTATTATAAACTGAGATCTCATCAGGAAGAGTTAGAATCCGATATATATATATATATATATATATATATATATATATATATATATATATATATATATTAGAAGAATACACTGAATAGTACTAAAACGTGTGTCTAGAATCCTTATTCCAATTTTGATTAAAATTCATTCAGTGATGTTGATTCTAGAAAATGTGGAAAAATTTAAGGCGTAAAAAAGATTTGAAATTTAGGTAAACTTTATTAATGTGTGTTTAATTACTATAGATCAACTTCAATGAAAATCTGATATATTTGTATTTTCAAAAAAGAAGCTGTGCAAATATATGATGGATAGTGGAACCTATTTAAAATACTAAAGAAACTGAACTTATTTTAATATTTATTATTTGATGTTGAATTGCTATTTATAAAAATTCCACAAACATCGGAAGTTTCTGAATTTTCTGTAAGGCATTCAAACACATTTTTCATTTTTTGTGCAAAAGGAGATAAACTAAATATATCCCACATTACTAGCCTAACAACAGTGTATTTCAAAATGTATAATGATTGATTTATTAGGTTGAGTGTGAACTGCGTACACCTAAATATATAAGCATGTATGCATACCTAACTTTATACAAATAAAGGTATATGTTCTTGTGTCTGTGTTTGCTCGCATATTTTGTATGTATAATTGTGTTTTTGACTGTAAACACTGAGTAATACTCGTTCAGCCATATAATAATGCATGCTAAATATATGTATATCTATCTATGTCTTATATGTCAAACTGATCATTGGCCAGTCATTGACATAAATTCATTAATCATCATCAATATTGCATTTTGAATATAAATGTTAGTTGAAGGACATCCGTGTGCTATCATGTTACTATGAAAGTATCACACCACACAACCTACTTAGAATAGTTATGAAGTGTTTTGATGACGATCCACAAGTAATGAAAGATCCATTGTGAGGATTTATAAGTGTTTCCTGATCATCTGTAAGAATCTCTTAGAAGGGCGTTTTCTCTGAGCGATGGAAAAACCGGTATTCCGCGTGTAAATTAAGATATCGATTTGTTTTATTCATTACGATCCATTTTTTGTATTTGCCTATTAATATAATACACGCAAAACACGTGTAAAGTTTACATTTAATTCCATGAAAAATGCCAGTATACTGAAATTATATGCCCTTAATAGGGTTAAGATGAAAATTCATATACACTAAATGTACAAAAGCAAGGAAATTCACAATTGTTTACACTTTTATTGTCATTAAGGGTATGTCTACATATCAACCAAACCATTTCATTATCACATCACTACAGTATAAATTCCTACCAGTAAAATACATAGCCCTGTTGTGCTCGCATACTCTTAATGACAATAAAAGTGTAAAAATTTGGGAATTTCCTTGCTTTTGTACATTTAGTGTATATTAATTTTTATCTAAACCCTATTAAGGGCATATGATTTCAGTATACTGGCATTTATCATGAAATGTCACTACTTTTGTAAAGGCTATGCCTCAATACAATGCCTTCTCATAACTGATATAGTTGGTAGTTTGACTAATCAAGGTATATGGTAAACTGAAATTAAAATGCTATCAACTAGACACTAGAACCTCTATCACTGCCAAAAATCAGCTGAATCCATCAAATGGTCGATAAGATACAGGGTGGCACATACGTACGTACGTACACACAGATAACATGATTTCATGATTGAACTTTCTATATCTCTGGGTTGCCTTGACTAATGATGCTGAAATTCTACATACTTTTTAATAAGTAAAAATGTTGTGCAAAGTTTTAACCAATTTGGTTTATTGCTTTCTGAGTTATGATTGATCAAAGAAATGAGATTTCCAGAATAGGCCATTCGTAAGGTCTGTTAAGGGATAGAGCGCTCTCGCGCTTCCTTTGATTAAAAGCAAAATATGTTATAGGCTATTAGTAGATACCTCTTCAAATGTTCCGATTCCACAAAAGGAAAGTTTTTTTTTATAATCATTTTTAGATTGGAAATTAAATCAAATTCGCAAGTGGCTGATTATATGCTGGCCACATGTCGTCACGATTTCGAAATGTAATTTTCTCCGAATTAATATTCAGTTTACTTTTAAGATTTTTACCTGACAAAGCTGTAGCGTGTTCTTAGGTTTTACCGCACAAATGTATTTACATATGTAGCCATAGCTATTTTAATAAATAAAAAGTTATACTATATATATATATATATATATATATATATATATATATATATATATATATATATATATATATTCACCACGAATCTAAACCTAACTTGTTCACTCCACACATTCTTTACATAGTCAGCTGGTCAAAACCTACTACTCTCGAAAAATGTCACACCTACCCACAACAAAATCTCCCCTCTCACCCATTTCACCCTTCCGACTACTTCTAGCACACTCTTCCATACCTACCCCTCCCACTTTTAAACCACTTTCATTTTTGTAAATCCTTTCTAAAACCATGACACTACCCACACACTAAAATCACAGAGCATTCCGACTCCTCTTTCCCCCACCCCTCCACTTCTTCACTAATAGCCATCCACATTATTTCCGTTCAACCCCAACCCTTTACTTTTTCACTCAGAAATATCCTCATTACTTTCATTCCATTCTACTGACTTCACTAAGCCCGGACCTCGGGTCTGCGCATCCAGTAATGGCTACTACATTTTCTCATCAACCCATCAGATAAACCCAATATTTTCACGTACTTGCATGACATTTTTCTTAAAATTATCATCCTGAGGAAGTCTTACAAATAAAGACGAAACGTTGATGAATATATATATATACAAAAAACTTCCTTTTGGTTTTTCCTTTTTCATTTCCCATTACGTCGGATTACCTTTATCTTTCCTTTCTTATAAGTAGAGCACTGTGAAATTGAGAAAGTTTGTTGTCATCTGCGATAAGCGAGTTCCGCGGGAGCGTTGAATACCGTAGGCACAATGACACTTCAACGTGCCTCCCCGGGTAAGTGTATCTCAATATCAATTACTGTCTGTGTCAATATGTGTCGATTGTCGACGGCCGTGTGGTCCTGAGCGTTTGTCTAGTGATTCTAGCTTGAATCTACAAACTGCGTTCGATCCCATACGACCGCCTACAACCGTACTAAAGATGAGGATAAAAAAAACGAAACGATATCGTCTGAAGGTGAACACGTATATATATATATATATATATATATATATATATATATATATATATATATATATATATATATATATATATATACATACATACACACACACTGGAGGAATATCCGTCCCAGGACCGTTAAAAAGAATTCTACAAACAATGCAATTTTGCACTACTTTTATCTCCTTCTACGAAGATTAAAATCAAGATATAGTGAATCAAATTCAGCGCAAATCAGTGATGCTAAAACAATTTAATTAGAGGTTGTTCCCATATTATGCCCTCAAAAACCTTTAACATGCTCCATAGTAATTGAAGCTATTTGAGGTGTTTTAAGCGACATTATATTGGAACAACTGACTATTTGAGAATGCAAGTATATTTAATCTGCATCCTAAGTTAGTCGACTCAAATTAAACAAAATTTTCTGAATTTGACTTTCTTCTTAAGACCCCTTTAATCTTAAGCCTTTAATTCATAAGAAAATGTACTTAGCGTTATCAATTTACTATATCACTGATTATCAGACGTCTCTTCTACTGACATCAATCGAAAATCAATATGCAGTAAAGTGGTAAAGCTAAGTACATTTTATTGTGATTAATAATTGAGATAGGTATGCATTATAAGATATCGTGCTCTATTTGTTCAATATTATATGAATATATATATATATAGAAAGAGAGAAGCATCCACAGATTAACTGTTTCTCTGTATTTAAGTTATGCATACAACTAGCGGTAGCCGGGTTCTGGCGTTGCCCGTGTGAAATAGAAAATAATTATTTTAAGTCTCAGCCCGTGTTTCAACAACATCTTCCTGAATACAATGTTATCCACAGATTTTATGAAATCACCTTTTAACTGGAAGTAATCTACGTTATTAAAATTAGATGTATCCATAAATAATGGATTGCAAATTGTGTTAACGCAAATAGGTCACAAATTGAAGGAATACGTTCTAAGTCTATTTTCTTTAAAACAATTAATGTCGTTAGCACTAATTAGTTTTCTGAAATTTGTGGCTAAAAGTGTATCCATGCAGAGGTGTTTTGTTTGTCACACGAGTTTAGGTTTAGGTTTTTTCTTGCTTTATGTTTACGCATGGACTTCCTGCAGGGCGTAAATAAACATACTGAAATTACTTAAATTGTTTTAAATCAAAGACACTTGGGATATTCGTCCAAAACTTTTTTGTTGTTTACTTATCCATTTGTGACATATGTTTGCTAAGTCTATGCTTAAATATAAGTCATTTACGTGATTAAAATAGGATGGATCCATAAATAGTCTGACATTGCTATTGGTGACGGGACAAAAGAATCCACGTTAATAAAATTGTATTCATGCAAATGTTGTATTTTGCCACATAGACTTAGGGTTATGTTGTTATTTTACAACACAGACTTAGGGTTATGTTGTTATTTTACCACACGGATTTCTGCCGGAGGTCAATAAACATATTTAAAAGTAATGAGCTCTCGAATGTATAAGATTGCAAAAGCTCAAAATTGTTTGTGCCCCCGTGCTAAAAAAGAACGAAGGAAGAAGATAACTGTCTATTATAGTAAAAATATTGGGTATTGGTGAAGTTTTTGAACCAGACAAAATCAACTTTTTGTTCGGCATGTTCCAGCTGTCTACATAAAAAGCGGCACGATGCCGGATCTCTTGTTCTTTACATTTTTTAGTTTACTGAGAAAAAAAGCACAATTTATCGATAAAAAGACACAAACAAATCTAAACTTTCCACGTGACAAAATGTATTCCATTAGAATTGTCATAAAAAAATAAACACACGCTGAGTATTTTTTGGATTATTTTTTTCCTATTTTAAAAATATTCCGATATGGATCTTTTGATTTTGACGCCAGTTAGTTTTCATTCGGCCATTTCTGGCTGTTAACGTATTTCAGCGTCGGCCAAAGGTCGGCTTTATCTGATGCAAAAACTGTGCGAGTACAAAATATTTTAATTAATATTTTAATTGAAATATTTGTATAACAGCTGAAGACTTTTAATTTAAAATTAAATATACTAAGGCAATTTTATTGTATAGTTTAATTATAATCTGTTATGTTCTTGGGTAGAGAAGGTGAAATAATTCTCGTTTTTGCAAATTAGAAAATAAAACATTTGTAAGAAAAAACTAAATTAATGAAATAGCTCATTACTACTGACAGTTCGGATATTCCTGTATGTCGCGTTAATGTGTAACTTAATGGACGTTGTGTGAGGTAAAAATGAAAAATAAGTTAGGTCACTGTTAATGACGGTTCGGAATATATTTTATTCATTTCGATATTCCTGTATTCAACGCTAAGGTAGAAAGTTAATTTGTTCCCGGTCTTTATGAGTACTAGTGGTCGTAGCTAAATATTAGTGAGTGAAAACTCCCCCTACCGTATTTGAAATATCACTAATTAAACATGAGTCCTGAGTCGAATATGACTTTAGTATTTGGGGTTGAACCGTGTTTCCGGCAGCGATTGTCTCCTACCATGCTGTGAATGCAGGTTTTGGCATGAAACACATGTGTATGTCGGTTACTTTGAAAATATTATTTATAATTAATTATTCAAAGCTCTTGCTAGATTGAGCACTTTAAGCAAGTTAACAACAAGCCGTGATTTATAGTGTAATGCAATATTCTAGTTCTATTGAGTTCTCTTGACGGCTTGCTGATATAGCCGCTGGATTTGTCATTTAGACACAATTGGCTAAGATCAAAGTGTAGTATCTGTTCCGATGGACACGCCATATACTGGTATTGTCTTGGCCTTCGGGGCTTGATTTACGCCGGTCAATGGGTCTGCCATGTGCAGTTCTAGGAGGTGCACTCTCCCAGACTTTGCCTCCCCTTTTTGGGGAGGAGTTTATTGCTTACTGTCTGAGGCGCCCCTACCGGGGAATGCCGACGGGGCTGTCCAGGAAATTTTTAAACCCCCACTTTCCCGACCTGATCTTGGGTCACATCTTACTTGTGGGAGTAAGATAAAAACTGGCCTTGTGCCTAACTCCTGGAGAGGAGTAAATCAATACTCTCCCAATGCGTGGTGGACACCTCGGTACTAATGATTCGAGGTTTGGCATGAGTGAATTTGAAATATGTTTTGTAAATAAGTATATATATATATATATATATATATATATTATTATTAATTTTATACGTAAATAAAGGTAATTCATGGACACATGTTTCATGGCTCACTTAGGCAAAGATCGAGCCTTCGATATTGATGTCTATAGTCCAGCGTCTTACCAATGAACATCGACTCCCTGCCTAGAAAAATATGTACGATTTTTATCACCTAAATATTTAATTATTTTTATGTATTTTTTTTTAACATCGTTCGTTGTTTTTGCTTACTACTACTATTTCGATTGTTTCACTCCCCGAGTGATTAAGATGCAGAAAATTGTATTATTAGTCGCCCTTAACTTTATAGGACGTATTTTTTATAGGACGTATTTTGTTTATATATATATATAGAGAGAGAGAGAGAGGGAAAGAGAGAGAGAGAAGATTGGAATATTCCATCAAAACAAAAGGGAATATCATCACAGTAGTAAAACTATTTAATTCGTAGAAGAGAGGGTACAACAGAAAGGAGAGCGAGATGAGAAAGTGAAAGGTGGAGAGGGATATAGCGAACAGAAACCGACCAATTTGAATACTTGTATTTTAATGTTTACATTTAGCTTTTATTAGAAACTTACATTTTCTTAAATCAAAGAATCTAATGGGTTAGGCAACGGGTTACATGTTGTCTACTATTTGTATAAATATGTGTTGTCTTTGTTTCCTCCTTACGTATAGGCTGGATATATAACACAATATATGAAAAGTATATGATTAAGTGTCCACTTTATGTCAGGTGGTGTAATTTTGCACGCGTTCACCCCAGCCGACTCAAAAGACTCGCGCAAACACAAAGCAATGTAAGTGTCCATTTTGGTTTATGATTCGGATTAAAACTGAAATAAATATTAAAAGTTGGTATTTACTTGTTTTCCACTACAGCAAGATATGGTACTAGACCGGAACGTGCGTTAAACCCAGCAACCCCAGTCGGAGGGGAGGGGCACTGCAGTTGGCTACAAAAATAGCCAAGAAAGGACGCGTCGGCATTCCCCAGTAGAAGCGCTTCAGACGATCAGCATTCAAACCAATCCTCACTGTAGATAGGTGAGGCATTACCTGGAAAAGGTTCACCTCTTAAGACATAATTAAACATAATTAATTTCGACAAAGAAGGTCTGATGGTTGAAATCAGCTCCTAGGTGGTCAGAATGATGGCAAGAACAGTTTCAGCAGATATGACAACTGGCCGGCGTTCGACTCTAAATATATAAAGAGTATGTATTAATGATAATTATCATTCCGTACTAGTCCCCGTGTCTTTGTCGGTTAACTTGTACCTCACCATGATCATTTTTATTCGGATGTTGTCCCAAAATAAACTTAGACATTTCAAATTACAATATAAAGCAGATTGTTTCGTTTTACGTTTATTTATTTATTTTGTAATCTACGTCATTTCCGGAAATCAGGACTTGCGTGTAACCCTTTTGATATTTGATAGATCTTAGCTATTGATCTTCTTGCAGTTACTTGTTTAGACATGGAACTAGTTTTTATACAGTACAAAACTGTCCAATGAAATTAAAAAAACAACAACAGCCTTTTAAAAATGATTAAGCACGACAAAATTATTTTAATCATTAGAATAAAAATAGTTATAATTTTTTAAAACGTGCATTATTCAAGATCATGATGATGATCGGTATCGGCTAGGAAATAGCTGGAATGCAATAAAAAAAAAGGAAAAAAGCAAGTGTCTAGTGTGAGATTTGAAACCCTAAAGTAAGCATAAAATATTAGAACTAAGGAAAATGCTTTATCCACACTTTCTCCGATCAAACGAAATTATTTCGTCTTTTTAATCTACGTAACATTTTAAAAGTTCAGAGTAGAGATAATTTAGTTCGAATATAAAGATAATTTCTACAAAAGATGTCAAATATGTACGATGATGTTATAAAAAAATGTCGATGTTTATTTTATTTTCTTACTCGTAATGAAAATGTTAACATTATTATGATTACGCTGTTCGATCGGTTAATAAAAGAGTGTATTAAATTGGAAAGGGAAAGCTAAAATATCGGAACATTTGTTTCTAATTTTATTTTTACGTACATTGAATCTTATATGATGAGTTTTTTTTAAAAAGTGTTCAAGAACTTATGATATCGATAAGGACATAGGATCGAAAGTGCTGATTCTAAATCCGGTTTTTTTTTACTGTTAGATTAAGTGTTAAACTGTGATGCCGCCACACACTAACACACATACACATATAGACAAGTTTGCATTATATAGTTAAATATGAGACAAAACCACGAAGAGTACATGAAAATGGTCAAACGGGGGATGGGGGTAATTTACATAATTACCATGAGAAACGAAGCCTATATATAAGTATTGATCAGGTATGTTTAAAAAGAATTTAATCTAAAAATGTATTGATTTACTCCTCTCCAGGAGTTAGGCACAAGGCCAGTTTTTATCTTACTCCCACAAGTAAGATGTGACCCAAGGTCGGGTCGAGAAAGTGGGGTTTAAAAATTGCCTGGGCAGCCCCGTCGGCATTCCCCGGTAAGGGCGCCTCAGGCAGTAAGAAATAAACTTACTCCTTCCCAAAGAGGGGAGGCGAAGCCTGGGAGGGTGGACCTCCTAGAACTGCACAGGACAGACCCATAGACCGGCGTAAATCAAGCCCCGAAGGCCAAGACAATACCGGTCTATGGTGTGCAGTATCCATCGGAACAGATACTACACTTTGATCTTAGCCAAAATGCCAAATGTAGCGCCAAAAAAAAAATGTATATATCAAAAGATATATATCTGCAGGTTATTTGAAACGTCGATGGCATAAGTTCGGGATTATAATTCATTTATGCTGTCCTGTCGTGCCACTATTCAAACTTAAGATTTTACAAGCAACTTTTATCAGACAAAATACCGACAGAGCACATGGATACATTTTTTTTTTTATTTACTTATTTTAGTTTGCTAACGGGAAGCTGATAGATAATTTTAAGGCGAGCAAAGATACATATTATTTTCTGTATGTCAATTCTATATAGTCGCCGATAACTAGTTGTCGATTTTATCACCTTAAAGAAAAGTGTCGACTCACCCAGCGATCTTTGCTCCAAGTACATCTAAACTTTTCAAAAGAATTGGCTGTCAAACGATAAACCTACATAACTCACATACGCACTCAGTCAGGTGACCGACAGCTATAATTCTTCCATTCTTTGTATTAACTAATAAATTAATCAATTTACCCCATATACACCCACATCTAAATACATGAAATAACAATTAAAAAATAAATAAATAAAAAATAAATAGTAATAAATTCAAATAAATGCAAATATAAATTTAAAAATTAAATTTTAAAAAATTATATATATATATATATATATATATATATATATATATATTGAACAAACCATTACAATTCTAAATAAATATAAAATGACCTTAAATGTGTGCTCTGTGGTGTATATTAATTCGTCGATTTTTATCGACTGAATTTATGAATCAAGTCTCAGATAAGCAACGCTGGATGGCTCACAGAACAAAATCTATTTAAGTAAAAACACTACCTAAAATTAACAACATCACATATGGAACCAGTGGTAACATTTCAAAATGCTTAACGTAATGTGATGTTGTTCAGTGATGCCATCCAGCATTGCTGAATTTAAATCTTCAACGACTTCCTGGAACAATGCGAAAACGTTTTATGCGCGTTTCTCAACTGTCTTTTTAAAATTCCTTTTTTTCTCCAGCTCTTTTGTTCATTTGCTTTTGACATCTGAGGATGATTTGACGAATGGTCAAAAACGTTCGTGAAACCTGTGAAACCTGTGAAACCTATTCAACATTTATTATTTTTCGATTGTAATACAAAAAAGACTATCAGAAAAATTGAAAAAATAAAAAAAGGTATAATTAAACAGACGAATTCTGTTATCTTTAACAATGTTTGCATAAATGAGAAAATGTTGCTTAAATACACACACCACACAATATATATATATATATATATATATATATATATATATATATATATATATATATATATATATATATATATATATATATACATGTAAGAAGAAAGGGTAGAGAGAAAGGCTCGAGATAAAGATATGTGAGAAAAGAAAAGAAAACATATAAGGATGTCATAAAAATTCATTTAACCTGTGAAATTACTTTCGGGAATGAAACACAAGTGTATAGCTTGCCTGACATATATATATATATATATATATATATATATATATATTTATACACATATGAAGCTCTACTATTATATTTAGCATTGCTGTGACAAATAATGAAACAAATATGCAGAGTGAATCAATACTGACAGTATTTTTTTAAGTTAAAATAATAAATATTGTATATGTCAATTTATTATTTTAACTAAGTAGATGTTGACTATTAACTTACTTCTCACTTACCGTATATATATATATATATATATATATATATATATATATCATCTTCTCTTGCAAGCAAGTATGGTTGAATATAAGAGACAACTCATGTCTAGATATCCTTTGGTAGATCCTTTCAATAGTCCGAATCAAAATCTTAGTTTCGGAGGGGAACTGGCTGATGAATTTGCCATAGTTTGGATTTGTCTCCACAGTACTTTCGGACCCATCTGGGTTCATCTTCGGGGGAATGAGGTTAATCAGGTATAGACCATGTGTTAGTATTTATAGAAGGTTTTTGGCGGGAATTATGTACTAAGTACGAAACTATATATATATATATATATATATATATATATATATAATAAATTGTTATTGTTTATTATCTATGTACGTATACGTTTCGTCTTTTTTCAATCGGGACTCTTCAGATATGACTATTCACTACCGGGCATGCGATTCGAAACCCTAGATTACAAGTATTTTTCAACTCAAACCCGATGCCTTAACCACTCGCCACTTTTAAATAGCCAACACTTTATCGGCGGGATTAATGTCTAGAGCATTCTACTTCTTTTTAAGGGACGGAACGATGCTAGTGACGTCATACTGTGTTAATACTACACTTTCAGTGCTCTACGTTTTCGAGGATCGACAAATGATAATAAATATTTGTTATTATTTATTATCTATGTACGTATACGTTTCGTCCTTTTTCAATCGGGGCTCATCAGCATAGAGATATGACTATTCACTACCGGTCATGCGATTCGAAACCCCGGATTACAAGTGTTATTCAACTCAAATCCAATGCGTTAATCACTCGGCCAATTTTAAATAGTGAATAGACAATATACACTATTATGATGATCAACCGGATCCTTCGGTTTCACGGAAACACTGGAAACTAAAAGAGTTAAATATATGAAATGTGGCCGGTTCGTCAGCCGATGTAATGTTAGTGTAACTCACACTATCATTACATTCGCTAAAATTAAATTGTTAGTGTTCACGTGAAATCGAAAGTACCGATGGATGATCATAATAATGTACAGTGTTCATTATATATATATATATATATATATATATATATATATATATATATATATATATATATATATATATATATCCGCTCTTACACAAGTAATTGAGCACTTTTTATTACTCCTATGTGCATTTTATTACTTACTATTTATATTATTTATGTATTTGTTTATAAATATATATACACACGCGCATATATATGCACAGACACACATATATGTATCTCTCTCTCTCTTACTCTCTCTCTCTCTTTTTCTCTCTCTCTCTCTCTCTCTCTCTATATATATATATATATATATATATATATATATATATATATATATGTGTGTGTGTGTGTGTGTATATATAGGTGTGTATGTATGGATGTGTGATGTGTGTATATAGACGCGTATGTTAACATTTCCTCACACTAGAATATTATGAACAAGCCTCTTCGCGCACACTAATTGACTCGCCCTTTTACCAAATCACACAAACTTGGAACTGTTTAAGTGACATGTTCGCATTTCATATATATAATCATATATAATGAAAGCTTTCTTTCTCTTTCCTCCCCCTTCTTTCCCCCCTCTCTCTCTCTCTCTTTCTCTTCTACTTAGTTCGTTTCCTCTCCCTTCATCGTACCAATAGTCATATGTGCCGTGTCTAGTGGAGTCTACACTAGATAAATATATTTCAACTCTTTTTTTTTATTAAAAAAAACAAACAAGACAACTATAACAGGAATATGGTGTCTTCTTCAATAGATTTACATTGAAGCGCTCCTATCTTCGGACAACTTCGAGTTTCGTTTATTTAAAGCAATTGATCCGCAAAACGGAAAAGAAAGAAGGAAAGAAATGCCATGAAATGTATGTAGTATTATAAGGAGAAATACATCCTCTGTCTTCCTCTTTTCCTTTTTTTCTTTCTTTTTTTTCAATTCAAGAATCACATACATAGACATTTACGCACTTATAGTGGCACTGTGGTGAGGATACAGTCGCAGAAGGGCAAAGGATACACTCAGCGATATGTGCCGGTATATCTAACCCTGCTCGTAGTGGTCGAGAAATACAACAAAGATGGTAAAAAACAGAAATGTGTTATTGAAGCCGTAACCTTTTTTTTTCTTTCCTTCACTCTGTCGCTAAACGGTTTTTAACTAGAATAATATCGTAGCGATCACTTCGCTTTCACATCCAGTCAACGAACTTCCAAAACACGCGAACAGCCGAAGAAGTTTGGTCAAAAGTTAATTCTTCAAGAAAAAAAAAGTTTTGTTTTAATTAGCAAAATATAACCAGAAGTATGTCTGCGACACCCTTAAAACTCTGCTACGCAGTTTTTTTCATTTGCACCGGTAAGTAAACAATTATTTACTTTAGCAAACGTATACGACACGTTCGGCCCTCTCTAAACTATGTGTTGTTTGCTTCTTATTTTTTAATATCTTCAAATTACTATCAATTAAGCAGTAAACTTGCATATTATATACAATTGTCGTTTGTTTTTGTGTAAAAGTGTATTCTGACGAATAAATTGATTCTGTAAGGGCTCCGCATACGTGCAATTGTCGCGCGCGCATATTAAACGTTAAATTCAATTTTATGTTGTATATATATACAAATACACTCGCTATTTACAAAGTTAAATTCCTCTTTAATTATTAGCTAATTCCCTATGGCCGAGGGGTTAACGCTCTTGATAGCAAATCAGTGGCGATTTGTATCAGAGTTCGCGCCCGTCGCCCGCCGACCGTTGAGAATTAACTTCCTGCACTGAAGATTGCATTATCATGAAACATCGATGTCTGTAGATAATAAATAATTAATATATATATATATATATATATATATATATATATATATATCCCACTCTATAACACAGACCAATGTCTATTTATGTTATTTTGCTAGCAGGTTTTAACCGCCCGCTAATTCCTATTCATACTTGAAATCATCTAAACGAAAGTAATCGATAAGGAAAAGAAGACAAAACTCTCTCTCCCTATCGATGAGAAAAAAGAAATAAACTAATAAAAAAGATAAAACAATTCGATAAGAATAAGAAGACAATACTCTTACACTCTCCATTCGTTCTATTTTAATAGTGGTAGTAGTAGTAGTAATAATAATAATCATCATAATAATAATAATAATAATAATAATCATAATAATCATAATAATAATAATAATAAGGAAATATTTGTGTGTATATATCAAAAGTGAAATTATTACCATTATTTTTTTATTATTAACAACTACGCTTCTCCTTTTCTCGTGAAAATCGAATTCCCATACGTGATCATTGAAGCGAGCCGGACACACATACTTTCACTTTACTCGCTTGCTCCCTCTCTATCTCGATATATATATATATATATATATATATATATATATATATATATATATATATATATATATATAAGATTAAAAATTAAAAAAACGGAAGATCTGTTAGCTCAACGTTTCGCTCAACTGTTACGTGGGCTTTATCAAGAGCGAACGAAAAATGCTAAAAATGACAAAAGACGAGAAAGTCTGTAAATTATGGGAAATATATATAGAGGTAGGGTTTCAAATGAGAAGGGGGGATATGCGAATATGTACAGAGTCACAGACAAATACACAAATTGGAATTTCCTTAGAACAGACCCTTCAAATATAAAGTATCTAAAATGTGTTATACTACAGATACATTGACGATATCTTTATTTTACTCCCCAAAACCACTAAAATAGGAAACATTACGGACAAACTAAATAAAATAGAACTTATCATCAAATTTACTTTAGAAAAAGAAAGCGATAACTATATACCCTTTATTTATATTATACTAAAAAACAAAATAATAATTTATCTCATAAAGTTTACCGTTAACCAATTAATAAGAATGAATATGTTCATTTTTATTAGCACTACCATAATAAAGTAAAATCGGGCATTATAATTGTTTCTGCTCCTCAGTGCGCTTAGGATATGTAGCAAGACGTATCTAAATGAGGAATTTAAATACATTGAACACATCCTGAAAACATTAGAGAACCCAATGTATTTTATACAAAAGTATATAAGAAAAGCTCTCCAGATTGACTCAAATCGCAAACAAAAAACTCATCCTTTTACCCTGTAATAAATAGACACATAGCTTTACCGACTACCTTTAATTACAACCGCATTTACACAGAACTTAATAAACCAGGCATAAGCATAACTCAAATAACTTCGGCAAGTATTATAGATGTAATCGAAACATCTAGACTGAACACTACATCTAATGTAAATGTGGGCATTTACTCCATCCCTTGTCTAGATTGTAATAAGATCTACATTCGGGAGACGCTACGCACCCTAGACAAGCGTATTTATGAGCATAAGAGAGCGATTAAAACCAACAACACGCTTAACACCCTATCTGCTCACACTATGGGTATGGGCATTATTTTGACTTTGATTAATCCACTTTAATCAAGACAATACATAATAAGTCAACACGTCGACTAATTCAATAAGCCCTCATAGCTATTTTCCACAAATAAAATAAAACAAAGAATGGGATTCTACTATATCTCCTCCAACTTATCAAAAGCAATTATTAATGAAAATAATGTATATCTAGACACTGGATGATTTTCTAGTTTTTAAATTAATCTTCCTTTGGACCGCCTATCTGCTCTTTAATGTCTCCTTTCCTTTTTTCCAATACTACTATATTTCGTTCATATATATATATATATATATATATATATATATATATATATATATATGTATATATATATATTTATGATGTGTATTTATCTGTAATTCTGTACATATTTGCATATATTCCCATTTTACATAAATTGTAAACGCTACCAGTATATGTATTCCCATAATTTACAGACTTTCTCGTCTTTTGTCATTTTTAGCAGTTTACTTTTGCTCTTGTTAAAGCCCACATAACAGTTGGGCGAAACATTAAGCCCGCAGATATTCCGCTTTTTCTATTTTTAATCTCATACTGTCGGATGTTTATCCTTTTATCTATTCATATATATATATATATATATATATATATATATATATATATATATATATATATGAAGTGAGTTATGATACACAAAATTAACAAATTATTTGTATCAGTTCCAAGAATAAAAACACTACGATTATTTGGCGTACGATCGTTTCCTAGAGCATTTTGAATTATTTTTATTTTGTATCATACTTTGGATGACTCAAAACCGTATTTTAAGCAGCGGACTTTACAATATCACATACATAAGAGTCATTTAAGAAAAAACAAGATTTCAGTAGTATTTCTTTTAATAATCAAGCAATATTGGAGATATAACCCCCCATTATGCAACCATATATTACTCCATCAGTCAGTTTAAAAAAATGTCAATATCAATGGAAATACATTAGAAACAGCAAATTAAATATTAAAAATTAAGCATAGACCACGAAAAATACAAATAAATAATAATAATAATAATAATAATAATAATAATAATAATAATAATAATAATAATAATAATAATAATAATAATAATAATAAAGAAATATAATGAAAAATAAGAAAAATTTCGCGTGATTGGACAGATATATATATATATATATATATATATATATATATATATATATATATATATAAATATTCATCCCATCATGCGAAATTTATGGAGTAAAAAGTGTCGGACGAAACCATTTCAAGTGTTAAGGGAAAGGTAAAGAAAAATAGCAAGTTAGACCCCTGACCTTGCCGTCTAAAAGCAATTTGGAAATAAATTTCTCTATTTTCATAAGACGTTTTATTCTTTCCTTTCCGATAAATTCTTTTTTGTCCTGTTTGACCTTTCCAGTTTGAGACATTTCCTTTCTTCTTTTATACAGATCAATTCTTTTCTGTCATGTCTGAACTTTCCCGTTTGAGACATTTCCTTTCTTCTTTCATACAGATCAATTCTTTTTTGTCCTGTTTGAACTTTCCAGTTTGAGACATTTCCTTTCTTCTTTCATACAGATCAATTGTTTTTTGTCATGTTTGAACTTTCCAGTTTGAGACATTTCCTTTCTTCTTTTATACAGATCAATTCTTTTTTGTCATGTCTGAACTTTCCCGTTTGAGACATTTCCTTTTTCCTTTCATACAGATCAATTCTTTTTTGTAATGTCTGAACTTTCCCGTTTGAGAAATTTCTTTTCTTCTTTCATACAGATCAATTCTTTTTTGTCCTGTTTGAACTTTCCAGTTTGAGACATTTCCTTTCTTCTTTCATACAGATCAATTCTTTTTTGTCATGTTTGAACTTTCCAGTTTGAGACATTTCCTTTCTTCTTTTGCACAGATCAATTCTTTTTTGTCATGTCTGAACTTTCCAGTTTGAGACATTTCCTTTCTTCTTTCATACAGATCAATTCTTTTTTTACCTGTTTGAACTTTCCAGTTTGAGACATTTCCTTTCTTCTTTCATACAGATCAATTCTTTTTTGTCATGTTTGAACTTTCCAGTTTGAGACATTTCCTTTCTTCTTTCATACAGATCAATTCTTTTTTGTCCTGTTTGGACTTTCCAGTTTGAGACATTTCCTTTCTTCTTTCATACAGTTCAATTCTTTTTTCTCCTGTTTGAACTTTTCAGTTTGAGACATTTCCTTTTTCCTTTCATACAGACTAATTCTTTTTTGTCATGGTTGAACTTTCCAGTTTGAGACATTTCCTTTCTTCTTTCATATCGATCAATTCTCTTTGTGCTGTTTGAACTTTTCACTTTAAGACATTTCCTTTCTTCTTTCATACACATCCATTCTTTTTTGTCCGGTTTGAACTTTCCAGTTTGAGACATTTCCTTTTTTTATTCATAGCGATCAATTCTTTTTTGTCATGTTTGAACTTTCCAGTTTGAGACATTTCCTTTCTTCTTTTATATAGATCAATTCTTTTTTGTCCTTTTTGAACTTTCCATTTGGAGACATTTCCTTTCTTCTTTCATATCGATCAATTCTTTTTTGTCCTGTTTGAACTTTCCAGTTTGCGACATTTCCTTTTTCCTTTTATATCGATCAATTCTTTTTTGTCATGTTTGAACTTTCCAGTTTGAGACATTTCCTTTCTTCTTTTATACAGATCAATTCTTTTTTGTCCTGTTTGAACTTTCCAGTTTGAGACATTTCCTTTCTTCTTTCATACAGATCAATTTTTTTTTGTCATGTTTGAACTTTCCAGTTTGAGACATTTCCTTTCTTCTTTTATACAGATCAATTCTTTTTTGTCATGTCTGAACTTTCCCGTTTGAGACATTTCCTTTCTTCTTTCATACAGATCAATTCTTTTTTGTCCTGTTTGAACTTTCCAGTTTGGGACATTTCCTTTCTTCTTTTATACAGATCAATTCTTTTTTGTCATGTCTGAACTTTCCCGTTTGAGACATTTCTTTTTTTCTTTCATACAGATCAATTCTTTTTTGTCCTGTTTGAACTTTCCAGTTTGAGACATTTCCTTTCTTCTTTCATACAGATCAATTCTTTTTTGTCATGTTTGAACTTTCCAGTTTGAGACATTTCCTTTCCTCTTTTATACAGATCAATTCTTTTTTTCATGTCTGAACTTTCCCGTTTGAGACATTTCCTTTCTTCTTTACAAACAGATCAATTCTTTTTTGTCCTGTTTGAACTTTCTAGTTTGAGACATTTCCTTTCTTTTATTATACAGATCAATTCTTTTTAGTCATGTCTGAACTTTCCCGTTTGAGACATTTCCTTTCTTCTTTCATACAGATCAATTCTTTTTAGTCCTGTTTGAACTTTCCAGTTTGAGACATTTCCTTTCTTCTTTTATACAGATCAATTCTTTTTTGTCATGTCTGAACTTTCCCGTTTGAGACATTTCTTTTCTTCTTTCATACAGATCAATTCTTTTTTGTCCTGTTTGAACTTTCCAGTTTGAAACATTTCCTTTCTTCTTTCATACAGATCAATTTTTTTTTTGTCCCGTTTGAACTTTCCAGTTTGAGACATTTCCTTTCTTCTTTCATACAGTTCAATTCTTTTTTGTCCTGTTTGAACTTTACAGTTTGAGACATTTCCTTTCTTCTTTCACAGATCAATTCTTTTTTGTCCTGTTTGGACTTTCCAGTTTGAGACATTTCTTTTTTCCTTTCATATCGATCAATTCTTTTTTGTCCTGTTTGAACTTTTCAGTTTGAGACATTTCCTTTTTCCTTTCATACAGATCAATTCTTTTTTGTCCTGGTTGAACTTTCCAGTTTGAGACATTTCCTTTCTTATTTCATATCGATCCATTCTTTTTGTCGTGTTTGACCTTTCTAGTTTGAGACATTTCCTTTCTTCTTTCATAGCGATTAATTCTTTTTTGTCATCTTTGAACTTTCCTGTTTGAGACTTTTTTTTAGTTCTTTCATACAGAGCAATTCTTTTTTTTCCTGTTTGAACTTTCCAGTTTGAGACATTTCCTTTCCTTTTCTATACAGATCAATTCTTTTTTGTCCTGTTTGAACTTTCCAGTTTGAGACCTTTCCTTTCTTCTTTCATACCGATCAATTCTTTTTTGTCCTGTTTGAACTTTCCAGTTTGAGACATTTCCTTTCTTCTTTTATACAGATCAATTCTTTTTTGTCATGGTTGAACTTTCCAGTTTGAGACATTTCCTTTCTTCTTTCATATCGATCAATTCTTTTTTGTCTTGTTTGAACTTTCCAGTTTGAGACATTGCCTTTCTTATTTCTTTTTTAATTTCACCCATTGAGACGTTAGTATATATGAATATTAGTGCGAACACTGGCAAAGGATAATTTTTCCGACATATTTTACTGGCGGTGTAAACTCAAAAACTTTCTCCTGTAGTCAATACGAAAAAAAGAGACAAAATGTACTTGTTCTGAAAAGAAAATCATAATATGCTTTATTTAACTGCTCAATCTTCATTTAAGAAAAGTCATATTTAAAGTTTTCGAAGTTCTACTAAAACTCTGCTCGTGCAGGCATTTTGCCGACTCGGTTTATCGTCTTTCACTTGTGGAAATAAACGTTTCCCTTTTTCTTTTCTTTTTTGTAAATCAAATATTTTAGAAAACCTCTATCGGTCAGTATACAGGTTGATGGACCAAATCTTGTTTAAACTTACATGGAACTGAACTCCCTTTGAAAATATGAACAAGTAGTTTTATTCAAATGTTGTTATCTGAATTTTTGATACTTAATCTATAAAATAAATAGAAATCATTTTCCAAATAATATTTGGGAGGAAAGTATCGTATACGTCACCCTTATTGACTTTTTCAGTGAATTCAAGGATCTTCTTGATATAAAAAATAAGGGAAATATCTGTAGGAACGGGCAAAATTCGAAAATTCAAAATAATTTTAATTTTCCGATTTTTTAGTATCCATTTTTACTGAGAGCTACCTTTAAACTTTATTTCTATAATTATTCACAACTGCAGGATGTTATTCCGTTTTGTAAAGGTGGTCACTGAGTTTCGACTATGGGTATTATAAAATGTATATTGTCCTTGAAACGAAACGGGTTGGTAAAGTAATTTAGGAGACTAACAAAACTATACAAGTTTGTTTTTAAATAAAATAAATACTTTAATCTATATTTACATTCATAAAAAAGCCATACATAATCAAAAAATTATATACTCTTAATGACATTTTCAGTATTTATTAATTAAAAATAAATACTGTTAATGTCAATAACATGATATAATTGTTTGATTATTTATGGCTTTTCTTAAAACAAGTACATTTCATTTTCATTGTCCGTCCCTAAATATCTAAACATAATAATGTATTGACTTACCCTCGATTTGAGTCATCGTCAAGATATAGAGATATCGTTTAGGCAATGCTGTATGATTCGAAAATCTCAATGATTTCTTATTTGGACGCCGATTTAACACGAGAACAGTTGATTAACAAAATAACGTACACTTATTCCCGCTATTTATGTAAATTAAACAGATTTTTTTACATATCTCTATTATTTACTTTAAACTTTCAAAGTAATATTTGATTTAGAAAATGATTTAGAAAATTACCACACCGAATTTAATATTATAACTATAATCTTTAAAATTATAGAAACTTACATTCCCCTTTATAGCTTTACAAAAACTATTTTTGATCATCATCATCATCATCATCATCATCATCATCATCATCATCATCATCATCATCATCATCATCATTATTATTATTATTTGTACTAGCTAGGAGTTCTCACGCAGGTCATCATCAGATATTAATCACTGATAATAACCAGTAATGTTCCATGGAGTCTCGGTGACAACAAGTCTTCACAGATTTCCAGTAATCTCCACCTCTTTCGGTAACTTTTGCAAATGACTTTACGCTATCAAAACAGCCGCTTACCATTGATTTCTCGCTGACAACGGCTATTGGTCTTCACTGGAATTTGGATGGCAATAAGCCTCCCAAACGTTTCAGTACTCATCGCACTCATCCAATGAAGGTCTGATTAGTGCTCTCCGTACTCGGTCCTACAATCCTCATTGAACCGTAACGACTATTTTTTGCGGTATAAGCGGAAGCTGATACCTTTTTATAGGGGGGGGGGGCATTGTTTATAATTTATAAGATTCCGATCAGTGTCAGTTCCCTTCGTTTAGTAGTGTTCCTTCTGTCTTTTCATTGTTTGCAGTTCCATGTGGCTGGTTAGCGTTTCTAGATTATGTGGGTTGATTTCTGCATACGAGGATTTTCATTAAAATTTCAGCTGCATTTATCATTTCCGTCCGTTGTATAGTGTCAGTCTTCCCCTTTATTCCAATTTCTACGAGCCTTTTTTCCAGTTTTATCGGAGCTGTTCCTAATTTTTCTACAATTATTGATATTATATTTACTTTCTTCATGTTCCATATTCCGTTCAGTTCTCTGGCAAGCCCCGTGTATTTGCTTCGTTTTACCGTCTCCTTTATCTTTACGTGTGGTCTGCTGCGACAACAAAATCTGCATTAAGGCAGTTTATTGTCTTCTTGTTAATTATTAGAATATCCGGCTTCCTTGCTTGGTTGTGTTTATCTCTATGTACCTCGATGTCCCAAAGGAGTGTGTGGCTTTCATTTTCTAGTACTGTCTCCGGTGTGTGCATGTACCATTTGTGTGCATGTTCTAAAATGAAGTCGTGTTCATAGTCTCCAATGTACCACCTTCCCAACACAATCATGTTTGTTTTTGTATTCTTTTTCTGTTACGTTGCTGCATTCACTTATTTGTGGTTTACTGTTTTATCTCTTTGTCCATAGGGGTCTACATTCACTGTTTTCATGAGTTTGATCAATTATAGCTTTAATGTAGTTAGTTCTAATCGCATTGTTATGTGCAGCTGTCAGTAGTGATTCCGTTTCTTTATTCAAGTGTCATTTTCATAGACATGTCCAGGTGTTCATGTAATTCTCTTCTCTTGTTATTTTCATCAATCGTCCATGTTCCTGTTTCTCTTCCTACTTTTCTTTTCTTGTTATTTTGCTTCCGTTTTCGTTGTTTCCTGTATAGTTCATTTTGACAGTGTCTCTTGCAACGATGATCAGTCTTTTTGTGTTCTGAGTCATGTATTTTTCCAGGTATTTTTTGTGTCTTCTATACTTACCAGTCCTCATCCCATTTCGTTCTATTTTACGTAGATATTTTTAGTATCATCTTCCGGGTATAATGTGTTGTGCATGGTCATTAGATTCCTTGTCTTCTGGTCAATATGTCTTAGTGCTTATTACTGGTCCGAAGTATCTTAGTGATACTGCCCAGGTGTTTATTCATTTTACTTAATTTTTACTATATAGTTTTGTTTCTAAGAATTGTCTTCTTTCTTCTCGTATATTCTTTTCCAACATGCTCTTTAATTTATGTATACTTGATGGTGGCCGCTTCCAAAACTCTTAAATATTTGTAGGTATCATGCTCATCAAGTGCCTTCAACTCCTCTTGGTTTGGCCATTCCATGCCCTCCGATATTTCCAGTTTTCTCTTTTTCATCTCTAGCAGTGCCAACTTTTTCATTCCGAATTCCATTTAAATATCCTGACTGAATATTATTATTAATAGTACTCACTAGGAGTTCTCACACAGATCATCGTCAGTGATTGCTCACCGACAAAAACCAGTGGTATTTCCTGGAGTCTGAGTGACAACAAGCCTCCCCAGATTGCCAGCGTCTTACCATTGATTTCTCGCTGGTAAGGACAATTGGTCTTCTCTGGGATTTGAGTGGCAATAAGCCTCCCCAAGGTCCCAGCATTCTCTGCACTTTTCCAGTGGAAAATATTGGTTGTTACAAGTTTAGCACAATTTTGTAATGATGCAACCTTTTTACATATTTATACATATTCAATAGTATGTAGCCTGTTGGTAATTATACCCGTTACTCCGATTACAACTGGGAATACCTTCTCCTCTTGCGACATTGGCTTGCTAGTTTTACTCGTTTCAAAATAATTCTCATTTTTCATTATTATTATAAGTACCTCACTAGTTTTCACACACGTAATCATCACTGATTGTTCGCTAATAATAATCGGTGGTATTCCCTGGAGTCTGAGTGACAACATGTGTCCTCAGATTTCTAGTATCCATCACCTCTTTCGATAATAATTGCAAATGAATATGGGTCATCGTAACAGCCGCTTACCATTGATTTCTCGATAACAACGATCATTTGTCTTATCTGTGAGTTGGGTGGCATCAAGCTTAACCAATGTTTCAATACTCTTAACACTCTTCCAGTGGAGGTCCGGTTGGTGCTCTCCCTCCTCGATGTTGCCATCCTCCTCAACCCTTCACGACTAAATAAATAATTAATTAAGTAATGGCATCAGCCTTGGCTGATATCATTACTTATTTACTTATTTATTTATTTATTTTTACATTATTTCTTTTTGGGGACGGGACAGTTCATTAATTTTCTGGCAGTTTCAATTCCCTTGGGTTCATGTGGTGATGTTCTTTCTATGTTATTATTTAAATTTCTATTGAAACTTCGATGAGACTGCTTAGCGTTTGCAGTTTACGGAAGTTGATTTCTGCATTCGAGGATTTTTTTTAAAGATTTCAGCTGTTATCCACATTACCGTCAGTTACATAGTGTCAGTGTTCCCTTTGATTCCAATTTTTCCAGGATTTTTTCCAGATTTACTGGGAATAATCCCAGTACTCCTATTAATATTTACATAGTATTGACTTTCTTCATGTTCCATTTTACTTTCAGTTCTTTGACAACTTACGTGTTCTTGCTTCGTTTTTCTGTATTCTTGATCAACACCCTGTGGTCTGCTGAAACGACAAAACTTATTATTTAGCAGTTTCTCTCATTATGACATCCGGTCTACTTTAATATGTTGGTAAAATGGCCTTTCATTGCTTACAATAAGTTATGTTTTATTAATACTGTTTAGATGTGCATCTGTATACTTTCAGTCTACTTTCTTTTTCTAATATATTTTGCTTTGTTTTTTGGTTAGTCCTCCGTCTTTTTGTAAGCAATATATTTCAGTTTCCATCTTCTCTGATCTTTTTCGCAGTATTCAAAGCTCTACGTTCTTTTTGCAGTTTATTCAGGTTCAGTCTAGTTTTCCACCGAGGTTTTGTTAGTCCATCATTTTGGCCGGGTTGTGTTTCTAGGTTTAGTCTCGTAACTACAGATCCGGTCACGTTTCGGATTTTACTTTCTTTCAAGCTTCATTCTTAGTTTCGTTTTTGCCTCTTTCATAATTTATTTGATGCGTTCTATTTCTACTGCATTTTTCCGTAGTACGTGCTTTGGTCTCGTTATTCAGTTTCTAAAGTGTCAGCGATTACATTGTACCCGATTTTACGGATACTATTTCTTATTCTCTTGTATTACTTAGCATTCTGTATATTCTCCATTATGTTTAGCTTTGTGAATCATCCGTCTTTAAGGATATTTCTTGCTTGGTGCACGATCCTCTGTCTGATTAGGTGAATGTCAGCATAGTTCCACAATTCATTGTTACTGCGATTTAGGAAGCGTCTTTGCGTCGTGTTTCATTTGTTATAGCATATTATTATTATTATTAGTAGTAGTAGTAGTAGTAGTAGTAGTAGTAGTAGTAGTAGTAGTAGTAGTATAATTTGTACTAACTAGGAGTCTTCACACAGGTCATCATCAGAAATTACTCACTAATAATAATCTGTGGTGTTCCCTGGAGTTTGATTGACAACAACTCCCCTTAGATTTCCAGTAATATCCACCTCTTTCTTACCCTTTGCAAATGACTTTGCGTTTTCGCAACAGTCGCTTACTATTTATTTCTCACTGGCAACGATTATTAATCTTGAGTGAGATTTAGGTGGCAATAAGCCTACCCAAGGCCTCAGCACACTTCGAATGTTCTCCCTCCTCAGGCTAACCATCCTCATTGACTCTTCACGCCTATTTTGTGTGGTCTCATTCGAAACTGATACCTTTTGAAAGAGTGGGAACATAGTTTATGTAAGATCTACTGCAGTTTCAGTTCAGTTTGGGAATAATAAATTGATGTTTGGTTTGAAGCAGAAAAGTTCTCTCCCTTGGTTGAAACCATCTTATAGACAATTGAATAGTACTTATAAATGCAGTATTTACACTTCTTATTCACGCAACTGGTCAGTTTGGCGCATGGATATAGATGTGGAGTTATCAGTTCCGAGGCTATAGGTTTGATTTATGTGGTTGACGAATTAGTTGTTTAGACAAATTGTCAAATATGTGTATTAAATATTTTTATAACATTCATTTTGATCTACGTGGTGTTGAACTGAAATTGGTTGATTCGACTACTGGAAACAAACTAACGGTCGTAAATATGTTTTATATTTTCTATTTAACTTCACCCCAAAATCAGAACAGTGACCCGTAAAATGATGCGTTGAATTTTGAGGCAGTTTGATAGGAACATCCTTAGTCAGAGATTTCCGCAGCGAGATGCTTGTTTACATTACATTTAAATTCATGCATGTTAGTACAGTTAGAGAAACAGGGAGCGGGGAGGGAATTAAAAAAATGAAACTGTCCGAGGAAACAAGATATTAGAGTAAACAGCCTTCCGGCGTCTGAGGACCTCTACCGGAATGAGGTGTGATTTTGCTGCTTGTTATGTTAGAGTAATTTAGATTGTAGTGTACAATTACGTCGTAGCAGATTCCGTTAAAGTATTTGTAAAACAATCACAGGTATGCAACATTGCTGTGATAGGACAGATGCTGGGGCTTGGTTGATAATGTTGGGCCTATTGGGTTAAATGCTATTTTTTGTATATTGTCTAAGAGGAAAAGGTAAGTGGTTGCTATACCCGCCCAGACATATGAAAACTGCTTCATACATAGGCGAATAGTGCCTTTGTAGAGATATGAGATACTGGCAGGTGTGCGAAGTGTTTTAGTTCAGTAGATTTTGTAAGATAAGTTGTTACAAGAATGATTATTAGATTTTATTACGATCTTTCTGTTGGTATAAATAAAATAAATAAATACATTTATAAGGAGAAAAATATATCGTTGAACTGTTGTACTGTAATATTTCACGTTGTGTCTTCAATCTGTGCAATACTGGGTGGAGTTCGACCATTTTACAAAAATAATGAGTCGTACCATTTAAGACGCCTCGTCTTAAATGGTACGCCGCAATGCGGAATATGCAAGCAATTGAGATTTTAAAAGGTTATTTCACGGAAAGAATAATGCGTGGATTATTAATTTACTTCCTTTACAAAGAATGGTTTTTCTACAAGCTTTATGTAGAGAGACTGGCATCATTAGTTGCTTAAAGTTGGTTGAGCGTGAAGCACTCTATTCTGGCTCAGAAGCACCCTGGTTCCAGTGAAAGACACTCTACGGCCTGAGTACAGGAATTGGACAAAAAAAAGTTGCTTTGGCCACATGGCTACAAAACCACTACGAATATGATGCGGATCACCATATGATTCAGAGCCGCCCTGTTTGCCCTCAACTACCCAAGTATCTGTTCCGATGGATACTGCATCCCATAGACTGGTATTGTCTTGGCCTTCGGGGCTTGATTTACGCCGATCTATGGGTCTGTCCTGTGCAGTTCTAGGAGGTCAACCCCCAGGCTTCGCCTCCCCTCTTTAGGGGGGGAGTAAGTTTATTGCTTACTGCCTGAGGTGCCCCTATCGGGGCTGCGCAGGCAATGTTTAAACCCCACTTTCCCGACCCGACCTTGGGTCACATCTTACTTGTAGGAGTAAGATAAAAACTGGCCTTGTGCCTAACTCCTGAAGAGGAGTTAATCAATACCCAACAAGGGCAGCTTTACATACCTACCAGAGGTCTATGATAATGAAAATAGCTGCGTAAAGAAGTTAGGAACTATTGTACAACCGTATGCTTCAAAGTCACTTAAAGAAGAAAAGTGGCTAAAAATATACTTTATTTAAACCCATTTGGTGCATACATGTTTACAGTTGCTCTTTTTGCCATATTATAAAATCATTGATAAAAAAACACAGAACAACTGTAAATTACATGACACAAAAATTGACCTCTTACGCCTACCAGTCCGAGCTTAACTTTATGTATGTTGACGGCTGTGTGTAAGTCGACATGTGTCGTCATTGACGTTGAATGTATTCAATTGGACGCTAGTTAACTTGTGACCTTATTTTCATAAGAGTTAAACTTCGGGAAAATGATAAAAATATACGACCGATTTACAGGTCGTGAGCAATTGTAAATTATTTCTTATTCCTGGAATGACGCCTAAACATTCTAAACAAATAAGTTTACTCATTTAAGTTCTATTGTTAAACAATTTTCCCCGCTGAAGTATATATTCCAAAATTTCTGAAATAATTAGATCAGGGTTAGAAATTCTGAACACATTAAAAGGCAGTCTCTGTATTATACAATCGTCTTGGCCTTCATGCGTCAGATAATAATAATAATAATAATAATAATAATAATAATAATAATAATAATAATAATAATAATAATAATCAGTGAAGCTGTACTTAGTGATATAAGGTAGGTAATTAGTTATAAACTATTTTCAGCTAGTTCTGAATATATGTATTCTAACATAGTTTGTCGAAGACAAACGTAAGGTTGCTATACGAAACATGATAGATAACTAATAATTACTAATAAACGAATACGTTAATGTTCCAGCACAATCGTAAAGGTCATGTATTGACGGGCTCATAGACAAACATGCATGAGTAATGGATTAGAAACTATAGCCTTGTTTGTTTATGATGTTCTGAGAGCCTAGACGACTATTAAATGTAAAGGTTAGGATTACGGTGAGGGTTAGAGTAGTGGATAAGTAAATATTACTTGTTTGTTGATGATGTTCTGGGATCCTATACGACGGTTACCAGTAAAGGTCATTGCAGAGCCGTTGTGGGGGTGGGGCTCGTCTGACTTCGGAAAGAAGAAATTGAGTCTGAAAACGACTGCACCCTATATTAGTAATTGGCATGGCAAGATAGCAGCCTATTGGATCATTTCACATACCTTAGACGTCAACGCCAAAAAGAGAATGAATCCGGTGTCTATATTTCCCATAGGATTTAATTGAAATATTACCATAATAATATAATAACAAAAATAAGTAAATATTTAAAAAGTGAAACTTTAATTACACTCATATGTTTAATCTCAACCGAACAACCTCAAACTTGTATATTGTGGTAATGTCTAAAAAAAGTTATGTCTATTCCCGGTATAAACTTCGGCCAACCTACACTTTACAAAAAACATGAAAACAATATAAGTTATATGTATGCTATTTAACTCTCTGCTCTTATAAATTCCCATTTTTGCCAGGTTGGATATCGCCCGGCGCTATTGATTTTGAGGCAAGCTTCGTCTCATCGTCTGTGGATCCTATATATTTTACTTAAAATTATATACTAATGTTATGTTTATCTTCGGAAGCAAGCTTCCTCTCATTTTCTGTGGATCCTATATATTTTAATTACAATTATATACTAATGTTGTTTATCTTTGGAAGCAAGCTTCGGCTCATCGTCTGTGGGTCCTATATATTTTAATTAAAATTATATACTAATGTTATGTTAATCTTTGGAAGCAAGCTTCGTCTCATCTTCTGTGGATCCTATATATTTTAATTAAAATTATATACTAATGTTGTTTATCTTTGGAAGCAAGCTTCGGCTCATCGTCTGTGGATCCTATATATTTTAATTAAAATTATATACTAATGTTATGTTAATCTTTGGAAGCAAGCTTCGTCTCATCTTCTGTGGATCCTATATATTTTAATTAAAATTATATACTAATGTTATGTTTATCTTTGGAAGCAACCTTCCTCTCATTTTCTGTGGATCCTATATATTTTAATTAAAATGATATACTAATGTTATGTTAATTTGTGGAGACAAGCTTCGTCTGATCTTCTGTGGATTCTATATATTTTAATTAAAATTATATACTAATGTTATGTTTATCTTTGGAAGCAAGCTTCGTCTCATCTTCTGTGGATCTTATATATTTTAATTAAAATTATATACTTTTGTTATGTGTATTTGTGGAGGCAAGCTTTGTCTCATCTTCTGTGGATCCTATATATTTTAATTAAAATTATATACTAATGTTATGTTTAATTTGACCAACTTAAAATAAATAGTATTTATAATACTAATTTAAGCACATCAATAAAAAAAACTAACTTTTGGTATGTTGTATCTGAGTGAGAGAGCAGTTTAGGTGACTTTTATTTAATTTGAAACTTATTTTGAGAATTACATTTTTTTAACTTATTATTAAAATATTGAATATATATTTCTGCATTGAGGTGATATTGTGACATATAGATAAAACAGGTAGGCAGATTCTCGTGATGTTGATGTGTGGTCTATATGTAAAGACAGTACATAGGTTAAGATAGGGGGGAGGAAACATCGTTGTTCGAATATGAGGGGGAGACTGATTTCGGGAAGGCCCAGTAGATAATTCAACCACGTATGATACCTGTAGCATCACAGAATTAAAGTACTGGATTCTCTTTTACCAAAACGATAAATGAGAGCCCTCCTCCTCCATCGTCTATTAGTCGGAAGATTCGCTTGAGAGGGAGACAATTATTACGATTCATTGACATGGTGTTTTAAATTTCTTCAACTCAAACCTGCTACTTTTTTCCGTATCAAAAATAGGTAACCTGAGAGTATATATATATATATATATATATATATATATATATATATATATATATATATATATATATATATATATATACTTTATAGTGACCTACAAATGACTACAGGAAATGTTAATTCAAAAACATAATTCTCACATCGGCGTCAATAACATTTAGTTTCATATTTCGGCGAATAACTTTATTTCGTCTTAATTCCTCCGACAAAAAACCCTTTTAATTGGTTTTATATTTTTTGCCATCATTTTATTTACTTCCAAAATTAAAAAAAAAAATTCTTACGCGCGTTTCATTGCAAGGTCAAAGGAAGATATATAGACTTGATTGAGTTTTCCTGTTTTCATTTGAAGGCAAATATAATATATATCATCTAATACAACTTACATTGAGCTTGCACTTGGAAGTATTTCATAAATTATGAATAGTATATGCTGAAACATATACCTTTTACAAGACCTTATATATATATATATATATATATATATATATATATATATATATATATATATATATATATATATATTCATATATATATATGTGTAGCTTTAGTCATATTAACACACTTTTTGTCTGATTTTAAGGAATTTAAATGATGATGTGTTATATATATACATGTGTGAATTTTGTTTTATTTTCAGCGATGCAGTCGCTCCTTTTTATGTTAGGTTAAGTTGACGGACGCCATTGTCGTGGAGTGCACTATTAGCATGGACGTAATTGATATATTTATCATCACTGTATCAGACCTTGTCTCAATAATTAAAACAAATTCTCTTCTCATGCTTTAAAATTGTGTTAATCCGTCGATCAAGGGTTAATTATATTAATATTAAAATGCTCTTCCTTTACAATATTCGAATACAATTATGACAATGTTTTTGACTCAGGTCTCAGGAGGTGTACTTAAAAAAAACGCTTATATTCTTATATATAAAGTAGAGCCATAGTTTCCCCGATTTCATTAACCGGGATAGCTATTTAACGAATTTTTAAATATTTAATCCTGTTTCGTATTTTATTTTTCATTAGTAATGAGAAGCAGAAGGCGAAGCAGTTCTTACTTTAACAATCACATTCTATTTACACGGTTTCTTTTCTGATCTACATAGATTCTAGAGACGGAAGGGAGAAAAAACAACAGTTGTTGTCTGTGTATTTAACAGCGTTAAGATGTATTACTTGCTGCCATGTGTCATTCGCACTTAACGACAGAGGTTTTCATAACTAATTATTTGGCTTTACTTTTGTCACAGAATTAAATGCTAAGGAGATTAGTTAACTTTTACTCTTTATATTATTTTATAATCTACGTATTTCACGGAAATTAGGACCCCGAGCGATGTAGGGTAACTTTTGCGAGATTATAATAGAAGACTACAATTATAAAAGCGTTGATTTACAATCGAAGTTTACAATTTTGTCAATCATTGGACATAAGCTACAGTAATAATCTCATAGAAGTGTTTATTTCATGATATTATATGTACTAATACTTAAGTATGAAGCTTATACAAGTCTTTAAGTATTACTAACGGGCTTCATCCGCTCGCTATCCCTTCGCAATGTTATTACGATTCATTATTTGAAATCATTGACACGAAACTTATCGATGAGAAAAAAAAAACTCTCTAGATTTATTCTTTCTCTCTCTATATATCGATAAAAATAGAAGAAAAACTAATCGATAAGAAGACATAGCTAACCGAAAAGAAAAAGAAGACACTACTAAACGATAAGAATATGAAAGTAATTGCCAAGGAGAAGACAAAACGCTTTGTTCCTGTGTTTTGTATTAATAATAATAAGGGAATAATACAATGCCATCAATGTTGCACGGAAGTTTAAGGAGATTAAGTTTTAAAAAAACATTTGTTTAGTATACGATGATATAATTATGACAATCGTTGCACAAATATCTAACGGCTGTACAGCTATATTTTATACTTCCAGGTCTTTAATATGAAAGTAATTGCCAAGAAGAAGACAAAACTCGCTTTGTTCCTGTGTTTTGTATTAATAATAACAAGGGAATATGCTTGTCTTTATATTAAAAGTGAAAGAAATGATCATATTTCTTTCTTTTTTTAATTATTGTCAGATATTATTAGGGTTGAGCTTCTCCTTATGTGTTCATTAAATTTAAATTTGCATACGCGATTATTCTTTCCTTTTTCATGATTATCAGTATTTTTTTAGATTACGCCTCCGCTTCTATGCTCATAAAAAATAATTATGAATATGGGAGTATTAAAGCGAGCCGGGCACACGTACGTTCACTTTTATTATATGAAATAAAAAATACAATTCCATCAATGTTGCACGGAAGTTTAAGGAGATTAAGTTTTAAAAAAACATTTGTTTAGTATACGATGATATAATTATGATAATCGTTGCACAAATATCTAACGATTGTACAGCTATATTTTATTATACCAGGTCACACTTATTGTCATCTTAGAATTTGAAGTAAATGATGGTTATATGTGATACACTAATTCAATTCTCAAGTCAGCCGGCCTAAATAGAGGCGATGGTCGCTGAAATGACTGCATGACACTGTTTGGTTTTCGAGCTGCAAAGCCACCTATATCGCATGCCACTTACTCTGGCCCTTTCACACCATAAAGAATTGCGGAATCTGTTGTTTACCCAAACACCACATCTCAGTATGCAGAAACCAGAACAAAAACGTATACAACTCACTAACTGACCTTTTGATTTTTCAGTCGAAACGTCAGGCGTATTCAGTTCCGATACGTCACGTGTCATACGAGATATCGGACGGGTGATAGGCACTTGTAAGAACGCGCCCGGAGTAACTACTTGGATGTTTCAGAGTTCCTCCCTATCTATCATTTGAGGCAACGTAATGTCTATTATGATGTCATTCCGCCATGTCCAATTCATTGAAATATGTATAATTATTCAAAATGTATTACTTAAAACCAATAGTGTTACATATCTGAGTCGGTGCACGTAAAGGTTGTTGATATAATAGATACACCTGGCGATTGTCAGGTGATAAGATAAATGTCGGATGACCAAAAAGTTATTTGAAAAAATAAAAAAACTCACAACCAGACAAAAACCTGCACAGGAAGAGGCAACATATGATCGATTGTCAAAAGATAAGTTTCTTCTGACAAAAAAAGGATGCACCTGTAAGAATCACTTAAACAGTGATGTCAGAAGAAACAGAGATGTCGGAAAAGTTAAAGATCATATTGCCAGGTACGCTTGTGTCATTCCAGGAAAAGATGGACAGATTTTGGAAGTGTCAAATAAAGTTCAAGCTGTCACCAAGTGCTATCTCAATGAGGTAGTCCAGGTGCGAACAAAATCGTTATATGATAACAACCGAAAATCAAAAGACAGTCAGTTAACGATCGAACCTCGGAGAGAATCAACCGTCTAGTTCCCTGTGCACAAAGCCTCTCCGACCACCACCCTGATCGTCACCGACAAATAAATATACATATTATATTTCCTAAGATACTTGTGTTGTCATTTTTATTAAGCACCGAACAATACAACAATAGAATTATCTTTGCAGTAGACTTAAATATATTTATGTTATAAAAGTGATGCTTAATTAGTAAAACTATGCTAATGATCAGTTGCTTTATTAAATAACTGATCCTTAGCATAGTTTTATTAAGTTGACCACCATATATCAAGGCTAAGAGGCACTCGAGGATAAGAGTTAATGATAGGGAAAGATTGTCAGTCGAAACATGAGGAATACTATCGGAGTATTAACATTGGGCAAGGGTATGAATTGCGTTTGATTACTTATAGCCGGTTTGTCACAATAATTCGTTGACATTGAATTTGATAACGATTAGATTGTAATCAACAGGGAAGCAGTCCCTTCGTAATGTTTTCCAAACGCGGGAAAGCCTTGCAAAGAAGCATTGTCTATGAAAATTCTGGCAGACACAAGGCAATTGAAGGGAGACAGGAATGTAACTTTCCGTTGTGGTAGTAAGGCGAGTTCTTGCTGTGAATGTATGACAAAGGGGAACGAAAGATTAGAGATCAGTCGAGCAGCTTCCATGGAAATAACGATCGAGTAGAAAGAGACTAGCAACATAAATTCTGTAAGAAAGTCGTTTTAGGGAAAAGAATGGATCATCTCACTAAATATATCATTCTTTCTTACTATTCTGAATTCGCTGTCAACCTAGATGTATATATTTTATTTATCCATTGGAATGTTTCAGCGCGATAGGCAATGACTTAAATACGGAAAACAGTTTCCGAAATTATTCTGAGTCTGTGTGGGTGTTTAAGTGGGTGCACTTGTTTTTGACTAGAAATTTCCGTGAAGTGTTTGTTTTGTGACGTAATCCGTCCAAAAAACCCGTGTATTCGTTATCTTTTGTTATTTCAGTATCTAAAGTTTTGATATTTAAACGGTTCTCTAAAATACTATTATCAAATCTACAATAACAATCACAAAACGCGCGTATAAACAGATACGCATACGCACACACTCACACACACACACACACACACACATTAAACATTAAGAGAAAGGTGAAGAAAGAGAGAAAATAGTTAGGGAAGGGAAAGTGATAGATGTTTAACTAAAAAGTATAGTTTTAAACTACATCAAGTGATACAGACGCTGAGAGTAATAGTGAGGAACCTAATAACAAATGGATGACCTGGTGAGTAAATAGCAACAATCAAGGCTAATTAAAAGAATTCAAATTGATTGTCTTAAACATAACGCAATCCGGAAACCAAGGAATATTTTGGCATGCATTTTCTATAATCACAATATATCGGTAAAATACTTGTTTAATTAAGCTTTAGTGTATATATATATATATATATATATATATATATATATATATATATATATATATATATATATATATATATATATGAGAGAGAGAAAAAGAAAGGGAGAGAGAGAGAGTAAGATAATACTTTAAAGATTTAAATAATATCTTTAACCAGTAGACTATCAGGATAAAAAAAGCTCAATATAGTGTATAGAGCAATAATGTTAATTGAATTATATAATAAAATTAGAAATTAATCAGATTTTATTAAAGTTATATGTATATATATGATTATAATTTTTATTTATACAGATATGTGCATAATCTGCGACACTTGCATGCCGATGTTATCGATCAACACTGTTAGAAACTGAGATCTCATCAGGTAGAATGAAAATATGATCCTCAATTAAGGAACGTATATTTATTCTACCTGATGAGATCTCAGTTTCTAACAGTTGTTGATCGATAATATCGACATGCCAGTGTCGCAGATTACGTGCATGTCTGTATTGACAAAATTGATAATTCTATATAAAAGCTCTATTTGATATTGAGCACTCTTTATAAGCCCGATTGAAATTATTTGGATGTTTATCCTGTGAATGTTAACTTTACCTGGATTAATATATATATATATATATATATATATATATATATATATATATATATATATATATATATATATATATTCTCTCTTTCTTGTTATTTTCATATCCTTTTGTTTTTGCGGGGGATTGGAAACTCTGCTGGATTCTAGAAATGTACCCTCTATTTCAGAGACTCCAACCGAGATATGTTTTTAAGAGAATTTGTTATATTCGGACTACTGTTCTCATCGTATTTTTATCACAACGTTTCGGCCGATGTAACCTCCGTCCTTCTTCAGGTGTACCTTGTCGAACTCGGGAATCTTTTTGTCGAACTCGGGAATCTGGACAGAATTTTGAACGGACCCTTTTATTAAATCCACGGGAGTAGCATGCTCTGGTTCCATCTGCCATGAATGGGAAGAAGACTTCAGTAATTCGCAATTCATCGTATCACCCGCACTGAGGATTGAACTTTCAAATGACTGTCATTTAGAACTGAATTTTACTTAGTACTATATCCACTGGTTGCGGACAATTCTAGTGCATCAAGCAAAGACAATATGTAGTAACAACGATACATATCAAGATAGTTTAAGAAAAACCCTCCACCGAAACAACTATCCAGAGTGCATGACATCAGCTGAAACAAATCTGGACGCTACACCAAAGGACACCACCTGAGAACTTACCACAGTTGGTATACCATTTATGAGAGGCTTGTCGAAAAAAATCTAAAGAATGTGTAATCCATATAACATCAGGATAGTATTCAGGAGCGACTCAACTCTCCGAAAGCATCTTGTGAGAGTCAAACCCCCTACGGAAAAAGTCATGACTTAGAACTGTGTGTATGCGATTCCATGTAAGTGTAGAAAAGTATACAAAGGTGAGACATGTCGTCCACTAAAGGTAAGGCTAGAAGAACACCGGAAAGCCGTAATAAGTGGAGAAATCGTATAGTCGGGTATGGCTGACCAAATATGGGAGGAAAAGGGGAACCATCTACTCTTATGGGATGTAGTAAAAATTATAGCTAGAGAAGAACGGTGGAGAGTAAGACGACTCAAAAAAGAAGCACATATGTTAGGCGACAATGACAGTAAGCAGACCCAGTATACAATTCAATACAATATAGGAACCTATAATTATACATTATAGATAAGTAGTGATCTATAGTGATAAGTAGTTAGATCAAAAACAAGAATAGGGTTAAGGCTCCCAAAATTCATACTAGAATTGTCCGCAGTGGATATAGTACTAAGTAAAATTCAGTTCTAAGTGACAGTCATCTGAAGGTTGAAGGTTGAAGGTTCAATCCTCAGTTCGGGCGATACGAAGAATTGCGAATTACTGAAGACTCCTTCCCAGTCATATCAGATGGAACGAGGACAGGCTTCACCTGTGGATTAAATAGAGCATTCGGTTTGAAATCCCTGTGTTCGACAGAAACATTCCCGAGTTCGACAAGGTACACCTGAAGAAGAGCGGAGGTTACATCAGCCGAAATGTTCTGATGCAAACACCCAAAATGAGAACAGTAGTCCGAATGTACCAAATTCTACAAATTATTAACCCTCATCTAAAAAATTCCGACACATCTTTTTATCGTTTCTAACAGTTCTATTAAGCACAATTATTTGAACCTCTTTTGCACTTTTTATATCCGCCATTAATAAATATAGTCTTACTTGATGCTATATTTATAAGCGAATGTCTATATTATAAATATGCACGGAGCACAATTAATATTTTCGACACCTTTATTGATAAGTGTACGTGAAGTTTAACGCATTTTTTGTAATATTTAAGTAATTTGTTTTTTTAGAAGAAATAATTATAGATGTAAAAATTAAAATGATTTCATCATTCCCTCCAATGCACAGAATGTCCGCTAATATATGTGACACATTTCGATAATATTAATTTACTAATAAAAAAGAAGTCGACTTCGAAATCTAGTTGGTAATTATCTATTTGCTTCGCTACAGCTCATTTCGCATGATAGAAATGGTTCTAGTCTTTATTTACTTTATCATTATTTTTATGTTACGTGATCGACTGCGTTCTAATCTCTGTCCCCACTGTAAAACATGTCAAGCTCTAACCATCGCAAAGAATTTTCTTTTCTTTTTTGTGTACTTAAAACTAAACAGAACTTCTATGAACAAAGTTGTTTTCCCAAGAATATCCAATTTGTGGAATACGATGCCACTGGGTAGCTTCTCATGTGACTACAACATAGTGGTTTTCAAGTTCAATGTTCAAAGATTATTGTCGAACAGTCCACTTAAGTAATTATTTTCACACATCGTTTCCAATCCTTCCAAGGTGTTTATCTTCAACCAACAATCTCATTAACCCGTATTCTCGAGTGGCCTTAGGGACTTAATAAGCAGTGACATACTAGTAAAAAAACATTATTATCATTTAGACTTTTTATCACAAATAGTAGAAAGCCTAAGATTCTTGTCAATGATAACCATTCCGGTTTAACACATTCGGACAGTTTATTCCTTATTCTGTAAATAGCCTCTCTTACTTTTTTGTAGATTCTGTAAATATCCTCACTGGTTCTATCTTCCCATTCATAAGTAATTCCTTTTAGAAATGAGATAACACTTCCCCATTCTTGTCACTGTTTATACAGTGTCCAATTCTGCTGGTTAACGCTGTCACCACGCAGGGAACTTTGACATAAACGATGCCAGCAACGACTCGGTCTGCCATTGAGAATTTATAAAATCGCACAATGACCTCTTTGATAAAGTCTACTAATGAAAATATGATATTACAGTCGAGTCTGTAGTTGAGAAGGGCCAGAACAGCGGGGAGGGTCAAGCTGTTTAGTTTCAGTGAGTCACACGACTCATTCGGAAGAGTGGGATATTTTTAGCTTAAGTATTTTTTTATTCAACAAATACAGAAAACGTCATCTTAAAAAGAATGTAAAGTGGTAGTTGATTTCAAACATCATTAGCTAGCAGACAACCTCGACGTTGTCCCGGAATGAATGAGGGTATTTGTGTATCCTGCGACAAGAACTGAAATCCATAACACCATTTTTATTATAATCGTTTTAATTTGTATAATATCTGCTGTTTATAGAAATACAACGCTGACCTAAACATTACGATATTATTGTAAAAAACGTAATATAAATGGAATATAATCAGATGAATAAGTCGTATAATTACATTCGAGAAATTCTATGTGCATCTTGGTGCAAGGCTTTGTTTTAGTTGCATCCCCGGACATAAATTAAGACAAACAGAAAATCAGAAAAATACAAAATAATTATATTATATATTTATACATGTGTTTTGTTAATGCAACTGTGTAACGTATGGGAGATAAGAAAATATATTTTTATAATAGGTTTCAATTCTTTTAAAAATGGGATTGCAAAAATGGATAATTCCTGCGATTTGGATATTGTAAATATGTTTCTAGTTTCAGTTGAAAATAATTCACTCTCAAACATCCGAAGACTTTAAACAACAACAAAACACATGTATGTATATATATATATATATATATATATATATATATATATATATATATATAGATAGATACAGATATATATATATATATATATATATATATATATATATATATATATATATATATATATATATATATATATAAGGATGAAAAGGAATTAGAAAAGAAAAAGTCAAATCGTTTTTCTATTCAGTTGCTCAGAGCAAGGTATATTCCGCAAAAAGGCAATTTATTCAAGTTAAATTTTTCATTAAGCCAGGCTTTTCAAAGATCAAAATCTTATCATCAGAGGAAATCGCTGGGATAGATAAGTTGGCAAAGGCCAAGATTATAAATTTGGAAAAGTAAAATTCATTTTTTTTTTGCGGAATATACCTTGCTCTGACAACTGAATAGAAAAACGATTTGACTTTTGCTTTTATAATTCCTTTTCATCCTTCTACATATCTATCTGCTCTATCCTGGATGTTGAGCTGTATACTTTTCACAATAGGTTTTACCTTTCCAAAAAGTTCGCTTTTAGTTCACCACTTTATATATATATATATATATATATATATATATATATATATATATATATATATATATATATATATATATATGCGTGTGTGTGTGTGTCTGTGTCGAGGCAGCATTTTTTCTCTAAGGTACGTATTATTAAAAATAACCTGGATTAATTTTAACACTAGTACGAATATACTTAAATGCTTATAATACTAAATAAATATAGCTTCGTATTTAAATTTTGCCGCCAAAATGAACTATAAACTCACTCCAGGCTTTTACCTGATTGACATTATTCCCACTGAAGATGGACCCAGATGTGTCAGAAAGTAATTTGGACCTAAAAGAAAATTACGGCAGATTCATCAGCCAATTCTCATCCGAGATAAGGACTTTAATCCAGAAAATAAAAGGGATCCATACAAAAATATCCAGACACGAGTTGTCGGTTATTTTTAATATATATATATATATATATATATATATATATATATATATATATATATATATATATATATATATATATATATATATATATATTTATATGTATATATATATATATATGAATGTATATATATATATATATATATATATATATATATGTATATAAATATATATATATATAAATATATATATATGCATATATATATATATATATATATATATATATATATATATATATATATATATATATATATGTGTCTGTGTTTTATGGAAGTTTTTTATCCATTAAAACTATATGGAAAAAAAAACGGTTTGTAGAAGGCGTGAGGTCGAGCACGAACGCAATACTTACGGTATAATTGTAACAATTTATAATACAGCATTAATAACCCATGTGAGTTATCGTAAAATTTTACACGAAAAAAGTTGTGTTTGATTTTTGTATAAAGCTTTATTTTCAATCGCATCCTTTGACAGGGAACAGGCAGCAAGACTGGCAGACAGAACATTAAAAATGCAATAATGTTTTGTCATAGATAGACGAGCTTATTAATTCTTGAAAAAAATTCAAAATAAACAAAAGGAACTTGTTTCTGTTTTTGATTTTTGTGAGAAACTAGCCATTGAGAATATTGTTCCATATCCTCTACTCTGTAATAAAGACGAATATATATATATATATATATATATGTGTATATATATATATATATATATATATATATATATATATATATATATATATATATATATATACATATATATATACATATATATATATATACATATATATATATATATATATACATATATATATATATATATATATATATATATATATATATATATATATATATATATATATATATATATATATATATATATATATAGTCTTGGAAGTTTCTCAACCATTAAAACTATATAAAACATTTTTTTTTTAACCCTTAAGTCCCAAGTCGTTCAGTGGAAAATCACTCATGTAAGTCAATTTAACTTTTACAGTTATTATATTTGTTTGCTTCTAACATTATTTAAGGGATCATCAGTTGTTTACCATGAAAAACTGTGTGTGTGTGTGTGTATTTCCACCCTGTCACGCATATGTTAGCGAGTCAAACAAGTGTTTTTTTATAGACCATGGAAAAAACAGTTGATGTAGTGATGGGAAGCGAGACCTCCTCCCTCGACTAAACTCGTCGCCTAAAAGGAATTCAGAAAGTAAGCCTCTACTCTAACACATAACTCAATGAGTTCCGGGCCTAACTTATAACAGACTGTATTCATCAACGCTTCTTTAAAAATTCGATACCTTTTTAGTTTAAGGATTTTTCTTTGGCTTCAAAATGTTCTTCAGTTTCCAATATTACTTATTCAATGTAGCCAAATCTCTGGGGCATTGTTTTAAGGTCTTTTAGGGTCATATTCTGTAGAGTAGAATGAGTAGTTTTGCCATTGTCACGATCGATTTGTGACACAGTGTATTGTCTTGGTGAATGAATGAGCACTTTTTCTTTTTTTTGTCAATTGCTTCCTTCAAACACACCAATAATTCGATATAATATTCGCTATTGATTGTTCTTGATTTCTAAAAAAAACTTGATGAAAACAAAATCTTTGCAATCCCAAAATAAAGAGGTCAATACCTTGCCTGCTGATGTTTGCGTCACTTGCTTCTCTCCAGTCAGCGGACTGCCGATTTGACTCGGGAGTGAAGTGATTTATCCATATTTTATACATTGTCTTATATTGCAGCAAAAACACTTTTTGTTGCGTTGAAACTGTTGCAAACAAGTCTCTGAATCGTCGACGTGCTGTTGTTCATGACTGACTGTGAGCAAACGCAGCATCGGCTACGCGCACAGCTCTGACAAATGTTCAGGTAAAATGGTAAATACACTGTATTCTGATATCTTCAGCTCATCTGCAATCTCACGCCACTTTTATTTACAATCGGACATAAAAATTTGTGATTTTTTTTTTATGTTCTCCGGGGCAATATAGTCGTCCTCAGCGTTCGCCATCATCTGTATCAGGCGCGTTTAAAGTCAGCACACCATTTATTTACCGTAGTTTTCGACGGATCAGTCACCGAAATCTACTTACAACGACATTACTCTCCTTTAACTGTATTCGTTTTTCATTAGTAAGTAATGCTTTATCAACACGACATTCACAGTTTACCATTTGCAATAGTAGCATCAAGTACGTAACTCTAATTTTTAAACTAATTATCCGATTGAGCTAGGATTTTGATACATGCAATTAAAAGGTTAGTAATTTATAAGGATTATATAGATTCTTTAGTTGCACCATCTATATGCCAAGCCCAGAATTTATTGAGCGATATGTTATAAATTAACACCTACAATTTATGTGTTTTAGATCATCAGAAATGATAATAATAATTTAGATATGAAAGCTTAAATTCCAGACGTAATTCTATGATTCTATATGAATATTGTTGCAATAGATCTTGATAAATAGCGAGTGCGATACTGGCGAAGCATAATTCTGTTATGTCATTCTTGACGGACGATGTACACTATGAATAAAAGTGAATGTGTATGAATCAGCGTGGTACGACTTTTTGACCGACTTGATTTCGTTCTAACGGCCACCTCCCATATATGAATTAAAAAGAGGTTTCCGCTAACTGAGTGCTTCTTGTTCTTCTATAGTATGTTATTTGTCTATAAATACACTGGTTACATTTTTTGTATAATACGAATCAGAGTGTAGTATCCACTTGATAAACAGGAGCGTGGGTGACGTAATGTTTACTGACGCAAGAGCAATTCAATCTCATCGGCTTCGTTATGTATTTTTTACGCAGTAATGTGACAGAGAAAGCGATGAAAACACAATTTACTTACATCAATAAGTCAATTAGCAACGTGTGTCTAATTAATCTTTTTAAGTATTTTATTCCATTATTAAATAGCCCAAATATGTATGGATGTCGTCAAACCAAACAAAACTACTTAATAAAGCGTGTTATTTGAAATTAATAACAGAATATTAATTTTAAATTGGCGGAGTTAACAGAAAAAAAACCACTGAACTTTCATGTGATTGGATGTTGCGTAATTACTCTCTCGTTTCTTCTCAACACCTGAACTGTTTTTTTTTCTTGGGTCTATGAAAAAATGTTGAATGCTGGTTCTCACCCATGAAAACGGGAACGCTAGATATGTAAGATATGTAAAGATATGTAAGATATGTAAAGTAGAAAGTTCAACCCCCGCCCCCGTATTTTGTTCTTTAGTTATCACATTCAATTGGTAATGATTCTGACAAAGAAGGTGGTGGATTATTGTTGTATACTGAAGGTTTTTTTTAAAGTTAGTATCTCATCAACAAAGGTTAATATCTGAGCACAAATTGAATCGTATGATTTTTAAGGTAAAAGAGAAAAATAGAATGTTAAAAATTCAAAATCGAGTCAAAAGAGCACCGATTTTATTCTCTAAAAATATTTTTAATTCACTAAAATAAAATTAAAATATAATTAGGATTGTTTCGTTCATGTTTAAACAGTGTTTATTTCCCAAAAGATAATGACTGGCACCATTGAAATTGTATTTGACATTTCTCACATGAGATATTGTCTTGATTTGCGTCACATGCATCTTGCAGACTATTACGATTCTCAGCTTGTTCGCTGCCATTTCCACAATATTTCGGCTGTTATATTCTCCGACCTTCTTCAGTTGGTAAATGGTTACGACAAAAGACATCTGAAGAAGGCAGGAGAATCAAACGGCTTGTAATCCGTCTATAGTATTCATCATCATTCAACTGTCAACATATCTATTTCGTTGACCCATATACTCGAATGGTGTTTCGCCTTCATAAGTAGTGACACTTTAGTTTTAAAAAAGATGCCAATCCAAAGCGTGCCCACAATTAGTAATTGTTTTAAAAGAAAAAAAGTGGGTCTTTTTTCAACTGGCCATATTAAGCCATTATGATTAAATATATATCGGATTTGTTGACATACATTTACTATATAGAAGGTGTATTGGAATATCATTAAATATATCTATATAGTATGTATTGAAATATCATTAAATATATATAGGGTGTGTTAAAATATAATAAAATATATATATATAGGGTGTGTTGAAATATCATTAAATATATATAGGGTGTGTTAAAATATAATTAAATATATATATATATAGGGTGTGTTGAAATATCATTAAATATATATAGGGTGTGTTAAAATATAATTAAATATATATATATATATATATATATATAGGGTGTGTTGAAATATCATTAAATATATATAGGGTGTGTTAAAATATAATTAAATATATATATAGGGTGTGTTGAAATTCTATAATGGGAAAGAAGATTATGCAAACGGTTAAAAACTTTAACAATTTACACATGGAGAGTGTGAGAAAATACCATCTGAGAAATGAACGGGTCTTATCGCAGTCTACCAGAAACACCTGATGGCATCCATCGCTGCCAAAGTGGGTACATTCAACAGTTTAGAATAGTATCAATGTAATTTTGTAGGACAATATGACGTCCTGTTTAAGAAAACCTGGTTTTAGTCGAAGATCATGGATTATCTTGTTAGATAACGCTAAAATGAACACATTTACAACATGTTACCATATTACCAATTATCCGAACAGGATTACATATCTCCAAATATTTCGTGCCATAGTATGTTATTATAGTGCCTATTTTCTGGTACAACAATACCAACTAAATATTGGCTGGTCAGAATCGAAGTTTGATATATCATTTTAAATGTTATTCAGGTCTAACATTTAAAAATCTCAAAAAATAACTTTATATATTCGATAAAACCGAAGATTTTTTTTGTTTTATATAATAAAATGTTAGAGGCAGAAGCATGTCGGATACATTCACTTAACTTTTAATTTCATAAACCATTCTCTTAAAGTAATCACATGTTATTCATTACTTTCAATTTTCTCATAATATTAATTATCAATCTACTAAAAAACTATCAATCTCAATAACATTTATTCCTAAGTGGCCTTTAGCATTGGTAATTGGTGACTCATTTGTTAATAAAAAAGTAAAGGAATTATTAAGAAGGACAAGATGTAATATTTCAAACTGACTTCAATGAAATGTACCATCTACTGGATCAGCTTCCATTCCGGAAAGGAATCGTGCGAACTCTTTAAAACTTATACCAAATCTCAACGAAAAATATGAAACGTGCAAGAAACTGAGAGATGTCTACTAAAAATATTCAAAAGCAAATTCCATATTAAGAAAAGGCGCTTTTTCATCATTCATGACATTTATTTTTATTTTCGTCTATCAGATTATAACATGCAAACTATTTTAAAATTGTATATGACCTAATAGAAAATCCGTCCCAGAACGGTTAAGATTAATTCTCCGGACAGGAAAGTTTTGAACAACGTTTATCTCGCATTTCCGAAAGTAAAATCAAGATATAGTGCTACTAAACCTTATGCCTAGAAGCCTTATTCCAATTTTGATCAAAATTTATTACTTGATCTTGATTCTAGAAAATGTCTAACATTAAAGCTGATGGGGTCGTAAGAAGCGATTGAAATCTTACTTAATTTGTATCAAATGACTATGGATCAAATTCTATTCAACTCAAACATATTTGAATTTTTAAAAGGGAAGTTGTTTCCATATAACATAAAACCCCTAAAAACCCTGTAATGTACTCCAAGGAAACTGAAATTTAAAGTATATTTATTAAAATTTCACATAAATGGGTGCTATTAAGAATTTCACAAAGGATTACCACTCCTTGTTCACCACTTTCGCATTGAACTAAATTAAACTAAGTGCAACCCATATTGCCTGTGCTTAGGTCTAACAGCTGTTCTAAAATGTATAATGGTCGGTTACTTAGTTTCGTAGTGAATCATAAATAATATACATATAAATATATAAACATATACACATACCTAACTTTATCTAAATAGATATATATTTCTTCGCAGAGCAATCTAGAAATTACGCTGATATAAATTGCGTTCGTCTATATTTATTTCTGAGTATGTAGCTAAAACTGAAAGCGTACCAATAATTCTAACCATAACCATAATATTTCAGCCTCAAAGGAATCGGTATTTTTCTCTGTTGTAACATTCAGGTTTTTCTTATTTATAAAAGTGTTAATGTTCTTCAGTCAACAATGAATCTTTTCCCGACGTGTAATTAAATATGGTAATATTTTGAACAAAGCCATCTTTATTAAGCTCGTTGGGACCTACGCGTTATGGCTCTTCTTTTAGGCTTCGACTCGGTTTGAAACGAATTGGTATCCGTTCAGATTTGCGATTCGATATTCTCAATGGGTACATGTTCAACAAAGAGACGTGACAATTCATTAAATCAGAACAGGACGTTTAAATTAATAAAAAAGTATTTTAAATATCGATAATCAATAATACCAATTAGGTTTACGTATAATAAAATGGTGTTTTACTATTAGAAGCCAAGTATCATCATTATATATATACACACACACACATCTCTCTCTCTCTCTCTCTCTCTATATATATATATATATATATATATATATATATATATATATATAATTATTTATGACAATATATGTATTAGAATATACTATCAGATCCTTTTACTTTGTAGTTTCCTTAAAAGATTCAGCTCAATGATTGTCAATTATTGATAACAGAGCAAATATAAAAATATAAAAATATAAAATGGCGTATTAGTTGGTTCCCCCACGTGTGAGTTTTTGCTCTCTTTTATTTGTTGTTTGTTTTTTTTCACCCAAAAATGAACTACTGTATAGTGTAGGTTTTTTCAAGACACTTTAATCCAAGAACTTTTTACTCTTTGTGAATTTTTTCTGATAGTTTTGTAGTGTTGCAGAGACGATATTGACATAAAAAGGTTGTTTGGCACAAGACAAATGAAACGGACCGTAAAAATATATCTCACAGAAATGTTATGTTTTTTTGGAAATGTTAAAAAATAAAAATAAAATTAAAAAAACATGGTTATTGGAATATAATATGAACATCCCCTCGCTGTATTTAACACAAACTTCTATCTCCGAATTGAATATTTCTCAGCTGTTTGAAGAGGAACGCCGCACTGTTCCCTGATTCTGTCGGATCATATCTTTGGTGGTCGTCCTCTTTGTCTTGCGTTTGAGAAGTCATTTCTGTAGATATATATATATATATATATATATATATATATATATATATATATATATATATATATATATATATACGGTGTACCTTCCCGATGTTGGGCAGAAATATTTATTGATTTTTAATTCGCTTTTTATATTGTTTTAAGTCTGCTGTTAAGATTTTTTAAATAAAATTAAATCATTATAGTATCGTTAAAATATTTATAAACCCAATTGTCATAAAATCTTTAAATCATTAATCAATCTAGCGATAGTCCGGCACCCAGTTTATACTAAACTTCTTTCTGATCATCAATACGGATTTAGACGATCTACTGCAGATATCCTAACGGTCATCTCTGAACGCATATACCATACACTGGACAAGGCAGGTGAAGCTAGGAAGGTAGCGCTTGATATATCCAAGGCCTTTGACAAGGTCTGGCATGAAGGGCTTCTCCTAAAACTGCACTTATATGGTATTACTGGACAAATATTAATATATTTAAATCCTTCCTAACAAAAAGAAAGATCCAGGTTGTCCTTGATGGCCGTTCCTCTAAGCAACATTACATAAATGCTGGTGCACCCCAGGGATCCATCCTTGGACTTCTACTGTTCCTGATTTTCATAAATTACCTCCCTGATGTCATTGAGACTGAGATAACAATATTTGCTGACGACACCATGCTCTACTCTCGTCATGTGGGCAAAACCGACGCGCACATATCTGAGGCGATGGTTGAATCCTTAGAAAATGACCTCCAGTCTGTAGTAGAATTGGGTCAAAAATGGATGGTAACTTTTAATGCCGCAAAGACAAAGCTACTTTCCTTCAATAACTACAAGAAACCTCTTCAACCACCGATTGCCGTGCAAGTAAACTTCTCACACCTGACATTATCCTATATCTCTACAAAGCCACCATCCTCCAATGCATGGAGTATTGTTGCCACATCTGGGCTGGGGCATCATCCACTAGTCTCTCTCTCTCTTGGACAAGGTCCAAAAAAGAGTTGCCAACTTGATAGGTCTCTCACTATCCACCAAGCTGCAGCCCCTGTCCCATCGCCGCAATGTTTCTTCCTTGTGCCTGTTTTACATGTACTTCAATGGATTGTGCTTTGATGAGCTTGCTGCTCTGGTATCCCCACGACGTAAATTCACTAGACAAAGCCGACAATCGGCAAAATCCCAGCCATTCACTGTGGAGATCTCCAGATGCCGAAGAGCTTTCTACTCAAAAAGCTTCTTTCCTTGTGCTGTTGGACTCTGGAACTCCCTCCCTACTCCCTGCTTTCCTGACGGTACTGAAATTTAAAACTAATGTAAACAGAAATCTCGCTGCGCAGCTTCCAATTTAGGTTGACCCCCCCCCCCCAAAAAAAAATGTTCACCCTTTTTCACAGTAGCCCCTTACGTCTACAGTGGGAACTATGTTAAAATATATATATAAATAATAACAATTAAGTTTACATATAATAAATTAGTGGTTTAGGAGTAGAAGTCAAATATCATATATATATACATATATTATACGTATATATATACGTAATATATATATATATATATATATATATATATATATATATATATATTAATCGAGTTGAAATATCTTAATAGACCCTAAAACATGTGTAATAAATAGTGTACGGAGCCTGCTTTAAATATATATATATATATATATATATATATATATATATATATATATATATATATTAAATGTATGTATGTCTAACTGCAAAATATAATATCACCATAATTTAGATAATTTAGATCTTTAAATAAAAGAGATGCGCCGAGAGTACAAACGGTTGTGCAGATCTAAACAAAAAACTGAGGACTTTGTCATAGACAAGAATATCCGCAAAAGAAAGAAAAAAAATCGTTTCTGTAACCGAAACTACGTAACTACCTACGTCAAGATTTTACATATTTCAACTTTTTGAGTATCATGAAATAAGGTCGTATAATATTTTCACCGTTAACCTGATATATTTATTATATACTTTAATATCGAAATAAATGAACATATCCAACAAGATTGTGGTTCGCATAGCAAATGGTGTGCCTATTCTATAGATTATTTTGAAAACTGATTTTAAATTAATAGATTACGAGTTTTTATGATTAATAATAGATTGTGGTAATTGTTACACCGGCCGTTCTTACACAGGAGAAACAACACCGGTTGTCACTATAAATAGTGCGAGTCACCGGAAACACAGAGAAGACAAAGCACAGTCTTGTAACTGTCTAGCCAAGTGCTAGTCACTTTCTTACTTTGTTAATACACTTGTTAAACCAACCCTCGACTTGACTTCCTTTATTTATTATTTACTGTTGGACAACTTCACAACAGTAATACAAAGAAAAATAAGAAAATAAAACTCTAACTGTATTTTACATTTTTTTGTTAAATATTTAAATCCAGTAACTTTTACAATTGAACAGGGGGGGAATGGAAAACCCAGAGTCTCTATTTTATTATTTCTATGTTGAATAGATTCAGCCCTCGGCTGTCGAATAACTGAAATTAGCAAGACACAGTTAGCTTATTTATCTATCTACCTTCTGTAAAAAAAATAAACACATAGTTTTACTGTTTCATACGCCTGTGCAACTCCTATAAGTAAGCATTTTACTTTTTTAATGAAATTAATTAATTTAAAATATAATTTCGTGTAAATTGATTTTCAAGATTTACATTTACATCTTTTTCAGAAAATTTATTTTTAGCGAAAAAGAATAAAAATGAAAATCAATCAATTAGCATTTTTAAAGAACACTCGGCGGACTTTAGGATAACTACTCTACCTTAAAAATGTGTTATGATTTATTTGTTTATTGTCTAGAATACTATAGATTTAAACATAAGAGTTAGACCCCATCCTCAAAATAATATTACTGATTTCCTATTCTTTGGAATATTATAAGATGGCTTATATAGAATGGGTAATAAAATTCAAAACTCTTTCTGCAATCCTAACATAAACTTGAGTCTATGCCTGACTTGTCTAATAAGTTATATTCATGAATGTCTTCGGAAAATGTTTATTTGTGATCCATCCAGAGTGACCCTTCTTAGGAAATGGATATCATCTACATAAAAAATGACCCTGTCTCTATATTTGTCGTCTTGGAGATAAAATGGAGACTTTAACGTTTCTATCCTGTATTAAAAGACAATTTAAATTAATCTAGTTTTTGTTTTCAATTGCGCAAATGTAACACAAAGAAGTCTACATCGCTTGCTCTCGTTATTGCATTTATTACAAGAAGACAGTAAAGTCAGGGAGAATACATCGGAGAAAATGTGCAACATTCGATGATGATACACAAAAATATATTATTTTATCAAAACGGCATCCATTTGTATGAGAATTAAAAGAAATACATTAAACATCGAAAGTTGAATACATCACGAAATAAGTCGAGCAGAAACTTACATATGTATATCTATATAATGATACGCTAACGCAATTTCATGTTTGTACATGCGTGATAACCTTCAAACATTTTTTGTAAGATAGGACTGCCTGATCACCGAAGAAAATTTTTTTTTTCATCAGTTACTATCGTGTCGAAAGTTGAACTGGGACTTAAATACACGTTCTTGGTTTAGGATCAAGCTGTAGTATATGTTCAGTCACAAGATGGTACAATAATATGGTACGGTCTACGTTCACGCAGGACGTCGCAAATTTCTACAAGAGTTTTAGATATAGATACGCATAACCATATATTATCTGGAACTACATAAACCAGAGTACTTAGATAACTATGTTTCAGTTTGAACGAAAATGGTCCAATATTAGGACGGTGTCTGCCTGTGCGTTTATAGCATGCAGGGCAGAAATATACAATATATGAACGGCATAAATATGGAATTTTCACGTGTCTCGCTTATATATATATATATATATATATATATATATATATATATATATATATATATGTGTGTGTGTGTGTGTGTGTGTGTGTGTGTGTGTGTGAAAATTTATAACTAAAGGTAAACTTTTAGAGAGTTGAACCTATTGTGAGGTAATGGAAAGCTCAATATACTGGATAGAGCAAAAATATATGATAAGTCAATGAAAATAATTAGACCTGCAAAGGGAAGCACATCGAAATCTTCGGTTGTTCAAAACAAGGACGTTTAGTAGATAACAATATTTATTTTTCTTCTCTTTCATTCCTTAAGCCAGGCTTTTCAAAGATTAAGATCTCATCATCAGAGGAAGTTAATGATGGATAAGTTGACAGATGAAGACAGTCAATATTCGAAATTTGAAAAAGTTTTAAAGTTCAAACGGGTATTTTCCAGTGTATAGGAGTGTCACGAAAACAGAAATCCAAGTAGTATGGGGTTCAGATGTATTGGTAAATCCAAAAGAATCCGTGTAAAGATCCAGCGACGATGATTCCACCCAAGTCTGTAGTCTATGGGGGGAAGATCAGATAAAATTGCCCATATTGAGAAAACTTTATTCTTCCTGTTTTCTATTAAATGGATTCAAAGGCAAAAGCAACAACAAGTTTTCAATAAACCTTAGGACGAACTGTTGTATTGGATGATAATAATATATATATATATATATATATATATATATATATATATATATATATTATTTAAAATGTATACACATACATGCATACAGATACACATTCTAATTATATTTGTGAGTGATAATATACAATGCATCGATCATGAGGTTGGCGGTATGAATTATGAGACGACTGCTGCGCATGCATTTGTTTTAAATAGATGGTCCATACGATAAAAGCAGACCCACTCTCTACACCTAGTGCGTGATGAGAACCTGTGCAATGTAACAGGCGTTACATGTTTCGCAGTGCACATTTTTATCTCTTAGACGGTCTCCCTTCCTACGGTTTTAGGGTCTTAGTCTACCCTACTATATCTGCTATAGCTCATAACTTGGGAAGGACATACTTATACGTGTATTTCATAAAAGTATCAGTTAAAATGACTCGATAGTTCTGGCAGAATTTGAACCCGGTAATCCGTTTAAAAGTCTGCTGGTCTAACGTGAATATATTTACACATACATACTAAAGCATTTACATCCCCACACTCAATCATAGCCACACATCGCATACATTGTTTTAAAGCTTTTTTGGGTAAACGGGCACAGATACATGCAATTATCTTAGATATAAAACTGTATTTGGGGCAGCTCATTATCTCATGTTTTTTTTTCTGTACGTATTAGGACCCCGTTTTAAAATAGAAAACCTGTAATTATCATTCATTTCGCAGTGAGTCACTTGGAAGTCACTTGGAAGCGTGCGCACAGCATGCAGGCATTAGATAAATAATTACTATATTTAATTCTAAACCCGACTATTTTTCCCAAACTGTTTCCCTTTCTGACCATACTTTTTTGAAGTTTGATGCTATATTGAAGGTCGAGGAAAAAGAAATCTTTTTTTGTAAACGTTTTCAACTGTCTTTTTAGCCGTTAGCAATTGTTTATGTGAACATAATCAGTTAATTAAAAAGAAATTAACCTTTAATTAAAAATAAAAATGAAAAAAATACATCTTACAGATATGTGCAATCCGTAAACTGCATTAAAGAGACACAACGATGTACTTCGTCAATGTATGTATATCTGGGGGGGGGTCATTAGAATGTTCGTGTTTCGGAACAGGATATCCTTAAATCCAGGGCGAGCAATTTGGTATTGATCAAATACTAGCCTATGACCCAACAGCAAGGTACAAAAAACGTGCGTAGGGTGAAAATAAATTGTTTGATATAAAAGGATGCGTCCATTGGTCCAATCAGTCAGATATGCCTTGTTTATTCTTCTCCATAAAAAGATAGATCACAGGCAAAAACGTTAAACCACACACCACTCGATTAGATGAACTATCTCTAAGTAAACGAAACTTTTATTTTATGTTATAAAAAAGTAAAGTGATCGACCCTAGCCGAGGGTGACCCGAAGGTTCCATTTTGGTTAGCTACTATACCGAGACGTAAGGAAGGGTGTGCCACTCCCTTCCCAGGAGTACTGTACTCATCATTCAGCTTCACCTTATAATGCTGAATGATTTGCAATGGTGCATCAAATACTATTTTTTCGGTCTTTAGTATAACTCGACCGAGGATTGCACCCAGGTCTCCTAGCCTATGAGCAAACACTTTAATCAATCTGCCAAACGGTTTAATGTTACTAATGCTATAGAAATATACACATTAAATTGTTGATTATACACATGCTAAAGCTTTTACCAAATGACGAATATTCAGTAGATTAGACTACAATGCCATTCAACGAATTAAATTCACGGTTAAAAAATCACATTTATTATATATCATTTGACAATAAACAAGTGTAAACCAAAACACGAAGCTATTTTAACGTAGTAATTGAACTTCGATTCAAAATAATGTAATAAAAGTGAGTATTTAAATGCTTACTTTACAAACCAGATCGTATGGGTACAAATACCAGTTGGTGATTGAATAGTAAGTTACAAAAAAGTACCTGTGTTCTTTTCTAAGCAAATATTCACAAATATATTCCCATTGATGGGGATTTCTATTAGTGCTGTTTTCTCTCAGAAATCGTTTTAGGTGCAACCATAAATGTTCTGTATTACTTACCCATTTCATGATAGACCCACAAACACATACTCAAGACTCTTTTAATAATTTTAATTCTATAATAAAATTAAATAAAATAGAAGTAGTTGACATGCTTTCATGCAATACACCAATCTTCATTTTCACTTGATTTTAAATTGTGCGCTTACTTTCTTCACTTATACTTTTGCGCTTCCGTTTTTTAGCGCATGCGCACAGGTGGTTTACAGGGGGCCCAGTCTCGAAAGTGTTCAGTTTAACGATAAGACTTTACGATACGGGCCCCCTGTAAACCACCTTTGCGCATGCGCCAACAAACAGAAGCGCAAAAGTATAGGTGAAGAAAGTAATTTAAAATCGAGTGAAAATGAAAATTGGTGTATTGCATGAAAGCATGTGAACTACTACTATTTTATTTAATTTTATTATAGAATTAAAATTATTAAAAGAGTCTAGAGTATATGTTTGTGGGTCTATCATGAAATGGGTAAGTAGCACAGAACATTCATGGTTGCACCTAAAACGATTTCTGAGAGAAAACGGCACTAATAGAAATCCCCATCAATGGGAATATATGTGTGAATATTTGCTTAGAAAAGAACACAAAGACGTTTTTACTGCATTAGTAAATACAATTAACAATTTGTATCCTGTTTAAATTTAGGTGTTTGTTGTTTTTTTTATTCTATTTTTCATTTTCACCCAATAACGCGTTCATTTTTGATCTTCCGTTTGTTGGCGCATGCGCACAGCCCGGGGGCCCATATCGTAAAGTCTTACCAGTTTAACTCTCCATTGATGACGTAAGTACTGATATTTTCTTGGGTGCCCATTACGAAACTGCACCGGTTGTCGTAGCAGTACTTTTAGTAGTAGTATTAGAAGTGGTTAATTGATGACTCAAGTGTTGACATCTTATAGGGGAGTGTCACCCTTAACTTGTTCGTTTTGTCTATGCCTGTTTACCTTTTGGACTTCGCCCACCACCGTCGTGCGCCAATACAGACAGAATACAGATATTATTTATCCCATTAGTCGGCCAGTTACTCCCACAACATTCGCTTCTCTGAACTTAGACGATCAGATTACAATAAGAATGTCAAATATTCTCAGAGATAGAGAGAGAGAACGAGAGAGAGAGAGAGGAGGGGAAAGAAGTGCATTAAGTAAATTGGTTTTTGGGTTTTTTTTTTTGGTTATGCAAAGAAAATGTACTGGACTTATGTTGAACTTTTTTAAGGCAAAGGGAATTCATACTATTTATTTTGCTAAATATATTTTGATAATAAAAAAGGGATAAAACAGGAAAAAGTCAAGTCGAAGCGACGCATATGAACGGCGTCATTCAACAAGACGTCGTCAGTTTATGTAAACAAATTCTAACTTGGTCAAACCATCTTCAAGACACATAAACAGTTACAAATGTGCCACTAATGACACCGGTCGAAGGTCCATTTAAATAAAAACTTAGATTCAAAATCCATACATGTATGTTCGGTACTCATTGATGGGATTATGGATCTTTCCCGCCTCCCTCGTCCTTTCTCTTGAGCAGGTGGTTGATGCATGTTCATACATGAAAAAAAATAACCACTGCGATATTTATATTAAAATATGTTTAAGTAAATCATAACCATGAATATCCGTATTCCCTTAACCAGGAGTTGATTCTGGCAATCGTTCTAATTGCAATTCATCACACTTCAAATCTTTCTATCTCACATGATTAAAGTAAACAATGTTCTGTCGAGGAAAATACAATATCAAAAGAAAGAATTACAAAATCTCTCAATACAAAATAATATTTTTTTATTAATAATTCTGTAAAGACAAAAAAATATGAAATGTTTGTAGAATATTAACGCTCAGAACGTTCTGGTGAGAAAAGAACTGTGTTGTGTGTAAGGAGGAATTGTGTATATGTGTCCATTTCGATTGCCAGCAAGTGCGTTTACGTGTGTGTAAAATGTATAGGCATGAATGTATGCGTACATTAACGTGCCTGTATTGTTAGTGAGAGAGTATATGTACGAACAATGCATATGTGTTCGGTGAGCGGTGTGTGTACTTCGCTGGTCGTACAGAAGGTCGTATGTTTCAATCGTTGCGTTTTTCGAGCGTCTTTCGCCTCGAAAAGCCCAGGGTAAAATTTGTGGTGCGCAAGTGTGTTGTATGTAAAAAGTAACAGGGAAAGAAGAAAGAAAGCTACGTGTTTGGATGTTTATAGTACGCGTGAGATTCTGACACTGAATATTTCTTGCACTGTGATTGGTTGAAGAAAAACTGCCGAGTTAAGCTTTAATCAAATAGGGAGTTGATACGTAATAACAACATTCACTGTCGCTGCTACTTTTAACAGATCTGAAGTTACTACAACTTCAAGGTAAAATTCAGTTTAGAGTGTTTCTTACCCAACGTCTATATTGTCGAATAAATTTTAGATTGAGATTATCTAGTCAATCTCAAGCGAAGCAACGTAATACACACTAACTTATATGAAATATCTATTATTATGCAAAAGTCAAAGTAATAAACGTGTGTTTCCCTAAGCCTTTTTCAAATATGTTTTAATAACATAAACTACAAGCTAAAATATTCCTCAGTTTACGCATTGTGTTATGCTTGAAAAAAACTTATATTTTAATTGCTCTAATTAACCACAATCAGCAATTAACTAACCAAGTGAACCACCCCTTACTAAAATTATATATCTCACTCTCACCCTCTCTCACTCTCACCCTCTCTCACTCTCACCCTCTCTCACTTTCACCCTCTCTCACTCTATGTTATCCCCCTCTATCCCACCGTACTCATTGTATACGGAATCTATCCTCGGTTCGGCCACACACAGTTGAAGTTTATAAAAAGAAGTTTATAAAAAGAAAAAATGAAAGGATTTAAATTGCCACTATTAACACAAAGGAATATCACCAGGATAGTGATATTATTTAACCTGTAGATGTAGAGAGAAAGAGAGGGGAGTGTATAGGAAGATATATCGAGCAGAATGAGATCAAGTTTGGAGTTTGTCTTTTTATCATGTTATATTTAACTTGCTTTTCGAAATCCCTTCTTTTTTTTCAAACAATCTAAATTGGTGATGCAACAGATCACAGTTTTTTAAGTCTGTATCTAAAAGTCACGGGACGCGGAAGGAGAGCAATCTACACGATTGGATTAATTAAAGCGTTCACATGATTCTCCGATACTTACACGATAAAAGTTACCTAAATAAGACCGTAGAGTAAAACGGTTGAAACGTTATGAGAATGCCGGCAACCAAAATGAGGAAAACCTTTTAAAACATTTAAATAATGTGATTCATAAACCAAAGTTTTTTTTAAATAGTTTGATGATTCGTACTACTACTTTCATCTTTGTTGTGATTTCTCACAACTTCTCGGTCGATGTAAACTCCGGGCTTCTTCAGGTGAAGCTTTTCGAAGTTAGGAATGCTGATGTCGAAACTTATACGATATTTTGAGCTGAACTGTTTATGTCATCCACAGGCGTAGACTTTTCACGTTCAATCACCCAAGATTCCAAAGTTCGAAGTGAGCGTTTTTTATACCAAAGAGTCACCACTTATGAATGTCCGTGGGGGTCACTCGAGGATAAGGTTTAAATACATTTTCAGTTGGACAATAAACGCCACAACGTGAAGATTGGAATCAGTGGGCGGAATTGACTAAATATTACTTAAGAAAAATTGATTATTCAAGAGGACGGCTCAACAAGTATTGAAGACAAGCGTGTTGTAGTCGGTTGGGAAGCAGCTTCATGGTGTTTTGTCCCACAAATGTGATGTTCTAGGAAATAAACTTCCGGTTGGTTCTAGTACAGAGAAAGTAAAAGGAAAGTTCATTGCTAGGCGAGTTTTTTTACTGTGAATGTTTATCGGGGGGGGGGGGGGCAGGTATTAGACCCCTGTCGAAACCCTACCATGAACATAACGATACAGTACAGAGAGGCTAACAACATCTCTTCTGTGCGAAAGAGGCTGAAGGGAAGAGAAGAGGGCATCCTGAACTAGATTGCTAAGTCGGTTTGTTTACTGGGTCAAAGCAAGAAAGGGTGCAACTGAGCGGTATCTCCCCCTTAT
>OY744515.1:246149051-246219051 GCA_963556195.1 Sepiola atlantica | reverse complement strand
CACTACTCAAAGTTTGCAAAGTAAGCAAAACATCCAATGAGATTCTAGCTGATAAGATCCAAGAATCTACCCTCCCCGAAGATATATATATATATATATATATATATATATATATATATATATATATATATATATATATATATATGAAAGAAGAATGATAAACATGTACGAATGACAAATTTATTTCAACTTCGATTGTTCAATGCAAGGTGTACTCGGTAAAAACATGTTTATATATATATATATATATATATATATATATAGAGAGAGAGAGAGAGAGAGAGAGAGAGAGAGAGAGAGGGAGTATTAGAAGACTAACACAATGCAAGAAATGGAAATATGTCGGCGTTTAGAAGTACCACAAAACAAGTGATTTTAATTTATATGTTTTCATAGCCTGTACTCCTCTATATACGTATTACACACAATGCTTCAAACACACTAACACTCTTTATTATATACGTATATGTATATATTACTGATATGACCGCGGCCCAGTGGTGACTTGACGATAAGGGTCAAAAGGATTGTTGGTTGGACGAATCTTCGTCACGAAAGGATTGGAAACATAAAAAAGCGGGTGAAATGGGCAGAGTACTTTATTTTCCAAGTGACTATTCGACAAGTATTTGTTTACATTAGATTTGAAGATTACGATGATGTTGTCGGTTTGAAAGCAGCCTTGTGGTATCTTGTACCACAGATGCGATGTTCTAGGAAATAAACTTTGTTTATAAGTGTTTCGTTTGGCTTTTGGTACATAGAAAGAGAAAAGAAAGGTCATTTGCTGTGGCCGTAGCTTAAAATGTCCTTGCTGTGGATTTTGAAAAGAAGGGGGTTGGAGTCAGTCGACAACCTACCATGAACATAACGTTACAGTATATATATATATATATATATATATATATATATATATATATATATATATATATATATATATATATATATATTTATATATATATTTATATCTATATATATATATTAAAAAGTCACACATTTTGAAGCGTTGGGTGGGTGGCAATAATAACGAAGATATTTTTTTTATAAAATATTTAGAAAACCTTGCACAACGCAGATTATTTGTTTTTAAAAATAAATTATTTATTCATCTTAAAAACATTTTTTTTTTTTTTTTATAAACTTGAGTACTTTCGGTAAATCTACCATCTTCAGAAGAATATTTCTTCTTTTTCTTTTTTTTCTTTTTTCCTCTTGGTTGAGACATTCTCGTGGTCAAGTTGAAAATCCGTCTAGGTGTTTTGACGAAGAAAGAAAAATGTTGATGTGGCTGTGTGTCACGTGGTCGGCGTGGAAGAGTATATTAAAAAGTCACACATTTTGAAGCGTTGGGTGGGTGGCATATATATATATATATATATATATATATATTTATATATATATATATATATATTTATATATATATATATATTTATATATATATTTATATCTATATATATATATATATATATGTATATATATATATATTTATATCTATATATATACATATATATATAAATATAAATATATATATATAAATATAAATATATATATATATAAATATATATATATGAATATAAATGTATGTATATATATATATATATATATATATATATATATATATATATATATATATATATATATATATATATATATATTCTTCGATATAATATATACTGTATTTACTATTTCAATACCGTTGGTTTTAAGGGCGGCGGCCACAAATTTGTTAGAGTGTCAAACATATCATCAGTTGAAATACACATATGTCTTAGTAGTCGACTCAAGAATGTCAACCACCTGTACACATGCACATGCACAGTAATCGTGGACCTCCATGTGTGGATATGAATATATGCATAGATACCAGCCTTCCTCCACATGGTTTATTCTCATATTTGCTCATTTCCTTTCTTTTATTTTTATCCTAATGTTTCTGGCATTTGCAGTTTGAACTGAGGAAAACCGATGCCGATATTTTAAACTATTCAGGATATACCCGGCCGTCACCTCTGAAACAATTAATAGAGTTATTACTGTATAGAATTTGCCAAGAATGAATATAGCTTCTACATATGTAATTGGTCTGTTTTGGGTCTATTTTTCCTAATCTATAAACCTAAATATATATATAGGGCAACAGCTCTTGACATCGAAAAGTATTTGGTATAGTCTTACACAAAGGCTTACTTCACACGCTTTCTACGCTATCGAATATCTAACCATCAAAAAAAAATTTCTTCTATAAAATTTGCTGTTAATGGGCAGAATTTGGAACAACATGCTATGAATGCCGGGGTTACTAAACGATATTTCCTAGCCGAACTCGTTTTCTAATCATATTCTTGCATACTTTGTTGACATCTACGAAGACGACCTTAACATTTTATAACAGAACCTGGAAGAGCATTAGTGATCAAGATTTTACTGATCTTCTTCCTTCCGATCTTGCAAAATCGTAGATTTCGCGGTTCCAGCAGCCACAGAGTGAAGATCAAAGAAACGGAAAAAAGAAGCAAATACACGGAACTAACCATTGAACTGAAAGGAATATGGAGCATGAAGAAAGTCAGCATAATACCAATAATCGTAGGAGCACTAGGAACAATAAAAAAACATGGGGAAAAAACTGGGAGAAATTGGAATCAAAGAGATCATTAGAACTATACAAAGGACGGCAATGATCAAAACAGCTACACTCTTAAGAAAAAGCATTGAATGCGGAAACCAACTCGCATAAGCTATGATGGGGCACATGGAATTTAGTAGAGGAAGAAAACAAAACTACAGAAAGAACATATCACAAACAAAGGAACAAATAATGCAAGAAGCATCACTTTATAAGCTCCCCTCCCCCCAATAAATTACACCGGCATCAACTGACACGACTGGAAGTGCAGAGACTGCTGGGACCTTGGGGAGGGTTATTGTCACCCAAATCGCAGAGAAGACCAATGGTCTTTACCAGCGAGAAATCAATGGTAAACGGCAGTTGTGATACTGAAAGTTTATTTGCGATGGCTATTGAACAGAGGTGGTGAATACTGGAAATCTGGGAGACTTGTTGTCACTCAGACTCCATGGAATACCACCGGTTGTCGGTGAGCAATCACTGATGACCTGTGTGAGAACTCCTAGTGAATACATAATAATAATAATAATAATAATAATAATAATAATAATAATAATAATAATAATAATGATAATAATAATAATAATAATAATAATAATAATAATAATGATAATAATAATGGAGATGTTGTATTTGTCTTTCTGAAGCTGAAACTATACTATTTTAGACTATTCTACTATTGTACAATAGTCTGAAATGGGATAAGAGTAGGGTAGTCTCTGTTCTCTTCGCGTGATACCGTCCTGACAGGTATTAACTTATTCTTTTGGAGCAAGGAGGTATAGTATATGTTCATTCGTCATGATACTATACTCCAATGGATGATACGATCCTCCCAAGCATGATACGATCCTCCCAAACATTGTCTTCTTCTTTTTGGGGAGGGGGTAAGTACTGTAATACATGTTCTGTTGTCTTGAAGCCATCCTCTTTGGCCTGACGCCCTTCTTTCTTAGAGGGAGGTAGTCTAGTATCTGTTTAGTTATAATAAGACTATCCTCACTTTTTTTTTGGGGGGGGGGATGTAGTTCCGCATGTGTTCTGATGCCATTTTCTAAGACATCACTTCCTCCTTTTTAGGGGTGCTAGTTTAGCATCTGTTCGGTGGCATTATACAATCCTCTAAAAAGATTACTTTCTCTTTTCTCGGGGGTGGCGTCGGTAGTGTAGTATTTGTTCTGTTAGCATGAGACCATATTTCCAGGCATTATCTCCTCTTTTGGTAGTATATATTTGTTCGTTCGCCATGATACCATACCTTTATGCATTATCTCTTTCTTTAGGGGGTAGGGTCATACCTGTTGTATTGTCGTGATAAACTCCTTCAAGGCATTACCTCTCTCGTTTTGACTGAGGTAGTGTAGTATCTGTTCTGTATTAACGAGAACATCTTCCCAGGCTTTACCACCTCCTTTGGGGGAGAAGAGTGTAGTATCTGTTTTGTTTTTATCCTCCCAGACATTACCTCCTCCTTTCGACGGTAGTGTAGCATATGCTCGTTTGTCATCTTATTTCTCAATGATTGTATCTAATAGTTTAGTATTTTTTTCCGGATGAAATATACACACAAGTTTTATATGCCGTTAGACGGATGGAGCATGCCTCATTTTAGATCTGATAAATAAATACCTCGGCCAAAGCGTATTTAATATCCGTATGATATGATTACTACTCGACAACAATCAATACCATTTGCTCTAGATGTATATGTAGAGTTTCATATGAATACTTGTTTAAAATGAAAACACAATCTTATGAACAGTAAAATGGATAAACGTGCATCTATGATCATTTTCTGCGATTTTGAATGTGTTACTTATTTATTTGCATATGGGGTTTACTATAATGTCTAAAAAGGGAGAAATACATAAATACATTTTCGATACACGGGAGTTGTTAGATATATTAGTATTAAGAAAAATAACCCATTTAATAGGTTATTAGGTGTACATTCTCACGGAATAATATATATTTGATCATTGCAAATTGTTTATTCTGTTCTGATCTGTGACGGCATTTACCAAGTGTGGGTTGAGTCAGCTCCAAATAAATTTGCAGGGTTGTATTCATTGAAGTGTCGTGGGATAATGCGAATGTCTGCGAATATAGTTCCCGTTTATATTCGCCATATGTTATAGATAACTGCCGGCTAGTTAGAACTCTTTAAGTCACAGCAGGGTGGCAGCATACAGCACCAGGTATTTCCAAATGTTTATATATCTGGTACTGAACTGGTTCAATTTTGGTCGACTTCGCTGATTTAACCGGAACCGGTTTGTCAACGGGAGTATAGCCGTATTGCGTACATTACTTTTTGAAAACTGAACATATAAATAATTATATATTTAAAGGACACCTTTATTTTCTTATAGTAGGAATTGGTCACTTGGAAGATTTCATCCGGTCGGGTATAAATTTTATTTCAAATGAACATATATAAGTATTTTGCCAGATGATATAAAACAATCAAATACTCAATGAAAATAAATATTAATGATAACCCAGTAATTAATCTATACTTATCCAAGATGCGTTCAAAAGTAATGCCCCTGACCCGCTTTCAGTTGTTTGATCTAGATGAAATTTTGCATGTGTAATGATTTATATCTGTATCGGATATGTTGCAAAAACAGCTCTGAACTAATTGTGGTTTCGGATTTACTGGTGTTTGAACTGAGTCAGGTGTGAAATAGAGCCAGTTGAGTGTCGCGCAGTGATCCGGTTTTTGTATTTGAAAGGACGCACACCAAAGGAAACTTTTGATGAAATGAAGGAAACTTACGGTGATGATGCCCCATCATATGACCTTGTAAAACGCTGGCATCGTGAATTTAAACATGGCCGAAAGTCGGTGGAAACACCTCCCTCTTCTGCCATTGATGGGGCATCTGTCCGTCAAAATAACCCAAGAGGTCAAGATTAGTACAGGGTCTGGGAAACTATCATTCATGACCATTTGCATATGCATAAGGTATCTGCCAGATGGATTCCCAGGTTGCTCACATCTTTCCAAAAGCAAGAACGCGTCGAGTGCTCGAGGATGAATTTGGAGATGTGCCAAGAAGATGAGTCAAACTTTTTCAAAAGACTGATTGCACAGGATGAAACTTGGGTCCTTCACTATGATCCAGAGACCAAAGCCCAGTCAATGCAGTTTAAGCACTTGGACTCACCACCTCCAAAGAAGGAAATGGTGTAGCCCTCCGCTGACAAGGTCAGTCTCACAGTCTTCTGGGACCAGGACGGAGTAGTGATGACAGACTTCCTGGCAAAAGTTACCACAATTACAGGAGCCTATTACGCTTCACTTTTGATGAAATTAAGAGAAGCTATCAAATCAAGAGGCAAGGTAAGATCAGCAAAAGTATCATCCTCCTGCAGGACAACGCTCCTGTCCACAACTCGCATGTCGCCAGATCAAAAGCACGGGCGTGTGGCTATGAAATCCTCTCCCATCCCCCTTACTCTTCTGAACTTGCACCATCTGACTTTCATCTCTTCCCAGCCATGAAGTTGTTTTTGAAAGGAAAGCCTTTCCCAGATGATGCAACCTTGATTTCTGAAGTTTCGACGTGGTTGGAGGACTAACATGGGGTGTTCTACAAAAATGGTGTCCAGAGCGTCATCAAACGATGAGAGAAATTCATAACTCTAGCTGGTTCCTATGTAGAGAAAGACTAATAACCGTGGCAAGTTGCATTATTCTACTGCTATGGGAAATAGGTCAGGGGCATTACTTATTGAACGCCCTTGTATATAAAAAAAGATGCTCGTTTGTTTGTCTTTGATAGAAATCAATACGATGGCAGATAGAAATCCTATCGGATATTTTATCTGACGTAATGGGGGGAGGAAGTGGGCGGTTTAGGCAACTCGAAGCATCAAACAAACGAACTCGACGTGAAAGAAAACGATAAAATTCTTCCTTCTTGTGGCAGCCATTTCATAACTATAGTTGGGTTGCAAAGAATTGCCCCGTTGCTTACAAGATAACAAATCGTCCTTTTGATATTAACAAAATGTGGCGGTTATCAATAAAATACGGTAACTGATAACATACAAAAAATTAGGCCCTGTGTGAACCGACTATGCCCATGGCACTCCTCTCAAACAAGAGGGGGCAATTAATTCCCCTTTATGGCTTACCACATCCAATCTAAATGGGAGGACCTCGATGTAAATCTTATCTGTGTGTTGTGTTGTTTGGTTTAACATCATTTGGTATTTGATGTAATGGCATTTATTTTGACATCAGTTCTGGGGAGGTTTATCTGTATTTATAAAATGTCGTCGATTTCGTTTGTATCGGTATCTTGTTAAATAACTAGTTTTTTTATCTAGATGTATTTAGTGTTGTTGATTACTGTGCCTCTCCTTTTCATTTGATTTTTTTTTTCACTTCAAACAAGGTATTCTGCCACTGAGACGTTAGGAATTAATATGATTAGAGACCTGATTCATGGTAGGCATCCGAAATGGAGAGTTGTGCAGAAAACAGTTACATTTCTGTTCCTAATAAACCGACGCCACACATCCACATCGAGTGCTGGTAAATCATCACCGTCCTCATGCGGATCAATAGAGGCAACATTTTACGTAAAGCTAATTGTGTCAACTTATCGAATATACGAGGTCAGCTTAAAAAGAATCCGACCTTTATTTCCCCCTCTGCAAAACGATAGGGTGGCGCCACTCTACACAGTGAAGGAAGACACATGCATGCGCATGTGTAAATTTGATCTTCGCCGTCCTGCGCGTTAGTCGCTGCCTGTCGGTCGCTGATTGAGGTGGTACATAACGTGTTCATCGGATTACCGATTCTCACAAGATGACTGAACGTGTTGAGCAAAGGTACTGCATAACATTTTGTCAAAAGATTGCTTATTCCAAAAACAAACAATTCGTAACATTCAGCAGGTGTTTGGAGAAGATGCGATGGGTGTAACACGAATTAAAGAGTGATTCAACCGATTCAAAAATGGCCACACATCAGCGGTGAGTTACCAGCGTTCTGGCAGGCTTCAAACTGCTCGGAGTGCAACTGTTGTTGAGAGGGTGCAAAATTTAGCGATTGAAGATCCTCGTTTAACCATGCAGGGGATCACCCAAGAGGTTGGAGTGAGTAAAGATTCTGCACGTGCAATTTTGCGTGATGAGTTGAACATGCACAGAGTGACTGCGAAATGTGTGCCAAAGTTTGTGTCACAGAGCCTAAAGGGACCTCCGTTTTCTAAGTTGCACCGGACCTTCTGGAAACCACGAACACTAATCCTAGGTTTCTGAACGCCGTGATAACTGGAAATGAGTCATGAGTGTACGTGTATGATCCAGAAACAGAAATACAGTCGTCGCAATGGAAGCATCCCGAGTTTTCAAGGCCCAAAAAAGCGCGACAGGTGCGAAGCAAAATGAAGGGGATGCTGACTGTCTTTTTTGATATCTGTGTAATTGTGCATCACGAATATGCACCGGAAGTATTTATAGTGACAAAGGAGTACTATCAAGATGTTCTTCGGCGTCTTCGTGACGCAGTTCGTCGCAAAAGACCAACCACGTGAACAGTGAAAAACTGGCAACTGCATCATGACAACGCCCCGCATGTTCATCCTAATTGATCCAACATTTCTTGACCAAACATAGACTTCCAGTCGTTCTCCAAGTGTGTGCAAGCACAAGCAGCCTACTTTGAAGGGTATTAGAGGTCCCAACCACGTCAGGTATTTGAAATATTTTTCTGGCTTACGGTCGGATACTTTTTAGACAGGCCTCGTAAAGAAAAACCTGAAACAAAATAATAGATTACCAATTCTGTATAAATAAAATATTAAATATGCAAATATCCAAATAAATTAATGGAGTAATATAATGTAATCAATAAAAAAAATGTTGTATATAAAATTAATTTTCACATTCATCTTGAATAGGACAAATGTTTAAATGAATTTGTAATGTTTCGTTTTGTTCACTGCCACATTTTTGTCGAGTAGGGATAAAACTTCGCAGTAAATTGATACGTGCACCGAAGAAAATCTCCTAAATCTTACATTAAATCAAAAAAGCCACAACATATCTCGATTATAAAGCAAATTGTAACATAAAATTTCACTTAATAAACTTTATGTGACGGTTTTCTTTATAACAAACTAAAATAACTGAAAATGTAAAAATAATAGTCAACATTAGATTAGGATAATTTCTCTCAAGAAGACCCGGATAGTAACCTCTTCCCCAAATTTCAATAATTACTTGATGTTAATAATTTTTTATTTACTTATTTAATGTGGGAATACGTTCTTAATTCATCCAACCTTTTGTGGTCAACTCTATTTCTGTGCTTCTGTGAGACTCTTTTATGTTAAGTTCAACAATATTGCTGCTTACACATTTAAAAGATAACTTAATGGAAGATCAAGTTAATTTGAATTTCCATCGCCTATCGTTCTCTTACGGTAATCCTAAGTACAAAGATGAATAGATAGCTGAGCAGCATCGTGTAGATCTGCTAATATCTAAATAAATGTTCATGATTATAATACTTTTAAATGCATAAGTAGTAAACTGAATCCAAATGTTTTACATTATTTTAATAAATATGTTAAGATATAAAACAGTCGTGATTATCTTGAAACCGTTTTGTTGGGAGGATTCATCGATATAATCTCATGTAATAATTTAGTTTCACAAGTCATTTAATCACCAATATGTCCATTAACGTAAAATTATACATTCGCGTTTGATCAGTGTCGTCGTCCAAAATCTGAGGCTGGTTTTCTTAGCTGCAATCAAAAGGCGGATTCTTTGTTCTTACCTCGATTATCATGAAATTAATCTAACAAAACGTTCTTAAAACAATAATGGATTTTATTTTGCCTGTGATCGTCTCGTAGTCGAACGCTAAAAAGGATGGGAGATGAAAAGAGAGTTACTCTTAGTTTAAGCGCATCGCTTAATTATTAACCCTATTGTTATTGTATTTTACACGCGTCTTCTAAGCTTAGAGACACTTTCTAAACTGGCGAGGGTTGCACTTATTACGCCATCTGTTAGCTATGTATGACGTGATGTCCCACCGGTTCAAAGGCTTCCGGTTATCACACACTAAGTAGGGTCAGTCCCTTAACCCATCTGGTGACCCCTGTCTGAAACGTTTTCTGTTTTTCAACGTATATCTAAGCAATATAGACTATCTAATATATATGTTAGTATACGTATCCACCTCAACTGCAGTTTTTGTAAGTATATATTTATATTCGTGAGGCATTAAAACTTTTTGCATATATTTTGTTAGAAATATGAAAACAAGTTTTAATGTGAGCTTTATTCCCTATCTTACATATCTTATCACGTATATCTTGTTCATTTCGTTCAAAACATCATAACAAGAGGATGCGTCCGTTGGTTTATCGGTCGGTCTAATACGCTAAATTTTTAAATAGTTTTTTTTTAAATATTGAAAATTACTGACAGTATACAGTATGTTATGTATTAAACTGCTTTTTTGTTGATGCTATTGTTTGCTGGATAATATTACTAAATAAGTGAATATTTAGTCAGTAGGGCTGGAAAAAATCAAGACTAGCACAAAGTGAAAAATAAGACTCGTACAGGATTTGAAACCTGTTTCTCAGAAGAGGAACAGCCTTACATATGTGTCTTCTTGGATCACGTGAGTAACGATAAATACAGTGGACGGTGGCTAAGTGGTTAACGACGGGGACTGAGGATCTGGGTGTTCCGGGTTCGAATCCAGTTCGTCCTACAGAAAGCCGAAATTGTACAGGCACAAGTTAGAATGCTGTATGAGTCTCATTTTTCACTTTGTGGTATCCTTTGCTTATTTTCAGCTCAACGGACTAAATAATCGTTTTTTAGCTATATTATTCGTGCATACAATAACATAGAAAACGCATCCATATAGTATTTATAGATGTGTCCACACACTTCTATTTGATGCTCTGTTCGTCTGTCTGTCACGATTCAATTTCAAATAGCATTTCCCTCGTTAAACGCACACATTGAAGAAACGCATCTAAAAAATAACCGTTCTTGTTTTTGTATCGGCACTTTTAGCATTCAGTGCTCTTATTTGCAATTCAAGTAATAATTAACCGAAATGCTTATATATAAGGGTCATGTGCAGCGCTTACCGTAAAGCAATGTGTAGCAACCGGATCTCAGAGTCTATTTCCTACCAATGCTAGCTGACACTGAAATAGATTCAGTGATACAATTTCTTTCATTCTATGTTTTTATTGCTGAAGAGATGTCAATGACTTGCTGACGTCAGAAAACTATTGAAATGAACTTATTACATTTTTGTGAGCTTGTCCTTGTAATTAAGTTGCGAACACATATAGTTATTAGTAGAAAAAAACAAATATATATATATATATATATATATATATATATTCCGACAACGTTCGTAGAATCTCTAGTCAGTCTTTCTTAATATGCCGCCCTTCACAGGAATTGAACTTAAATTCCCTTCTTGAATGTGGTAATGTCCCGTGGCCTAATAGTTACAGTGTTTGCTTACGGATTCTAGGTTGATTCTGTGACAGGGGTTCGAACTGTGCGACCGTCCGAGATTATCATCCCTGCACTGATGAGAGCGAAAGCTCGAAACGCTAGCGTGTGTAGGTAAAAATAATTTAAAATTATTTATTTTAAATTAATGTTGTTATAAGCCTCTTTAATAAGATTAAAGTTGAGCCCTGTTCGGGGAAGTTAAAATAAACTGACACGTAGCTATAAGGCATATTCCATCAACGTTCATAGAATCTCTAGTCAGTAATTCTTGATATGTCGCCGTTTTCATGAATAGAACTTAAATTCCCTTCTTGAATGTGGTAATGTCCCGTGGCCTAATAGTTAGAGCGCTTGCTTGCAGAGTATAGGTTGATTCTGGGGCAGGGGTTCGAATCGTGCGGCTGTCCGAGATGATCATTCCTGCTTGAAACGCTAGCGCATGTAAGTAAAAGTAATTTGATATTATTTATATAAAATGGCAAGTAAACTACACAGAAACGTTTATGTTTCAATCATTTAAGCAGACTAATTGGAAACGGTGCATGTACATTTTTCAGGTATGTAGAACTTGAAATTATCCGTTTTAAATTGATACTTAGCACTGTATACAATAATGTTGTAGACCTGTATCTATCTTCTGTAAAACTTGGATTACTTATTTTGAGAAATGCAATTGACTTCCACGTCGAGAATAATAAATGTTCTTATTCATTCTAATAAATAACCAATCCGTTTCCGACTGAATAGTATACTTAAACCGAACGCTAACGTTTTTATGCTACACTAATTAGGTTTTATTCCGTTATATATACGCGTTAGATTTACGTCAATATCACTTTTAATTACAAATTCGGACCGTCAACTTAACAAATTATTTATTGACGTATTTGTTATCTCAACTGATCACATTTAATTTCGAATGTGTTTCGCAAAATCTAACTAAAATGTGTAATAACGTTGTTTTACATCAACGTAACTATGACGTTTAACGCTGTATCTGTTATATCAGCCTATGACTTTTAGTTTTGTATTTGTGATCACAACCTATCACTTTTAGTTATGTATTTGTTATGTACACCTATCACTTTCTGTTATGTATTTGTTATAGCAACCTATAACTTTTAGTTATGTATTTGTTATGTCAACCTATCACTTTTAGTTATGTATTTGTTATGTCAACCTATCACTTTTAGTTATGTATTTGTTATGTCAACCTATCCCTTTTAGTTATGTATTTGTTATGTCAACCTTTCCCTTTTAGTTATGTATTTATGATGTAAACCAATCACTTTTAGTTAGGTGTTTGTTTTTTACATCTATCAATATTAGTTATGTATTTGTTATGTAAACCTATCACCCTTAGTTTAGTATTTATATCTCAACCTATGACTTTTAGTTTTGTATTTGTAATCTCTACCTATCACTTTTAGTTATGTATTTGTTATGTAAACCTATCACTATTAGTAATGTATTTGCCATGTTAACCTATCACCTTAGTTTTGTAATTTATCTCAACCTGTCACTTTTAGTTTTGTATTTGTAACACCAACCTGGCACATTTAGATATGTATTTGTTATGTCAAACTATCACTTTTAGTCATGTATTTGTTATGTCAACGTATCACTAGTTGTTATGTATGTGTTATGTCTACCTATCAATTTTATGGATTTGTTATATCAACCTATCACTTCTAGTTTTGTATTTGTGATCACAACCTATCACTTTTATTTATGTATTTGGTGTGTATACCTAAAAATTTTAGTTTTGTATTTGTTATCTCAACCGATCAGTTTTAGTTATGTATTTGCTATCACGACATATAACTTTTTGTTATGTATTTAATGTGTCAACTTATCACGTTTAGTTATGTATTTGTTATGTTAATCTATGACTTTTAGTTTTGTATTCGTTATCTCTATCTATCACTTTTAGTTTTCTATTTGTCATCTCCACCTATCACTTTTAGTTATGTATTTGTTATTTAAACCTATCACTTTTAGTTATGTATTTGTCATCTCAACATATCACCTTCAGTTAGGTAATTGTTATCCCAACCTCTCCCTTTTAGTTTTGTGTGTGTTATCTCCACCTATCACTTTTACTTTTGTATTTGTTATCTCCACTTATCACTTTTAGTTATATATTTGTTATGTCAACCTATCACTTCTAGTTTTGTACTTGTTATGTCAACTTATCACTTTTAGGTAGGTATTTGTTTTGTACACCTAATTATATTAGTTATGTAGTTGTTATTTAAACATATCAATATTAGTTATGTATTTGTTATTTAAACCTACTAACCTTAGTTTTGTATTTGTTATCTCAACCTATGACTTATATTTTGTTTTTGTAATCTCAACCCATCACATTTAGTGATGTATTTGTTATATCAACTATAACTTTTACTTATGTATATTTTATATTAACCTATCACTTTTAGTTATCTATTTGTTATGTACACCTATCACTTTTCGTTAGGTATTTGTTATGTCAACCTATTCCTATTCGTTATGTATTTGTGATGTCAACCTATCACATTTAGTTTTGTATTTGTTATACCGACCTGGCACTATTAGCCCTGTATTTGTTATGTCAACGTATCACTATTTGTTATATATTTGGTATGTCAACCTATCACTTTAAGTCATGTATTTGTTTTCTCAACTTATCACTTTTAGTTATGTATGTGTTATGTAAACCTACTACTTTCAGTTTTGTATTTGTTATCTAAACCTATCACTTATAGTTTTATATCTGTTATCTCTACCTATCCTATCACTTTTAGTTATATAGTTGTTATTTCAACTGATCACTTTTTGTTATTTATTTGTGATCTCAACATATCAATATTAGTTATGTATTTGTCATCTTTACTTATAACTTTTAGTTTTTAATTTGTCATCTCAACCTACTGTTTTTAGTTTTGTATTTGTAATTTAAATTTATGACTTTGATCTTTATATTTTTCATCACAATCTGTGACATTTAGTTACGTATTTGTTATAACAACCTATCACTTTTATTAGTGTATTTTTTTATCTCAACTTATCATTTTTTGTTTTGAATTTGTTATCTTAACCTATCACTTTTAGTTATGCATGTGTTCCTTCTAATTTATCACTTTTAGTTTTGTATTTGTTATGTCAACCTATCACTGTTAGTCATGTATTTTTTATTTTAACTTATCACTTTCATTTTTGTATTTGTTATATTAAACTATCACTTTTAGTTTTATATTGGTTATCTCAACCGATAACTTTTAGTTTCGTATTTGTTATGTGTACCTCTCTCTTTTAGTTTTGTATTTGTTATCCCAACTTATGACCTTTAGTTTTGTATTTGTTATCTCAACTTAACCCTTTTAGTTATGTATTTGTTATCTGAACCTATCAGTTATTGTTATGTATTTGTTATGACACCGTATCACTTGTATTTGTTATGTCTACATATCAATATTAGTTATGTATTTGTTATGTCAACCTATCAATATTATTTATGTATTTGTTATGTCAACCTATCAATATGATTAATGTATTTGTTATGTCAACCAATCAATATTAGTTCTGTATTTGTTATGACAACCTATCACTTTTACTTATTTATTAATCGCTTACATTCTAGTATTTGTTATCTTAAACTATCACTTTTAGTTTTCTATTGGTTATCTTAACCGATAACTTTTAGTTTCGTATTTGTTATAGTTACTTCTCCCCTTTAGTTATGTATTTGTTTTCTCAACCTATGACTGTTACTTTGTATTTGTTATCTTAACTTTTCACTTTTAATTTTGTATTTGTTGTCTCAACCTCTCACTTTTATTTTATTATTTGTTATCTTAACCTATCACTTTTAGTTTTGTATTTGTTATCTCAACCTCTCACTCTTAGTTTTGTATTTGTTATGACAACCTATCACCTACTTATGTATTTATCGCTTTCATTTTTGGTATTTAGTTTCTTAAACAATCACTTTTAACTTTGTATTGATAATCTCAACCGATAACTTTTAGTTTCGTATTCGTAATGTGTACCTTTCCTTTTTAGTTAGGTATTTTTCATCTCAACTAATGACTTTTCGTTTTGTATTTGTTATCTCAGCCTATCACTTTCAGTTTTGTATTTGTAATCCCAACTTATAACATTTAGTTTTGTATTTGTTATCTCAACCTGACACTTTTAGTTATGTATTTGTCATGTCAACCTATCACTTATTGTTATGTATTTGTAATGACATCCTATCATGTGTATATGTTATGTAAACTTATCAATATTAGTTATGTATTTGTTATGTCAACATATCAATAGTTGTAATGTATTTGTTATATCTACCTATCACCTTTAGTTTTGTATTTGTAATCTCAACCTATCACTTTTAGTTATGTATTTGTTAAATAAACCTATCACTTTTAGTTTTTGACTTGTTATCTCAACCTATCACTTTTAGTTTTGTATTTTTCATGTCAACCTATTATTTTTAGTTATTTATTTATAATGTAAACCTATCACTTTTAGTTATGTATTTGTAATCTCAACTTATCACTTTTAGTTATGTATTTGTTATATAAACCTATCACTTTTAGTTTTTGATTTGTTATCTCAACCTATCACTTTTAGTTTTTGACTTGTTATCTCAACCTCTCACTTTTAGTTTTTGACTTGTTATGTCAACCTATCACTTTTAGTTTTGTATTTTTCATGTCAACCTATTATTTTTAGTTTTGGATTGGTTATCTCAACATATCACTTTTAGTTATGTATTTATAATGTAAACCTATAACTTTGAGTTATGTATTTGTTATGTCCACCCATAACTTTTTAGTTTTCTATTTGTCATATCAACTTATAACTTTTAGTTTTGTATTTGTTATTTCAACTTACCACTTTTTGTTTTGTATTTTTCATCTCTACTTATCACTTTTAGTTATGTATTTGTTTTTTTAACCTATCACTTTTAGTTAGGTATTTGTTATCTCAACCTATCACTTTTTGTTATGTATTTATTATCCTAACCTATCAGTTTAGTTTTGTATTTGCTCTCTCAACTGTTTACTTTTAGTTTTGTATCTGTTATCACTACCTATCGCTTGTAGTTTTGTATTATATATTTATACTAATGACTTTCAGTAAGGTATTTGTTATCTCAACCTATCATTGTAAGTTATGTATTTGTTATCTCAACCTATAACTTTAAGTTATGTATTTGTTATCTGTATTCATCACTTATAGTTATATATGTGTTATCACAACTTATCATTTTATGATTTTTAGTTTATAATTTGTTATCTCAACCTATCACTTTTAGTGTTGTATATGTAATCCGAACCTACTACTTTTATTCATGTATCTGTTATATCAATAATAACTTTTAGTTATGTATTTGTTATCTTAACCTAACACTTTAAGTTACGTATTTGTTATCTTAACCTATCACTTTTTTTTGCATTTGTTATCTAAACCTATCACTTTTAGTTTTGTATTTGTTATCTTAACCTATCACTTTTAGTTTTGTGTTTGTTATCTTAACCTATCACGTTTAGTTATGTATTTGTTATCTCAACCTATCACTTTTAGTGTTGTATATGAAATCCGAACCTACTACTTTTATTCATGTATTTGTTATATCAATAATAACTTTTAGTTATGTATTTGTTATCTTAACCTAACACTTTAAGTTACGTATTTGTTATCTTAACCTATCACTTTTTTTTGCATTTGTTATCTAAACCTATCACTTTTAGTTTTGTATTTGTTATCTTAACCTATCACTTTTAGTTATGTATTTGTTATCTTAACCTATCACTTTTAGTTTTGTGTTTGTTATCTTAACCTATCACGTTTAGTTATGTATTTGTTATCTCAACCTATCACTTTTAGTTTTGTATTTGTTATCACAACCTATCACTTTATTTATGTATTTTTTATCTTACCCTATGACTTTTAGTTTTTATTTGTTATTTTAACCTATCACTGTTAGTTTTGTATTTTTTATCTTACTCTATGACTTTTAGTTTTTATTTGTTATTTTAACCTATCACTGTTAGTTTTGTGTTTGTTATCTCAACCTATCACTTTTAGTTATGTATTTATTATCTCGTCCTACACTTTTAGTTTTGTATTTATCATCTATATATACTCATTTATTTATATATTATTATCTCAACCTATCACTTTTAAAAGCCACTCGAGGTTAAAGGTAAAATAGATGGATAATTTGTCAGTTGAATTATGATGAATATTAGGAGAGGATCGAAAGTCACAAATGAAATAAATAAAATGTTATTGCTTATGAGGACACTTTATGAGTCTATTTTATTGGCATGTGGTCCGATGATAGCAATGTTGTTGACCTCAAGGAAACACTGTTGATGCAATTTTCCCCATACATTAGAAGGAGCCCTTTTTATCGAAATTTCGTGTGATATTAGGAACCTCCTGAATGAACGGAATATACTTTGCAGTGATAAGAGTAAAAAGAGGGTTTTCTGTGAAAATTTTGCAGGGAGAATGTTATTATTATTTAACGTTCTCTCCGCTAGCTGCAGAATACGCACTAACATAACTGAGTGTTCTCCAAGCTTTATGATCTTGGGTCAAGCTTATTGTTTTGTTTATATTTAGGTTCGTCTATTCATAAACGTTGTCTATCCATCTTTTCTTTTGACCGATTTCGTTGTATTATTCCTTATACGCATATTTTGCATTGTCCTACACTAGATCGGTTAACATGACCAAAGAATCACAAGACTTTATATTTGGTGACAGGGGTACTGATGGGATGCAACTCTACCATACTGATGTGATCACATAGATGATCAGTAATCAAGCGCATGGTGTGGGGTTGGTAAGTTTATACCAGGAGGAACAAGATAATGTACGCAAGTCTCGTAGTATTTTGTTCCACAGATAGAATGTCTTGGAAAGAAACTCTGTTCCTGTAAGTCCTGTTTGTGTTGAGGTATACGGGGGAAGGAACTGCCATTCTTGCCAATGGTGGCATTAGACGATTTTAATTAAGTATGTAGCATGAAAATAAAAATAGGGTAGAGAAATACTAGCAGTGCGAAAACGAAGAGATTACATTCTTTGAAAAAAAAGAAGAGATCACTTTCCATGATAACAGTAGGATCATCTTTCATTTCGAAGTTGAGTTTGAACCTTGTTAAGGAGATAAATAATGCTCGGAATGGGACCTCATCAAATGGGGTAAGACTACTCCATCAGAGGGCGTATCTGACTCGTACAAAGATAGAGGACTGCATCAGGATTGGGATACATTATGTCGCGGTAAACTTATCCAACCATTTTACCAACAAGTTTAGCAACAGATTGGATACAAATCTTTCATTTCGGATCGTGAGTGAAAAATCAGTCATATGAGCTTATAAAAGAGGGGTATTCTTCCTGAAAAGCGCTATTCATTTCAACTGGAGAAAAACAAGAACTTGGATGGTGAAAACAGAAAAGCTTGGTTTTGACTTGTTAAAAGTAGAAAACCACTTTTCTCAATTGCACCACACGCTTCGGTTTAGTAGAAAGAGAATTAGCAAGATCTTTATCACTAATGCAATAACTGAGGTACAGCCGGAAGAAGCTGTCTCGATTGCATATATGTGAATAAATTATCTCAGAATATGATTTGGAAAATCATGAATAAAAAGTCAAAATAGAACTTGCCCAGAATAATTATAATTGTGTTGAGTACTGGTTCCGCAAACTTTTCCTTGAGCCATTGCTTACGTTAATATTCGTTTCATAAATCTAAGTATAAGATGCAATAAACACAAATGCGACTTTCTTTATATAAACGAATGTGTGTTCGGACATTTTTAATAGGAGACAGTTTGGAACTGTTTGAAATTGTAATGAAAACAAAGAATTGTAACAAGCATATTTTCAACCGCAATTACTCTCGCTTACGTATGTGTTGCGTCAATCTATACATATTAACTACGTATTGATTACGTAAACCTAAATATATATTTCGAGTAGTTATTTCTTACGTCAACCTGAATATAACTTATTTTTGTGTATGCCTTATTTAAACTTAATTTAAAATTTGAATAGTTTTGTTTTTAATATATACTTTAATATTATTACTAGATAATTTAACCTGTACATTTGGCATAAGTGTTTACTAATGTGTCCGGAGACTATGATTTAATGTTCGGTTGAGTTATATCAAATACCAATGAAAATGGTAATTGATACCCCCTTGCTAAACACTTTGGCTTATACGGTAAGTATCAAAGGTAAGTTGAGTCATCCTTTGAAACAAAAGTGTCGTCCTCTCCTACGCCTCGGTGTAGTAGCTTATCAATAGGGAGCCTTCGAGTCGCCACTGACTATGATCGATCGCTTTACTTACTGAATAAATAAATAAATGGTATTTACTTATGTTTAGTGTTTTCCCCGTTCAAAATTGATATCCTATTTTTTCCTTACTTTTGTGAATGAAGCTGAATGTATTGGCACCAAATTTATTGAAAAATTATTTACATTCTTTCTTTATTTTTATAAAGTTCCAACAGTGTTTATGGTCGTGATCGAAAATCTAACTGCTGACGAAGGAAGTAATACTCTTCTTACATGCAACCGAAAGGTAAATATCATTGTTTTCTATATTTATATTCGTCTTTCCTTGACCCTTTGTCTATTTTTGTGCGCATCTGGATGTGAATTATAATACACTTCTGAATGTGAAACATGCACTTAAATGTCCGACCAAATCAGTGCAAACGGGATTGAAAACTTTTGACAAAAGTATAGCTTTGTTCGCATTTTGGCGTTAAACTCTCGCAACTGCGTTTTCTCACATTCAGAAATGTACAAATCTATTGCCTTCCAATTACCGATATAGCATAGTATGAAAGACTTCTTTTTTATAACCCGGGGATTGTCTCGTTGAATCGTTGTAGTTGGCTCATTAAGCAGTAACATCTCTCGAAGTTATGGCAGTAGTAGTCGAAGGGGCGCTGATCTTTTCTTCTCTTTTCTCTTTGTGGTTGTAATAATAGAAATAAATAAAAGAACAATAAATATCTCTAATAGTTGCTCTGGGATTTAAATCACTGCTTACAATTATTTACATGACTATCTAGATTAACTACATCCTCCTGACAAACACTAATAGGATCGTGGAAGCCTCACAAACCGTGTACGACTACTTCGTCGCATAACCCTGAGAAGAATGGAACTATCTAGATTCTCTGCCACGTACTTCCTCCCATGACGTATATTATGGTACACGTTAGCCTAACTTTTAAACATCTAATGAAAAATTCTATCTTTTTAAATCAATCTAACGTGGAATTTTCAATTTTTTACTTTATGGTCACACCCCTACATTTAATTCTGCTCTAATCACAGATAACAAAAAATAAATGAGAATAGAAATAATAAGTTCAACATTCCGGAGACCTATAAATGGTTTTAATCTTACATTTCCGTTACTGATGTGTATTTCTATAAAACAGGTCAAGGGCAAATAAGCACTATCTAAGAATGTGAATAGCAACGAAAAATGTCAATAAATATAATTTCTACTTTCTTTATATCAACATATGTTTTCTGACAATCTTAAATTTGAGGCTGCGACACTGATTCAAATATAAATGAAAAGAAAAAGAATTGCGTTAAGCATATGTTCAACCACCATTATATTTTCATCCTTTGATTATTCAATTTGTAACAAAGAAAATTGACATCGTCTGAAAATTTGAATTAACTAAAGACATCGATCGACTGTGTTTTAAACCATCATTTCATTCACGTATACTACCAGTCAAAATATTAAATAAATAGACCGTCATTTTTTATTTCTTACTATTGTTGTTTACGTATCATGCATTTACTAACTGGACGTAAAGTTTAAGAGCATTATAACTTGATTTATAAATTTTGCTCTGTTCAAGGAACGAATTTTACTCAACCTGGGACGGATATTATTTAGTATATATATATATATATATATATATATATATATATATATATATATATATATATATATATATATAGCATTACTACGAATTTAAAGATAAGTGTTGTATCATTAAAGAATAATCTATCGTGACAATATGAAGCTCAATATATTTAATAGAGCCATAAATTCAGAAGATGAAAGATGAAAGTAGAAGATTGTATGAATACAATTTTTAATTAAAACATCAGAAGTTCAAAAGCGAGGAATTTAATTATCCGTATCCTATGGATTTTCAAAGAAAACTCTATTCACCATAGGATTAAACTCGGTAATGTAACTGTACCGGTAACATTTAACTTTGAAAATGAATACACACACACACACACACACGCACACATATATATATATATATATATATATATATATATATATATATATATATATATATATATATATATATATATATATATATATATATATATATGAAGAAGAATGGAAAGGAATTAGAGAAGCAAAAGCAAAATCAAAATTCAATTCAATTGCTCAGGGCAAGGTATATTCCGCAAAAAGGCAATTTATTCAAGTTAAATTTTCCTTAAGCCAGGCTTTTCAAAGATCAAAATCTTATCATCAGAGGAAGCCGCTGGGATAGATAAGTTGGCAATGGCCAAGATTTAAAATTTGAAAAAAAGAAATAAAATTTGTATGGAAAGAAAACGCTGGGCAAAGACCTTTTTACTAAAAGTAACGTAAAGTTAGGACAGTCAACGTCAACAAAAAATGCTGTTAAAGTAAAGACATTTTGGAAACGAATATTCAAGGTACTCAAAAACAGTTCTTCTCACATTCGCCTCCAAACCCATCACTTCTTGAGACCAACCCTGAAATCTTCATTTTTAAATCTTGATTTGTAACTCAGCAAGAATCACTACTCTGCCTGGAAGCTGGAAGTTGGCATGACTACGTTATTATAGATCGAACTTTGACCGATAACCTTAATTTTGGATTGGATACTCTTACTTCCCACGAACTTCTACGCATACAAGATGCACAAACTTAGCCGATCACTCAACTTATTGACGACAACAACTGAACTCCTGAGTAGCTTATGTAGCAGGGTTACAATATAAGGTAAATCAGCCCATCTGAGCCTCATCGAGAACGGACGACATGACTCTGACCAAGATTTTAACCAGGATCCAATCAAATATTCCAGACGAAAGAGACTCGGTCCCAACGATTATGTCTTATATCAGTCCTACGTCAACTGGTGCATCTGCAAGTCAAAGTGTTGCGTGTAACAGATAATGTGGACTAAACTACTTCACGAAAGATTACCAGTAAGTACAGAGAAGGGTGCATTGTGACGCTGCGAAAAGCGCAATTTGTAACGCGCTCCGTTAGATGAAAAGAAATTATAGTGTATAATAGTATCCGAGAAACAGAGTAGTGGGCAAGAGTTAAACCCCTAAACAGTGTTGAAGAGGTGCTACCGTGATTGAGGATCTGAATAATGGGAGCAATCGCATGCTACTGATATATTCAAAATGTTTGCTGTATCTTGTGACAAAACCCGAAGGTGATGCTTTACGTGACCTGGTGGCTCTGTAACTAAGACTAATGTTGTACATTTTCGGAGAATATTCGGTGTTTACACAATATAGAAATAATGACGCATGACGGAAAACGTTTCTGTATTAATGTTATTAGGACTATAGCAATGGCAATAGTTGATGTAGATTCCAGTGAATGTGGTGTGATAGTCGTGAACAGTCGGCTGTTCAGCTTCAACCTACCTATTAGTATTACCTAATCAATATGCGTGGTGGAGTTAGTATCTATAAGTTCCGCGAAGCTAAATTCTAAAGAATTAACTATCGCGCCTGACCTACAATCAATACAGATAAAATATATTTCGGTGCAGAGTTTAACATGAAGACTGAGGAACGGAGTGTCTCATTGAAACGGTCTGCTGATCACCCACTTATTTTTTTTACGAACATGGTGGTCGAATATAAAGTGTCCATTGATATCTAGTCAGAATACTAGCACTAGATGTGTATATTGCTGGATAATAGATGGCTACTTCCTTATTCTAAGGAGAAATTTGGCCCCCTTAAAGGCTTCATTTCATTAATTATTGTCACCCAACAGAATAATTCTAAGGTGAAGTCGGTATTGAACTTCCCTGAATTGAATGGTCACGTCAGTAGCTACACATCTGATGTAAGTGCATCATCTTTGTGGTCATAGCTTACAATTATCGTTAAAAAAACTAGCATGATTACAACAGCATCCGACAAGCAACCTCAACATACATTGACTATGTCTACATAAACAACCATTTTTTACAGGCAGCGTCGTGCAACATCTCCTCTACTTTGAGTATTGATTTACTCCTCTCCAGGAGTTAGGCACAAGGCCAGGTTTTATCTTACTCCCACAAGTAAGATGTGACCCAATGTCGGGTCGGGAAAGTGGGGTTTAAAAATTGCCTGGGCAGCCCCGTCGGCATTCCCCGGTAGTGGCGGCTCAGGCAGTAAGCAATAAACTTACTCCTCCCCAAAGAGGGGAGGCGAAGCCTGGGAGGGTGGACCTCCTAGAACTGCACATGGCAGACCCTTAGACCGGCGTAAATCAAGCCCCGAAGGCCAAGAATATACCAGATACTACACTTTGATCTTAGCCAACTTTGAGTACCAGGAAACCGGTAAAAATGCAAGATAGCGCGCGTGTACTTGGCTTGCAAGTCTTGGGAAGAACGATATACAAAAATGTAAATGCAAAAACGAATTAAAAGGTATACCGCACTTTCACAGACGTAGTGTGTTTTCACAGTGAGAAAAGTTGTTGGGAGACTTCCGAGTAAGACTATGAATCATAGTGGCGACAGCATTCAAGAGGAGATCGACGTGTGATTGACATAACTTAATGAACGATGTTCACTTAATCACAATGTTGTAGGAAATTATCGCAAAAGTCCACCAAAGCGACACTGTGGGAGACAAGTAGTGCGTTAATTGTTCCGTGTGAAATTGGTGTTTTAGTTGACGCGAAACATCTGTCGTGTTTACACTGGAATACTTTGATTGGAGAGTACGTGTAATTGTTAAACATAACATTCTTGATGTCTTAACACAATCGAGCTTATAGTCTGACAAGAGTACTGCAGTGATGGCTTTTGATCATGAAGACAGCCTAGTCTTAGAATCATGTATGTGCTGTGAAAACATCAGATTTGATCCTGAATAAATAAGTAACATCTATTGTTGAAGTGCTTATCTTCGCTTAAGGTGAATGTTATACTTTGCAAGGCAAGTCAAATCCATTGTTTTTAAGGCGTCGGTAAGAGATATAGGACCGTGTGAGAATAATTGTCAAAGTCAGCACTACCTGTCGTGTATTGGCCGTGGCATCACCCGGTTCTCTCCCTGTCTATTTTTGGTGTTACTTGAAGATGATGTTGTGGTACCGCGAACGATTACGCGACACAAGACGTTGTCCTTGTACATGATCATGTGATCAGTAAGGAGTATTGTTAAGATGATGCGCAAAATGAGTTGGCCATTATTTCTGCTGGTGATAGTCGTCTTCTTGAATCGAAACATCACAACGTTCTGTTTCCGGTGCAATTAATAAGGACAGTCGTGTAAGCCGTGTCGCTGCAGATGATTCGTAACGCCGGTCAATCACAGACGGTATTTGCATAATATGAGCTAAATAATAGCTGACATATTTTTGGCTCGTTATCCACTGTTGTCTTCTGCGTGCGTTGACGATTATCTTGCATAACATCCTGTTTGTGATTTCAGTGATTCTCTTCTTATCGTTCCTACTGACGATTAGCTCTTTTGTGCTTCCGGTGTTCTTGGTCTTTGTTATCTTTCCTTCTGTTATTCCGCTTGATCCTCTCCATATTTAAAGATCTAAATCTCCCTGAGTTTGTTATGCTTTGTGTTACATTAACCGTGACATTACCTGATCGGAAAGGGCTGTTTCCCTCAAGCTATAATAATAAAAAGCAGTTTGTGTTCAATTTATCGTATGCAATATATTGTTTACTGAAAGTTGCATTACCGTAACATAGACAGACTTAAACAAACCGTTCATCGACAAAATTACTAATCTCTGTTCAAGTTACGAACCGAGAGAGAAACTCCCTTACAATATTAGGATTACTGTCAGAATGATCAGACAATCTTCTTAGTGAATTAGTGTAAATTAATTAATCTATTGTTGGCGGCACGACTGAAAACACGCGCATCCTGGGTCTGCCACGTCAGTGACTTTGTTGTAGGTTTTATTCCGGAACTTTTCTTATTCCTGGGCGGGTTTACCTATAGAAATTAGTTTACACTACTATATCACCCATATATGTGTGTGTTTCTGCTTCTCGTAAAGTCGGTTCTTTCTATCGTTCCAAACACTTTCTCACATCTGAGGCTATTCTCTCTACAAATCTACTATCAGACCATGTATGGAGTACTGTTGTCATATTTGTTCCATGTGAGAGTTCTTGATAAGTTGCAGAAACGTATCTGTAATTTAATTGGCCTCAACCTTTCTTATTCTCTGTACCCTCTCTCTCACAGACGTGATGTTGCTAGTCTCAATATTTTCTATAAATACTATTATGGCATGTGTTTTTTAGAATTGCTACTTCTATTCCCTGCTTCCTTTGTTCCAGCTCGTTGTACTCGTTGGTCTAGTGGTCTCCATCAATTCACTGTTTTGATACATCATTGAAATACTGTTTCCTATCCTTGTAGCTTCTCTACAAGACTTGAAGGCTTGTGGAACTCTCTTCCTGTCGACTGTTTTCCTCCTACGTATATTCTTTACTTGGTCTTTTAAAGATTAAAGCCAATGGGCATCTTCTGTCTTAGTGATAATCATATTTCCTTCTTGTTAGCTATTTACATCAAGTGGCTTCATGTCTTGTCTGGGTCGATTTCCATAAAAATATATAGATAATAATAGTTTAGTCTTGATGCAAGAAGAACAGGAAGGAGGTGGGATTTAGCTGATGTCTTTATGTATACTCGATTGACTCCGTGGAAATTTCTACTTTTTAAATATTCGAATGTATTAATAGCTGGTAGTTTCATTTAACTTTTTAATTAAGTTAATTATAATGCGTTTATAAGATCAAAATACGTCCTAAAATGGACAACTATTGTCACATCTTGGTAGGCGTCGCACAGAACACTCTTTCCTGCCTTGGCAGAGTACAAAATCGACTACGAAATCGCGTGGGGTAGTATCTCTTCTTCACCCCCTAAACCCCTTTTTCTCACAGAAAAGACGTTACTAGTCTCTCTCTACTCTGATTTTATTTCGATGGAAGGTATACGACTGAGCTCTAATCTTTAGTTCCTCCTTATAAGACATTCAGTATGAAAAGTCGTATTTCTACCACAACGGAAAAAAACTTTCTTTTCTCCCTCCATGTGCTTAGCGTCAAGTATAATTTCCATGGACAGAGTTTTTTGGAAAGAGCTTCCCACCTGTGGATAACATTACCCTGGGATTGCTTCCCTGTTGATTACAACTTGGTTGTCTTCAAATCCAATGTCAACAAAGTAGTCCCCTAAACCACCACATAACGCAGTATATACCATTGGTAAATGTTAGTACTCCCATAGTGTTCCTCTTCATACGGCTGATAATCATTTAACTTCATTAACCCTTATCTTCGAGTGGCGATTTATTTTGATAAATGGTGAGACAATAGTAAAATAAATTCAATAAAAAGATTCCACTAAGTCAAAACAAAATGTGTTTAATTTGTGAAGTGTTCTTCTGAGACTTTAGTTAATGACTTTCATAGACCAAACATTTGTAATCAATTTACCGTGTAAAATCAGTTATTTACTTCTTTTTGTTTACATATGCAAAAGATGTATTAATACAACTACTGTGTCACGTTTGGATGAATTATCTGCGGAATCGCAGTTTTACTGGCATATTAACAGACTAGGGTAGAGCGACGTACAATTATAATATATAAATTACATTCATCACTAGATATCATCTTCCTTGGTAAATGATATATTTATACTAATGAGTTACCACTTACAAGGTGCAAAGCATCTCAATGATATAAGCTAATAATATTGTAATTTGGATCATAGAACAATACTATGAGACGATTGAAAACGATGAATTGAGTGGACAAAATTTGATTACTTAAGTGGACTAGTCGACAAGTGTGTTTTGACATTGGACATTTGGACTGGCAGCGTTTTCAGATACACAAGAAAAATTGAGATTAAAATCGCTACATTGATTTGTCCCATAGAGTACTAACGTCTTAACAGAAAAAGAAAAGGTATTGTACTCCTGGTTTTTACAATCGAGCACACGCACACACACAATATATATATTTAGCCTGACGATTCCCCCCTGGGATGAAACACGGGAGCCTCTGTGTAGCTTGATTGCCATATATATTTTCATTGTTTACTACAGGGTGGGCCAAAATAAGGGTCCTATCTTTAAATTTGAATAACTTGAATTTGAATAACTTCCACAAAATAAAAGTTAAACTCACAAAACTTTATGTGTGTGTAGACTGACCCTTCCGAGATTTTTTGAAATAAACAAAACAAATTTTAGCCGAAAAACACTTCTTAAAACTTACAAAAACTAAAGTATTGTTTTTTACACTGTTTTGAGTTTTTTAAGCAAAAATAATGTTTTCTAAATGAGGGTACGTTCCTTAGGGCTAATACGGCTCATGCTTGCTTCCGAAGGGGTCCTTTACTTATTCTAAAAAAAAAAAAATCAATAAATAAGAAAGTTATGAATTTTTTAAAATAGGACCCTTATTTTTGCCCACCCTGTATATATATATATATATATATATATATATATATATATATACATATATATATACATACATATATATATATATATATATATATATATTTATATATATATATATATACATACATACAGATATATATATATATATATATATATATATATATATATATATATATATATATATATATATATATATATATATATATATATATATATATATATGTTAAGAAAGATGTTTGAAGCCTAAGAATGCATTTTTTTTTTCGCTATGGAAAAATAAATAAATAAATAAATAAATAAAAAATGTCTTGTACCCCTGACGAAGACGTATTACGTCGAACATTTAGGACTACTTTAAATAAATTACTATTTATTTAAAAAAAAAATGCATTCTTAGGCTTCAAACATCTTTCTTACATTTCAATATTGAATGCTTTCTAATGGGAGACCAACATATCTTATTATATATATATATATATATATATATATATATATATATATATTTATATATACTAATTCTTCGGGGAAATTATCAGGCAATTAGCCTGTGGATTTCCACCCGGGATTAAACATAACTGTTTTCCTTGTAGCTTTATTTCTTCCGAGGATTCACTGCTTATCAAGGCCCATAAGGCACTCGATGATAAAGGAAAATGAGGGTCAGGTAGACGGTGAGACAACATTGCGATTATTGGTTCTGATGATTGATGTTTTGAAGAATTTGATTATATAGAACAAGAATTGATTTACATTGGACTTGAAAACGACAATGTTGTAGTCAGCAGTGAATCAATCCCGTGGCTATGCGTTCCACAGATATAACATTTTTGGGGAAAAACTCTGCTTATTTAAATTCTGTTTCATTTTAGATGCACAGACTAAGAAATGAAAGTTCTTTGCAGCGATGATAGAGAGACGAGTTCTTGCTGTGAATGTTTTACAAAGGGGAATCAAATATTGGAGCTTAGTGGAGCACCTCCATTGATCAAAACGCTATACATGTTTTATTTATATATTTTCATCGCGCAACTTGATTTTATGATTTTTAAGTCATTTAAAACTCTTATTTTATTTTATTTTTCAGAAACCTTTGAATTGGTTAAATAAAGATAATGAGATAATCGGTCGACAAAGGGGCAGAATTGAGCAAAACGTAGACGGGAATCTCGTTTTTCATTCAACACAATTCTCAGACAGCGGACTGTATACGTGTTCCAATATTGACGGCAGTGTTGACTATAAAAAATGGCGACTCACTATTATAGGTAAGATAATGAATTCTAAATAGCAACGCAGCTTATCGTGTTTAATGAAGAACAATGTTTGCTTCATAAGTAGACTGAGAATGTTAAGTGTAACATGCAATGCAAAAAAAATCAATACAGAAAATAAAGTGTAACGTGAGTAGTATTGAAACAAAACAGTTGAACCAGTCGAAAATACGTCCTCGACCATCAGTCCGACAATGTATGGGCTTATGTTTCGGAATCTTGTAGATGGTGTTTGATAATTTGTATTATGTTTATTATTTAGACTACGGTTCGCATCGTGGATGTTATTCTCACAACGTTTCGGCCGATGTGGCGTAACGGATATAACTGCTAAGTTATAATCAGATCAAAGTGTCAGTCTTCAGGGAGCTGAAGGTTTAATTCTCAGTGCGGGCGATACTTAGAAAATAATTACGAATTACTTAAGACTTCTATCCGGTCACGCCTGACGGAATGAGAGCAGGCTATCCCCGTAGATTTAATGAAATGTTCCATTAAAAATTCCGTACAGATACCCGAGATCGACAGAAAGATTCCAGAGTTCGACAACATGCACCTGAAGAAGGTCGGCGGTTACATTGACCGAAATGTTGTGAGAATAACATCCAAGATTAGAACAGTAGTTAGAATGATACAAATAATACAGAGTCTGGGCCTTTACTTCTTCTGGCTGAAGTATGGTTCTGTGCAGTTCTAGGAACTTCAGACTCCCAGGCTTTACCCGCTCGTGCTTTTAAAAGAGGTAAGTTTAATACTAATCGCCTGAGACATCCGTATTAGGGAATGCCGATTAGGCTGCTTATACAGCTTTCGGTTGGCCAGAGTTAACTTCCCCTTGTGCGCTGGCTTTTCAGTCCTGCCCTTCTGACCTTGTATCACATCAGCATGCGGTGCAAGAGTGTGGTAAATACTAGCAATATGCAATGCAGAGTGGCGGGAAGGATGGTAATGGTAGGTATGTATTAGTATAATCACAATACGTATGTTTACGTGCATCCAATATATAGATAATAACCATCTATACATACACCTATATATTTTCCAAGCTTACATGATGGGAAAAGAATTAAGTGTTTCTCATTTCCGCCGGCCTGGTTTCGATCACCTGACTACTAAAGTCATGACGAGATCAATTTGATTTTCACTGAAACATTCGGTATTCCGCTTTTCCTAGTATGACACAGTACCTATCCAATATATAACCCAATTAATAAATAGCTATATGTTGAACTTACAAAATTAGATACAACCAGGAAAATAACGAGATCCTGACTGATTCAATGTCATTGATTGAAACATCGAAATTTCCAGGTTAAAATTGTTAATTATATAAATTAACAAGACGGTGGTTAGGTAGGAGATTCAGAAATATAGATTTCTGAAACGTGATTCTGGATAGATGAGTCGTGTTTAGCTGCGTGTCATCTTTCTAGGAGTTCATACATATGTCAACAAGAACCAAGTGGAACAATATTTCCAGAATCACTACTTTCCAATAATACAAAGACTACACAAAAATTAAAAAATAAAAACACTAAATCAACACTTAAAAATAGAAATAAAAGTACTACAAGGATGCACGTGTAAAAATAAGGTCACCTAGTAATTCGACACATCTAAATAATGGTTAGTAAGTAACCTTTATTCAAAACAGAACAAAAAAATAGGAAGTAAAAGTCAGCCGAACGTTTGTTTGTAAGAGCTCCTGGCATTGGTTAATGGAAACATGAACCTGTGGGAAGGAATAACAAAATATATGATTGGTTAGCTAGCTAGACTAAACACCACGTATATATATAAACACGTGGTAACATAAATTCCATGCATTTTAGCCTGACGATTCCCTACAGAGAGTAAACGCAAATGCCTCTGTGTAGCTTAATCGCCATGAATATATCTTAATAACTTACTACTATATATATATATAGAGAGAGAGAGAGAGATATCTATATTGTGCTACATATATTTTTCTAATTCTGCTATTGAATCGTCAATACAGTCTTCGATACATGCTAATCTTTTTCAATATTTTATCATGTTTACATATATTCGGTTAAAATCACTCTTCTGGTGCAATCGAGGTACCTGAGTTTTTTTTTTCAATTTCATGAATGGTTCAGTATGTATTACTAGGACCTCTTCCTAAATATGTATTTCCTTTCAGTAGGTTCCTACTATATAATTTCATTTCCAGGAGTTTTCTGGGTTCGTTGAATTATTTATTTATTTCATCCTCGTTTGTGTAACTGTATCGGCTTCAGGAATTCCCAGCTATTTGTAGGTTCACCAAGTGCCCTCATCATATCTCAGCTGGACATTCCTATGCCTTTCCTTTTACCAGTGTACTCTTCTTCATCTCAAATATTGCGCACATTTCTATCTCGAATTCTAGAAGGCTCTCCGACATCTGAGGATATCCGCGGTGAATGGATGAGATTTAGCAAATTGTCGGGTTACTCGAGTGTATTTACTTCGAGGTTGCACCAGAGCAGCAAGTTCATCAGAACACATTCCATTGAAGTACTTGTAAAACTTGTAAAACAAGCACAAGAATGCAACATTGCGGCGATGGGGCAGCGAATGGAGCTTTCTGTGTAATGATTAACCTATGAGATTAGCGACTCTGTTTTGGATTTTGTGTAAAAGAGAGAGTGAGAATAGTGAATGGTGCACCAGCCCAGATGTGGCAACAATACTTCATGCATGGGCGGATTGTGGCTTTGTAGAGATATAGAATACTGTCAGGTTTGAGACGTTTTCAACCACGTTTTCACCTTTTGGATCCTATCTTTTGTTCCTGTAAATCTCTAATTTGCATTTCACCTCCTAAGTATATGGATGAGAGGAATTATGTCTATGCAAAACAGAAGTGGATATAGGGAGTTTTTTGCAGCGGCCTTGACAATGTCTTCTATATATTTCTTCCAATTCATGCTACTTGTTAATGCTAAGCCGAGGAGTTTGAACGTTGGATTCTCGAGTAGGGTGTGATTTTAGGGTGTTATGGAAATCAGTAGGTGAACTGGTTTCTTGTAGTTGTTGAAGAAAAGAGCTTTGTCTCATGACCCACTTTCACTACATACTTGAGGTCACATTCTAAAGATCCGGCCATTGTCTCGGATATGTGCGCATCCTTTTACCCATAGACGAGAATAGAGCGTGATGTCATCAGCAAATATACCCATCTCAGACATAATGTTATCAGGGAAGTCGTTTATGAAAATCAAGAAGAATAAAGGTCCAAGGATCGATCCCTGAGGTACACCTGCATGTATATCATGTTGTTTGGATGAACGACTATTGAAGACAACCTGGATCTTTCTGTTGGTTAAGAAATAACTAATTGATTTAAATATTTGTCCAGTAATACTATATGAATTAATTTTCATGAGAAGCCTTTTATGCTATACCTAGTCAAAGGCTTTAGATATATCGAGCGCAACTGCCCTAGATCCACCTGTCTTGTCTAGTGTATAGTATATGCGTTCATAGATGACTGTTAGAATATCCGTATTTCACCGTGCCTGCTTAAATCCATACTGATAGTAAGAAAGAAGTTAGGCATGACCGTGATGCCTGACAATCGCTCGATTGATTAAAGATTCAAAGATTTTAGCAACAAACGGAAGTAGAACGACGTGGCGATAATTGTGAGCCTCAGTTTTTATTCCAGAATTCTGTAAGACTGGTACCACAGAGGCGATTTTCCAGATATCCGGAGAGCAAGATTCCGCAAGGCATTTGTTGTAGAGTTTGGATAAAACAGGGACCAGTTCAGCAGAACATTTTTATGACTATTACTGGTATAAGATTAGGCCCACATCGTTTGGAAGTGTCAGTGTTTTTATGATGTCCCTTACATCAGATGGAGTGATGCTCAGGTCATAAAATGTGACTTCACGCCGCAATAGAAATTTTGTGGAAGGAGTGGTTTACGGTGTCCAAAGTGGAGTGTAAGTCGAAACGCTGGTCAAGTAGTTCAGCCTTATCGGTTGCCGTGTAAACAACATCATTGTAGTTGTATAGAGGGGGAATTGTTTAGTGTCCATTGTTCAGAACACTATTGAAGATTTTCCAGAAATCACGAGTACCTAGTTTCTGCGAATGAATGCGTTTTCTGGTTATCTCTGCATATCTTCTCTTTGCTTCACTTATCAGAACCTTTACGATTTTTTCTTGGTGCTATGAATTTATGTCTATTGGCAGTTGACGTATGGTGGGCAAATTGTCGGAATGCTTACTGCCTCTAAACAAGAGCAGTTGCATATTTTGAGCTAGACTATAGTGGAGAGTGGAGCTTGCTATAGAATTTTGTCATGGGGACATATGCTTCAATGCCTACTTTGATCCATTCGGTTACCTTTTTTGCGCACTGATCAGCAGGGAGTGAAAAATGTTCACTCCATCGGGCGGCACTGATGTGATCTCTGATGGATTCAAAATCAGCATTCTTGTACTTCGTCGTACTAGCTTTGGGACGAGATTTTAGGGGGATATCACTCATTACCACAAGATCATCAGCGTTTCCATGTGGGCTATAGGTATTCGTCACACAAGCCTCGTGCACTAAGGTAAAAACCACAGGTCGAGTAGTGCGGCTTGCTTGTTTAAACAATCAGGGAGGCGGGTCGAGAAAGCAACAGTCTGTGAGAGGGAGTGCGTTGTGGAGATATTATGCGTGGAGTTACCAGCTGCGTCTGTATAGTTGGAGAATCCCATCCAGTTACGGTTATTTATTTTAGTATTATTATTAAAAACTGTGTTCTGCGGCTACGGTAGTCAAATTACATCCTGTAGCTGCAATCAGTCCTCCATGCTAGTCCCAGGCCATCTGGCCTTGTCATGCGCAAGTTGTCGTAGGCAATGAAGTTGTTTCGCTGTACGTAGTGGTCCTAGTCCCGCTTGCTTGAGGTCAGCACGTAGTGTGCCCAGCAGATGTGTGCAATGCCGTCCTAGTCACGGTTGGTAGGCTTGCGGGCCAGTAACGGCAAAGTCTAGTGCCCTCTGTGCGGGAGTGTCAGGGTCCATTCGTAGGACATGGCCAAACATAGACCATATTTGTTCAGCGACCTTTGTGGAGAGGGTTTTTTTCATTGCACAGCTCGTATAGTGCCTTGTTGCTGATAAGTTCTTTCGGCCAGCAGTGATCTGTGATGGAACGGAGGTGTCTGCGGTGGCATGCATCCAGCTTGTCAAGCATGGCTTTTGTTATTACCCAGCTGTTGCTATTGTAGAGCATGATGGACACGCAGTGCGCGTTATAGAGACGGAGTCCAGTCTTCAACAGAATCTTAGTTCGTCGGCTCCAGAGTTTATCTAATGAATGAAACACTACATTGCCATGTATACAGCGGGCTGTGACATCTGTAGTGCTGCACAGCAGGGAGTCCAGGGTCTTGTTCTTACGCCAGCTCTCATTGCCGCGGAGAGTCTTGCCTTGTGGGTCTAATTCTGTGGCTTCTGCAAGGTATACATGACTAAACTCTGTGTTCATCTCGTTCATGAAGAGATTGTCCGTTTTCAGTTTCTCTGCCGCTATTGGCTGGAGCTGATCCAGCGGCTTCTTTTCTACGTCCAGGAAATCAATGTCGTCTGCATATTCCATTTCTAATGGCAGACCCAGGTTGGAGACTGGTGGGTTGGGCCTCTAAGGCGGATGAGAGTGCTGCAGCGAGGTAGCAGGTGAACAGCACCGGTGAGAGGCTGTCGCCCTGGGGGGGGGGGCTATGGTAATCTCAGGTGAGTCAGACAGCTCGTTTTTCACTCGAACTCTTAGCTTTGTCCTTGCTAACAGAGATCTGACAAGTCTTAGTTCGTCATCATTGCAGCCTGCTTGCAGTAGGACATCTAGGATGCGTTGTCGCTTGATGGTATCGAAGGCTCACGACATATCAATGCCCATCTTGTAGAAGTCCCATTTCGTTGTCATCACCGCTGAGGTCAGCATACGTTGTGCCCATACAATGTCTGCGCAGCTTCTGCCATTTTTGAAACCACTTTGGTAGGGTCCCGTGAAGCTGTCAATTTTGTCTCTGATGTGGCGCAGGGTAATGATAGACAGGATCTTTCTCATGCTGTTTAGTAGGGCTATTGGCCGAAAGTTGGCTGGTGGCCCAGGGGGATTCTTTGGCTTGGGTAAGGTGATAAGTGTGCCTTCTCCTAGTGTCTCTATGGGTGTGTGGTGTTCGAAAGGCTGAGTTGATGGTTTTAGCCAATGGGCAAGAAACAATGTTCATTGAGTGCTTAAACAGCTCGCTGTTCACATGGTTACAATTATGTGCATTAAAATGCTCAAATACTTGTATTTGGCCACTCAGGTTAAGTGAGAGTGCTGCATCTATGCTTTCATAGACGAAGTAAAGCAGTGTACAGTCCTGGGTCGAAGGAGAACGGTATAAGAAATGCAATAACTAACGCTGTGCTGTAAGGTTGATCTAAAGCACGCGTAGGTTTGGTCATTCAATTCTAGCCTACGTTCTCTAATCAAAGAGAGGGTGTTTCGAACATAAGTTCCTAGCCCGTGTATATGTTTGTCTTTACAGTAGAGTCTGAAGTATTCAGTCATGTCAAAATGGTGTGAGAAGACTGATGATTGTACGTTAAATTTACTACGAGAAAGGTTTCTACGTCATTGATGTTGGTTATAAGCCCCAGGATATTTATGAATGCTACCTTCAAGAGCAGAGGCGAATATTCTTTTTTAGTTAATGTCTGGTTTAGGTTTGTTTCTTTTACTTTGTATTGTAAATTTGTTTTTTAGATAAAGTGGAGATGGCAAAGTGGGTGTTTGTTTGATGTCAATAAACTCAAGCATCCCGATCATTTGTCGAGACTTCATCAATCGCTGTGGTGACCTCGGGAAACCTCACCGGGGATAAATGTAGGGGCACTTTACATGCGCAACATGGCATATAAGTAATACAACAGTTCATGGTGCAGCCGTTCTTAGCGCAACCTAATAGTTTGTGCTCGTACACTACCAGTCGGAAACAACAGCAAGATAAGCTGTCTAACCTGTACTCTCAACTTGTCGAAACAAGAACGACCCAGACTAGTTGTGTGAGACTTGGTTACAAAACTGTTTCCACAAGTTTCTCAGATAGAAAGAAAGAAAGATGGCGTTCAGTGTCATAGTAAGGAAACAAGGCCAAACATTGTGTGTCATAAGAATAACCCTTCGCAAGTACCTCTGCGCCTGGCTAATAGACAAACAAGGAGTGCAAAGGCCGGACGATAGGCAGAGCCCATCTACTCCTATTGCAATTTTATGTGTGCAAATCGGATATTTTGTTCGAGACTCCAGCTCTATGACGGTTGTCGATCAGGTCTAAGAAAAGACCCCCTCCTCCAACGGGTTAGTGCCAAGACGTAAATAGTCACTAGCACAGTTTGTATATCAAAGTTTTTTCTCCTAGATGAATAGCCTGACAAGCTCGACGGGTCCATTACACTGAGAGGGGAAAGCTCGTGCCCGTGTACTAGTCATGTTTTTCAGAACCTCCGCAGGTGAAAAAAATCTAACATATATATATATTTATATGCACATAGAATAAATTTAAAAGACACCTCCCAGAGATAACAGAAAATTGAAGATAGGTTTCCCTCTCATAAGTAAAAATGAGACAATATGAGGAATGCTTACTGGTCTCTCGTGTGCATTAATACATTTTTCCGACTCGATTCTATTTCATGGATTTGTTTACCATGAAAAACTGTTTCGGGAATTTATATATATATATATATATATATATATATATATATATATATATATATATATATATATAAATTCCCGAAACAGTTTTTCATGGTAAACAACTGATGATCCCTTAAATAATGTTAGAAGCAAACTAATATAATAACTGTTTAAAGCTAAATTGACTTACATGAGTGATTTTCCACTGAACGACTTGGGACTTCAGGGTTTTTTTGGGGGTTTTTTTTTTTAATGGTTGAGAAACTCCCGAGACTATATATATATATATATATATATATATATATATATATATATATAGAGAGAGAGAGAGAGAGAGAGAGAGAGAGAGAGAGAGAGAGAGAGAGAGAGAAAAGAAAGAAAGAAAGAGAGGGAAGGTTTAAAACCTGAGGAATTTAGGGGGTTACTTGCCCCTTGTGTATATTTAGACAGTTTAGTTTGACCTGATTCTATTTCATTCATATGATACCTGAAGGAATGTATCATAATTTAACTATGTATAAAGAAAGCTGGTCGATTTAAAAAGGAAACGATCCAGTTTCAGACTTGTTTTATTTCGGCTAACGAAACAAGCAAAAAAGAGAAAAGTCAGAAATCAAAAAAATCAACATCTTAAGACATTAGTAAGACAAAACGCCAAAGAAACAAAGATTTGAGAATACTTATAAATGTTAAACCATCATGCATAGCTTTGTTTGTTTGTTTTTATATAATATTCAAATAGCTCAAAAGACGAGAATTTAAAACAATAAAAAGATAATACGACGTCGTTTACAGGAGAAAGGAGGGGAAAGGAAGATGCGAGGATAAGGAGGTAAGGTGGAAAGCTAGTCAGAGAGATATAGAGACAGTTAGTCAGTCAGTTGCTATTGCTAGCCAGTCTATCTGTTCCACTGTTTTATTTTCTAGTTTATGCCGGTCGGAAAGAATCTTTGCGAACGATGTTAAGAATAGATTTTCTTAAGTTATCCATTTTTTTTATTAAATAATTGTAATTAATTACTGTTAATGTTGACGAAACTATTGCAAATATGTAGACAAAATAGTATAATAAATTAGAAATGAATAACCTCAAATATTAATTTATTATGAAGTGTTTATAAAAATGAATATGAAAATTAGTCATTCTAATGATTGTTCTGAGATTGTTTGTGTCTACTATAAAGATAGTATTTAGAGGTTCTTTGTTGTATCGTTAATCGGCCTTTGTTCCGATGGATACTACACACCTTGAACTGGTATCGCCTTGCCCATCGGGGCTTGATTTACTGCCGACGGGGCTGCCCAGGCAATTTTTAATGGCCAGAGTGCTCACCTTCTCGGGCGCTGGCTTTTCAAGTCCCACTTTCCCGACCCGACCTTGGGTCACATCTTACCTTGTGGGAGTAAGATAAAACTGGCCTTGTGCCTAACCTCCTTAGGAGGTAAATAAAATGTTGTATTATTGATTTAAATAACAATAACTTTCTTTGATGTTGATAATTGAAATGATGAATGAAAAAAAACTTTCGCATTTATTACTTTAGATAAATGAATTTCCGCGGTATCATATAAAGTCAAGTAAATTTTTTATGGTAATTTTGCTCAAATATAATATTGTCTTAACAAAAAACTTTTGCTAATAAATTAAAGACCATTTCAGCAGTAATGGGTTAACATAGCAGTGCATCTGAACTGGATGTTAAAAACATCGAAAAGGTCATACATAAATGGATTAACCGTATTTCCCCATGAATTAAACGACGTTATAAATATTACTTTCTTTTTTTGGCAGGCGCCCCGAATCTTGTTAATGTTACCAGTTTTGTTAATGTTAAGAATGACAAAGCGGCCGTTGTGAATTGTGCGGCAGAGGGATACCCTCATCCTGTTATAACTTGGTTTATGTACAGAGCAGGACAGAAACATAGTAAGTATTGTATATTGTTTTGTTTTTCTCACGCTCTCTTCTATGGGGAATTCCTGGTTAAAACTGCTTCAGTTAACAACTTTCGTTGCACATACCCTCACACTATAATAAATGCCAATGTGTATTTAATTGTATGAAAATAAAAATAAATCTGTACCGTTATACAAGAGGTTGTGAGTAAAAAGTGTACCTTTTTCTAGCCTCTGGACGGAACTATTTCAAGTGACAAATAGCAAGCCTGGTATGTATTTACTCACCAATTAACTGTCGCAGACTACGGTTATATCTGTTTACCCTCTCTATTTGTATGTAGTTTACATATTTGTCTATCGCTCTCACTTTTGTCTCGCTCTTTCTACTCTCTCTTTCTCTCTCTCTCTCTCTCTCGTTCTCTCTCTTTCTCTCTCTGTTTACTAAGAGTCGTAGTGAATAAACTGACAAGAAAATGGAAGATTGGTCTATTATCAACAATAATGTATATTTTTTTAATGGAAATCGTTCAAGATAAGGGATGAAGCCACTTGATATAAGGAGCTAAGAAATGCAACTTCAAGGTCCACAACTAGCATACGATACGTGTTAGATGGATAGATTTCGACCCAGAAAACAGCAATTATCCACCCTTTGCCAGAAACATTGCTCATGGAATGTGAGAACTAAAGGACCAAATAACATCCAATACGATTTTCTTCCATGTCTCTGAATTAATAATTGATGAATCGGACCCTGAGTCTGACTGCATTTTTATGTTTCTATTTAATATTTTGACTTGAGCAAACTTCTTAACATTAAATGCCTGACGATTCCCCCCGGGGATGAAACACGGGAGCCTCTGTGTAGCTTGATTGCCATATATATTTTCACTGCTTACTATATATATATATATATATATATATATATATATATATATATATATATATATATATGTGTGTGTGTTTTATTTGTTAGTTTTTCACGGTTTATAGTTTTTTCTTAAATGAGATCGGTTCGTAATCTCTCAATAGAAAGAGAAAAAATAAGTTCGTACAAAACATATTCACTTTGTTTCTGGCTAACTAAAGAAAATTGACAAACCATTTTTGTTTTTATTTCTTTTCCTTTTGCTGTTGAACGACGGGGCTCTTCAAAACTTTTGAACTACTTTCTTCTTCTTTGAAAACACTGTCGTTTTATATAATTCTTTTTGTGATGTTAGAGTTTTTCCGCAAGATTTACACTTCATTTGTAAAAATAGAATGTGATTTCAACTTCTTGCTCTCTTTGTCAAACAATAACTAGAGCGTATCACTAAAGTCTGTTTAACCCACAATTCAATTGTAGACATAAATCTAAGTTTGAGTGACACTTCAGTTCAATTTATTTTTTGTTTTTGAATAAATTCGTATTTTTTGTCGTGCGACATACGTTCAAAGAAAAAATGTTGGACTGAATAAATTCGAGTACTTTGTCTCTTGTTGGAGGTAGATTTTAAATCCTTGCTTCCAGTGCCGTTCCACACAGGTGTAGGTAATACTCAAATAAATCCATCAATTCGAGTATTGTGAGATGTTGATCTCGGATCCTTGCCGCCAGTGTTGTGGCAATGTAAGTCTCGAATCCCTCGTCGCTAGTGTTGTGGCCTTGCAGGCCGATAATAATCAAGACAAACACAGTGGTATAATTAAGAAAAGTGTGTTAACAAAAGTATGTTACAAAAGTGCGTGTCATTATTCTAAGGCCAGAACTACCACTAATTGCTGCTACGACCTTTTGTCTTAACTGTATTTATAATGTCTTGTTAAGTTCATTTATTCCTGAAATAAGTAAATCAGCTTACACCATAACAATGACAAACGATTCTAACAGTTGACATATAACCACTTTTTCTAGTTCTAATTCATAGGTAATATTAATTATTCACAATAAATGCTGTATTTTATTTGAATAATGAATTTTAATATTTTTATATGAACATAAAATTAATATTTTACTTATATTTACTTATTTCATTCATTCGTCTATCTTTTTTCTATCAATCAATCTATCATTTATTCGAATGTATGTATTTTTATATTTACTCTTTAAAGAACATGCCCGAAAAATAAGCCAAAATATTTAAATTTACATTATTGTTTTTTTTTTTGTATTGCAGAGGTTACTGATGGTTCAACGTTAAACACGAGAATGTCATGCAAATATTGTCGAGTGCACTTTAAGTGTGAAGCTGTGAATAAATTTGGCAAAGATTCAGCCAACATCACTCTTAATGTTGTCGGTGAGTAGATATAATTAATACATCACACAATAAGTTCAAGGCCTGACATATAGATCTCGCCACTAATTCAAAAAATACCATCAACGTTTTATAAAGTATTAACATTCAAATGGCATATGTATAAATTTGAGCTACATCGGATTATTCGTTAACAAATCAAAAGTATTTAAGTGAAGCTACTGTATTGGAATTTATTAACGTCTCCCTCACTGACTAGCTGCACCCTTGTCCCTAAAGGGTCTCACAGATTGGCTGTCAGGTATCCCAAACCCTACTCCCTTGAGGGTCACATAAGTCAGCCCATATAAAACGCTTGCACGCTGTGTCCCGGCCTCTTTTCGCCCCACCTTTTGAACCTGGTAGGACCGCGGCTGGATCCTTCTGAGACAAAGCCCTCGATGGCAGTCGCAGAGAGTCGCCACTCCTTCCTGTTACCAACCACCTTGGACTGAAGTGACTACATTTCGACAAGAGCCAGAATGGAGGCAGGCGCACGTGCCACCTGTTACCAGAACTCCCACAAGATAAGTTCGCGAAGCACGTTTTCGCCAACCTAAATTAACTTCCTCCTTTCTGAACTTTGAACTCACCATTTGTTGTATATATTTGCCATCATGTTTTCTCACAGGTAAGACTGTTTAAAACTTATATACGATTGTTGTTGTGTTCATTTTCACAAAAGCTATTTTGCACTTATCTACATAATTGGTCTCCCTATTTATAAAATCGGGGGACTTATGTTTTGAGGCATGTCCGTCCGTCCGTCCGTCCGGATTTTTCTCCGCAACCATCCATTGAATTTCTCTTAAATTTTGCATGAAGTTGTAACTTTGGTCAGGTTAGAAAGTGACATTCTCCGATTTTTGAAAGAAAATCTGGTTAGCCCCCCAGGGGGTCAAAAGGCTCCGAAATGGCAAAAAATGACATTTTTACCCCATAACTTTTCATCCATCCATTTAATTTCTCTGAAACTTAGCCGAAATGTGGAGGCAATTGTTCCTAATAGAAAATAAGTATCGCTGACCTTGGAAAAAATCTGGTTCGCGCCTCCAGGGGGTCAAAAGTCCCCAAAATGGCAAAAAATGACCCTTTTCTCCCATTACGTTTGATCCATCCACTCAATTCTTCTGAAACTTGGCCAAAATGTAGAGGCAATTGTTCTGGATATAAAATGAGCATCCTTGCCATCAGAAATTTTAGTTTAGTTTTAGTTCGCGCCCCCAGCTTGTCAAATGGGGGTCAAAAATGCCCTAAATTGCCCAAATTTATTGCATTTTACACTCGCTACATCGAGGCACATACAGAGGGGGGGCACGCACGCGCGGCTTGTTGTTACTGCATTCTCACGTGCGAGAATTGAATTTTATTCCAGTGATATTTAATCCCAACAACTGTTGCAAATTTTCAAAACAATGGATAAATCTGAATTTCGTTTATTGGTCAAGCATTGCTTTCTGATCGACAAAATACTATTCAAGCAAAGCAATGATTTGATAAGAGTTTTTCGTCAGAAATAATGGTTCAAAGGTAGTATGGCGACTTCAAAGGTGGTTGTACAGACACCAATGATGCTGCACGCCCAGGTGGTCGTAATTAGTCTGTTGTCCCGGAACACATAAATAAAAGTCCACAAACTTGTTTTGCTTGATTATAAATTGATGCTGCGTGAGATAACCGAGGAAGTAAAGATATCAGAAGGCAGCGTATTCAACATTTTCCATGATCAATGAGAAAGATGCGTTCAAAGTTTGTTGTGCGTCAATCAAAGCAACGCGTCGATAATTCAGAGCGTTGTTGGCAGCTGCTTAAACGCAACAAAAAAGTGATTGCGTCAATATGTGACAATGGATGAAACATGAATGCACCATCTAATCGACAGTTAGCTAAGGAGATAGAACAAAGTGAAAGCCGTTAAAAGTCACCGAAAGCGCAAATATTAGTATACAAGGTTTGGGGTTGTGTATTATTGAAAGTTCATTGATTACGTTTAGAAAGGAAAACCCACCCACAGCCAATATTTTATAGCATCTGCTGATGCGTGCATAGGAGGAAATCGCCAAAACACTACCACAAATGAAGTAGACAATGCATCGTATCACTAATCGATTGCAACGATAGCACAATTACATAAATTGCACTTTGAATTGCTTCCGCACCCACCCTATTCTCTGAATATAACCCCCAGATCGGTGTTTATTGCCTTCAATGAAGACATGATATCGAAAAATCATATTTTAAAGTCAAAGACAAATCTTTCTATCAAATGTATTGCATTATTAGAGAATCAAACTCGAATGAACTTATGTTGATGAAGAAGTCGGATTTTACCTAAAAGTTATTGTGTTTTATTATTTAAACCCGGGAAATATTGAGCTATGTTTTAGAATAAAAATGATAATACTTTTTTGGTATAACTTGTTATACGATGATTTTTTTCAATGTACCTGGGCTTTAATAGGGATGGAATAAAACCGTTCAACTATATTTTATATATCTATTAAGGACAAGACAGTCCCATTACTTCTAATAACCTAGTAGCGAGACCGGTGCACAGACGTTGACTGGGAAAATAGAAGAACCCAAAGAACCGATGTTCTCACCACTGAACCTCATATAACTATTTTTACCCCGTGTTTACTTATCTATAAATATTAACTGCAGTGTTCTGTAAGTATTTTGCTTTATATATATATATATAACAACAACCCTCTTAGTGCACTTTTCTCCCATGCACTAGAACATGGTCATGCCGTCAAATTTGAACAAGCCGAAATCACAAAATACATCGACACAACAAATCTCGCCGAAGATTATTGGAAACTGCACTCATCACCGCCTCCACCACCATCAAGCAACGAAATGTCTTTTTTAACCTATCACCCTTAATAAGCAAGATCATCCTTACTGAACAAAAACTCTTGCCAGATCATAGATAACATTTATTTTATCTCTAACCTTAATGACACTCTCCCACTTACTCACACCCATCCTCTTTCCCCACGAATCTTTACTTTTTCTAACTCATTCCTTTTTTCCCTCACATTTTTAACACGGCAAGCCGATGAAACTTTCTCATTTTCCAAATATTTCAAATATTTCATACCCTATCACAACAAATCTCCCCTCTCCTCCTCACCCATCCCCCCTCTCAACCACTTCTTTCGTACCTCACTCTTCCATACCACCCATTCTTAAATCCCCTCATTTTCTAAAAACCCTCTCTAAGACCGTAACTTTCGCCCATCCACCAAAATCACAGCCCCCCCTCCTTCTCTAACCACCCTCCATTTCTCTGCATACAGCCCCTACACAAACATTCCAACTTACTTTTTCCCCTTCAGTCTTGACCGCAGCCACCTATTCAAATACCATCTTCCTCCCTCTCCTCCACCCGTCCATTCCCTCACTCATTGCCAACTCCATTATTCCTGCTCACCCCAACCTCTTTCTCTTACTACCAGCCACAGTATCCTTGCTCACCCCCATCTTTCCACTTCTTCCCCACTCATTTTCATAAACATTAATTTTTCATTCCTCACCAAGTACGGACGTCCACCCTACTGTTTTCTCCAGTAGTGGCTATTATTTTCTTCCTTTTTCCCAATATGTCAACCCTATATGTGTTTGTACTTGCATGACATTTTTCTTTATATTATCATCCTGATGAAGTCTTATAAATAATGCCGAAACGTTGATGTACACATAAAAAACATCCATTTTCCCATATATATATATATATATATATATATATATATATATATGAGAAAAAGAAACAATGTTTCAGACAATATGTAAAAATAAAAATGGAATAAAGGATAAGCAATTCAACATCTGACAAAAATAAACTAAAAGCTCATGTTGTAAAGTTCTGCCGAGATATTTCGGTCGTTAAGATACGACCATTTTCATTCGGTTGGTAAAATTTATTTCAAAACGGAAAAGTTTTCAAATTTATACAAAGAATGCGATTGGAAGAAAATGTCACGTGCAGAGAACAACAAAAAGGGAGTAGGGACGCGAGGAATGTTATGAAAAGAGAAAGAAAAAAAAGCTGAAGAAGAGGAAGAAGAAGAAAGAGAGACCAATCAACCAGTGTCTTTAGAACGTCAGTTGAAGAAGAAAAAGAAGAAGAAAAAGAAGAAGAAACGAGAGCAAAAGAAAGAAAGAGTAAAATCGACAGTTGACTGTCGAAAGCTACTGAAGAAGAAAAAGGGAGAGAGAGAAAAAATCATCAGTGCTTGAATATCGCCTGCTGATTGAAATCCGACGGCAGATTGAAAACGTCAAAAGTCTAATAGGATTAGTAGTAATTTGAAGCTATTGACGGAGGAATTCAAAACAAGGGAGGAGGAGGAAGCAGAGGAGGAGGAGGAGGAAGAAGGACAAGGGTTAAAAGTTAACCAGCGTCATATTCATTTAACTTCATTTCATATAGAATCGATCTAGCAGAAGGAATGGAAATGTTATAGAAACCTTGTCTCTGGGCAATGGTGTTCTTATGACATAGGATCAGACAGGATTCTGTGAGACGTCGAAGTTTAGTATCATCAATATGTTTGATAGAAATTGCCTTATGTGTATTGAAGTGGTGGCCGGAAGAGATCATGTGAGTGCATAGCGCATTTGAGGTACCACCGTTTTTCATGGCACGATTGTGTTCACGTTGTGTCTCGCCGAAATATATTTTTCCACAGTCGGCGCAAGGAATAGTATGAATTCCAGCTGTAGTTTGTTGAATTGCTTATCCTTTATTCCATTTTTATTTTTACATATTGTCTGAAAGATTGTTTCTTTTTACTCATACTGTCGGAATGGATAAGTCAACATTTTACAAAACAATGCGACGATACAAAAAGACCAAAGTCGCGGCTCAATCTCACAAAAACAGAAGTCATTTTTGCAAAGATGCATAGAAGAAAAGGTCATCCCTAAATCTATCGCTAAACCTTTACAACCTTCCCACCACATCTTTCCTGATTACTTGGAGAACTTCTTATCATCATGTTTCTTTTTACTTAAACAACAAGCTTTTGCTCTCACACTTGAGGCAGATTTGCTTCTTAAATCGCTTCAACAAGACAAACTTTTTACCAACACAACTTCAAACATCCTCACAAAACCACAGCAACATCAATCTATCTTCGAATGAGTTTGAGCACTCAGTTTCGGTCTTAAATTCGCTACCGGGATTCAAGACAACTATATGACACAAAATACACTCCTCAACTATAGGAATTCCGATAATTACCTAACCAAAGGATTTCTACAAGGTATCTCTTTCGCCGCCTCTACCACACCTCAGGAAAGAACCCTTCCTAAAATATACATTACAGCATTACGTAATTTAGTCGCCATACCAAACATTGTTATATCCCCAGCTGATAAAACAGGTGGCGTTGTTATCCTCAACAAAAGTGATTACCACGACAAAATCATGGATATACTCAATGATGGGTCAACATACGAATCCACCGATCTCAAAATCATCAACAAAAACAACGAAACATTTATCAAATTTTTCAAAATCTCTACTAATCAAGCCAAAGAATGGACTTCCCTTATTTCATACCACTCTACCATACCAACACTTTACGGTCTTCCTAAAACCCACAAACATAAAATGCCCCTACGTCCTATCATTTCCAGTATAGGAAGTGTTTCCCACAATATCGCTAAATCATTGGCAAAAATTCTATCACCACTACTAGGCACTATCAGTAACGCACACATAACGAATTCAGATCATCTCCTCAAAAAATTACAAGATATTACTTTACATAATCATACTATGAACAGCCTTTATATCACTTCCTTATACACAAATATACCCGTAAAAAATGCATCAACCTACTTTCCAAACACTTAAACAAAATAAAATTCTCTACTTCTCTCCCAATCAAAAGCATTATAGATATCATTAGGAACATAACTTCTCTTACTTTCTTTAAATACAACAATGACTATTATAGACAGAAATTCGGCTTACCTATGGGGAACCCCCTTAGTCCCGTATTAGCTTGCCTGTTTTTAGAATTCCTCGAAATCGGTCCTTTTTCTTACCGTATCCCTATAAATGCTATCTATTTCAGATATATTGACGATATTTTAATCTTTCTACCTGTTAGTCATAAAATAGAAACATTAGCACAAGCACTCAACAAAGTTGAACCTTCCATTAAGTTCACTTTCGAAAGTGAACAAAACAATTCTTTAGCTTTCCTTGACATTCTCATCCTCAAAAACAATAACAGCCTTTCATTTCAAGTCCATCGAAAAGCAACTAACAAAAATGATTACTTACATTATTATTCACATAATAACTATATAAAAAATAGTATGATAATCGGTTTTTATCTCAGGGCTCTGTGTATTTGCAGCCCTGAACATATCTCTCAGGAATATAATAAAATAGAATCCTCTCTCACTACTTTAAAATATCCCAAACATGTCATTATGTCCGCTAAAAAGAAAGCGTTTCATATATATCTAAAAAAGATAAAAAATACTAATACATCTCATAATACTACACAACCCATATAAAGGAAAGTTTTCCTTGCTACTAACTCTCGTAACACACATCTCTTTTCTTCGCTTTCCAAACATAGTTTTAGAATTATCCAAGCTACCTCACTCACCATCAAAAACACTTTACAAATGCATAAAAACAAAAATAAAGTGCTTTCATCTCCCACAGCTGGAATTTATACTATTCCTTGCGCCGACTGTGGAAAAATATATTTCGGCGAGACACAACGTCCGTTAAAGAAACGAATATATGAACACAATCGTGCCATGAAAAACGGTGATACCTCAAATGCGCTATGCACTCACATGATCTCTTCCGGCCACCACTTCAATACACATAAGGCAATTTCTATCAAACATATTGATGATACTAAACTTCGACGTCTCACAGAATCCTGTCTGATCCTATGTCATAAGAACACCATTGCCCAGAGACAAGGTTTCTATAACATTTCCATTCCTTCTGCTAGATCGATTCTATATGAAATGAAGTTAAATGAATATGACGCTGGTTAACTTTTAACCCTTGTCCTTCTTCCTCCTCCTCCTCTGCTTCCTCCTCCTCCCGTGTTTTGAATTCCTCCGTCAATAGCTTCAAATTACTACTAATCCTATTAGACTTTTGACGTTTTCAATCTGCCGTCGGATTTCAATCAGCAGGCGATATTCAAGCACTGATGATTTTTTCTCTCTCTCCCTTTTTCTTCTTCAGTAGCTTTCGACAGTCAACTGTCGATTTTACTCTTTCTTTCTTTTACTCTCGCTTCTTCTTCTTTTTCTTCTTCTTTTTCTTCTTCAACTGACGTTCTAAAGACACTAGTTGATTGGTCTCTCTTTCTTCTTCTTCCTCTTCTTTATCTTTTTTTTCTTTCTCTTTTCATAACATTTCTCGCGTCCCTACCCCCTTTTTGTTGTTCTCTGCACGTGACATTTTCTTCCAATCGCATTCTTTGTATAAATTTGAAAACTTTTCCGTTTTGAAATAAAGTTTACCAACCGAATGAAAATGGCCGTATCTTAACGACCGAAATATCTCGGCAGAACTTTACAACATGAGCTTTCAGTTTATTTTTGTTAGATGTTGAATTGCTTATCCTTTATTCCATTTTTATTTTTACATATATATATATATATATATATATATATATATATATATATATATATATATACAGAGAGAGAGAGGGGGAGTATAAGGAGGATATCACAATGCAAGAAATGGAAATATGTCGGTGTTGAGAAGTAAGACAAAAACAAGTGATTTTTTTATATATATATATTTTTTAATTATTCATAATTTTTTTATATAGTAAATCTTACTTGATTAGGCAAGACTTCAAAACTGTGATGTAAAGTGTGTGACCGTGTTCCATAATATATTTCGAGGAAGACCTCTTTGTCAAATGGTGGGTGTTTCAAATCTCAAAAAAACTTCTTTGTAATATAGTAGGAAAACTCCCAACAGAGTGATCGATTAATTAAGAATTAAAGTTAAAAATTAAAAATCAAGAGCGTAATATTTATTTATATAGGTACAGAAAAATTAGTACAACATTCGTACCGTCGGTTTCAAACAGGGAAGGACTTATCCATCCGGCTCTCTTCAGCTTATGTTGTCATCTTCAGAAGCTGAAGAGAGCCGGATGGCTAAGTCATTCCCTGTTTGAAACCGACGGTACGAATGTTGTACTAATTTTTCTGTACCAATATATATATATATATATATATATATATATATATATATATATATATTAGAGAGACAAAAGAGATCGAAAGATAGATACAAACATATAATTATATATTATAAGGGAACAAAGTATTTTAATCTTTTCAATTAGAATGATGTATTTCTAGTCGCATTAATAATTTGTATCAGAGATGAAATTTTTCCAATATGTTTATATCTTTCTTTTTTTTTTGTAGGAAAACCAGAAGTAAATATTTTAGAAAATTCCACGTCAGGTGTTCTTGGTAAAAATGTCACGGTTCATTGTTCCATAAAATCCAACCCTCCAATGCAATACTTTAAATGGTTGAAAAACGGAAAACTTGTACAAGGGACGAAACGAAAAGTGATCGACTTCAATATAGTGAGCGAGAACGAAATGCTTATTTCTCTGTCCATTAAAAACTTGAAGAAAAAGGATTTTGACGAATACGAGTGTCTCGGCGTTAATGCATATGGAAATGAAACCAAAAAAATCCAAATAACGTGTAAGTATTTTTTTGACATTTTTTCACCTTTAGAATTGAAAATAACACTTTCTATTCACGTAAATATATGTCGACAATCAAAGCTATGCAATACTAAAACACGTCATAATCAAGTTAACAGATTGAGTCTCGTTAGATCACCGAAGTTAATTAGCGTTGATCCTGGTCAGTAGCCGATTTGTGACGACTTGAGAATGCCAAGTAATGTATGTGGGAAGACAGCTAAAACTCTATGAAAATAATGATGTCATCAAAAAGTATCTCACGTGACCGGGATATACATGCGAGTGTCGACGGCTTGTGAATTTAAATTTCCCTCGTTCATCTTCTAAGCGGAAGGCGACTCAACACGCCCTAGAATACTCAGATTGTGCGTTTGTCTTGTAAGTTCTAGTGATACCAGATCAGGCTGTCTGAAAATACTGGCTTCTTGATCTTTAAATGCTCCAAAAACTGATGTTATTGTTTTTTCTCCTTTCCATTTGCAAAACTCAATGATGTCTGCAAAACCAAAAACAAAAACAACATTTTTCTCCACAAAACCGCTAAACCAAACACCATAAATAAATAGTTGAATATATAAAGAACTTGAAGTATAAAAGCTTTTACCAAAATTACCGGATTTAGCATTAAATCATCCGAAAAGGGTTGATGTGCCGTAAAACAAAACAACCAAATAAAACACAATTGATAAATATTTGAACATATCAAAGAACTTGAAGAATATACACTTTTACAAAAATGACCGGATTAGACATGAAATAACCCGGAAAAAGGTTCTTATTTAGTAAAACGAAACAACCAAACGTGCATCGCAGGTATTTACTTGGCATTTTGATCTATGATCAAAATGTAGTATCTGTTCCTGCGTTGGTTGTTCTTAATCATAGAGTTCGCCTAGGCATCATCCTGACATTTAAGATCCTAGCATGCGTAGCTCCACTTCACCATATTTACCGGGATGAGGTATGGTTCGGCTACATACTAGGATTCCAAGCATTACCATCTCTTTCGAGGGTTAGGGTTAAGTGCAACTGCGGAATGTCGACGGGTTCATTCCTAGCTATTTTAGCACCCATAACACATAAAAACGAAATTTGAAAGGCAGAAGATGAACATTTATAACTTAAAAAACAAACAATCTGCGGAAAAGAAAAAGCCCATTCTCATAATGATTATATTTAAAGGCATATAAATGTGATATATATATATATATATATATATATATATAAATTTATATATATAGATATACAACAATTTATATAACTACGCATAATAGGTATTTACTCGCGCACGCGTTATGACACGGACTTTTTTGCTGCAACCATAATGTCACCCTGCAAATTCGAATGCCAATGTGCTTAGATTTGTTCACATATATATGGATTCACTGATACTGCTACCGGATGGTATGGTCATCAGTAAATATATATATAGATATATCTACATCTATATTAGCACACAAGCATACCCATACGTACATATATCAGATATGCGCATATCTAACCTCATTATAGAGACAGACTCCTACTATATGAATGTAAATACATGTATGCAAACGTAGGTATATATATCACAACAAATGCATATACATATTTATCTAGTGACCTCTACCGGATATATATATATATATATATATATAATTATATATATATATATATTCCATGATATATGCCAGTATACTGAAATCATATGCCCTTAATAGGGTTAAGATGAAAATTCATATACACTAAATGTACAAAAGCAAGCAAATTCACGATTTTTTACAATTTTATTGTCATTAATTAAGGGTATGACTACATATCAACCAAACCATTTAAATAACACATCACTACAGTATAAAGCTCTATACATGAGTGGATGAAGTGTGTGAGGTGCGCTGAAGAAAAATTCTTACCAGTAAAATACATAGCCCTGTTGTGCACGCATACCCTTAATGACAATAAAAGTGTAAAAATTTGGGAATTTCCTTGCTTTTGTAAATTTAGTGTATATGAATTTTCATCTTAACCCTATTAAGGGGATATGATTACAGTATACTGGCATTTATCATGGAATGTCACTACTTTTGTAAAGGCTATGCCTCAATACAATAGTCATTTTTAAGGTGTTTTGGAATTTTCTGGAAAACTAAGGTATATGGTGAACTGAAATTAAGATGCTATCAACTAGACCCTAGAACCTCTATCTCTGCCAAAAATCAGCTGAATCCATCAAAAGTTGATGAGATACAGGGTGGCGCATACGTACGTACACAAGGATAACACAAAATCATGCCTGACATTTCTGGATCTCTGGGTTGCCTTGACGAATAATGCTGAAATTCAACACACGTATAGAACCTATAAAAAACATTTTGTGCAAAGTTTTAACTAATTTGGTTTATTGGTTTTTGAGTTATGATTGATCAAAAAAATGAGATGTCTAGCATAGGCCGTTTTTGCAGTCTATTAAGGGATAACGCGCTCTCGTGCCTCCCTTGATATATATATATATATACATACATATATATATATATATATATATATATATATATACTCAATTTAGAATGTATTATTATTCAAGGTGGCGTTTGTCTAACAGTATTTTCTGATGTAATTCCCGCCAATTCCAAAGTATTCTAGAAATTCCATAACGAAAATATTCTGTTATGTCTGAAATTTATCGAAATGTCCGAAATTTTCAATAAATTTTTCATCATTGCTAAATCTAATTATTTCTAGCTAATAATTATGTCATAAGTAGCCAACAGTTTGCTTTGTTTAAGATTTTCCATTTTACTATTGGTGTTTTATATATTTTTTCTAGTAAAATGCAAAATACGGTTACTGCCTTTGTTGTAGTTAAAAGTTGATTTATGTTTAAATAATCTGCCTGTTTTACTCTCTCTATGATATTGTGTCTGAAAGGTTTTCATTTCATATATAGTTCCTTTATTACCTTTACATATATATATATATATATGGAAAACTAGTTCATTTTATATTTACTACTTTAAAAATAGCAAAATTGGCTTATTTCATATTTATTCACGCATATATATATATATATATATATATATATATATATATATATGAGTGAGTAAATATGAAATAAATAAATTTTCCGTATATATATATATATATGGAAAATTGGTTTATTTTATATTTACTCACGCGTTTTTTTCCAAACTGCATTGTCATAGGTTTCAAACACAACTTTATAGGTATATATATACCAGGCTAGTCTAAAAAGTATCTGACCTTAGGCCAGAAAAAATATTTCAAATACCTGATGGGGTTGGTACCCTAATACCCTTAAAAGTAGGCCCCTTGTGCTTGCACATACTTAGCCCATCGATCCATCCACTGCCGGAAACACCTCTTGAAGTCTTCTTTTGGAATGGTGTTCATCTCTGCCGTCGCGTTCCGCATTATTTCTTCTCTAGTCTCAAAACGCTAACTTTCAGTGGCGTCTTACATTTTCGATACAACCAGAAGTCACAAAAGCCATGTCTGGACAGTAGGGAGGAATGCGAACGACTGGAATTCCATGTTTGGCCAAGAAATGTTGGATCAATTGGGATGAATGTGGCGTCAACATGTCTGGTCTTTTGCGACGAACTGCGTCACGGAGACGCCGGAGAACATCTTGATAGTACTCCTTACTCACTGTAAATCCTTCCGGTGCATATTCGTGATGCACAATTTCACGGATATCAAAGAAAACAGTCAGCATAACCTTCATTTTGCTTCGCACCTGTCGTGCTTTTTTGGCCTTGAAAACTCGGCATTCTTCCATTGCAATGACTGTCTTTTTGTTTCTGGATCGTACTCGTACACTCTTGACTCATCTCCAGTTATCACGGTGTTCAGAAACCCAAGATCAGTCCTGTGCAACTTGAAAACGGAGGTCCTTCTGTTCCTGCGACAACAACTTGGGCACAAATTTCGCAGCCACTCTGTGCATGTTTAAATCATCACGCAAAATGTCATATGCGGGATTTGACTCACTCCGACCTCTTGGGAGATCTCCCGCACGGTTAAATGACGATCTTCCATCACCAAATTTCGCAGTTGCACTCTGAGCAGTTTGGGGCCTGCCAGAACGCTGGTCATTCTGAGCTAATGTGCGGCCATTTTTTAATCAGTTGAACCACTCCTTAATTTGTGTTACACCCATCGCATTTCCAAACACCTGCTGAATGTTACGAATTGTTTTGCTTTGAGAATCACCAAGCTTTTGACAAAATGTGATGCAGTACCTTTGCTCAACCCGTTCAGTCATCTTGAGAGAATTGGTAATTCGACGAACACCTTGTGTAGCACCTCTCTCAGTGACCGACAGGCAGCGACTAACGCGCAGGACGGCGGTGATCAAATTCACACGTGCGCATGAAGGTGTCTTCCTTCACTGTGGAGAGTGGCGCCGCGCAATCGTCTTTAGTTCGCACAGAAAAAATAATGGTCAGATACTTTTTAGGCAGGCCTCGTTTATATATATATATATATATATATATATATATATATATATATATATATATATATATATATATAAAATAGTTTTATAAATATTAATTTTTTTACCTACATACACTAGTGTTTCATGCTATATGCAATCATCCGTGCAGGAAATGTTAATTATTACCGGTTTGAGAATTCGAACCTAGCCACAAAGTCACCTTTGATTCTGCAGCCTTAGGTTTCACTCCCAGGCCATGAAGGGAATTTAAGGTGTATAAATGTCAAACGGCGGACAAATTACAGCCAGCAGTCAGATAGTGTTTAACTTGCCGGGGCAGGGAACGTTGCTTAGCGCCTTAGTATTACTACTGTTTTATTAATTCACCAAGTTGCTCATCCTTGTATTCAGGAAGCGATAACAATATTTTTATAAATATTAATTATTTTTAACCTACAGACACTAGTGTTTCATGCTGTATGCAATAATCAGTGTAGGAAATGTTAAGTAATATCGGCATTCGAACACAGCCACAAAGTTACCTTTGACTTCGCAGTCTGGCTTTTTTTCTCAGGCCACTATTAATCAACACGGAAAGAATGGAATTTTAGGTTTATAAATGTCAAACTGTGGACAAATTACAGCCAGCAGTCAGAGAGTGTCCAACTTTTGTAATAATGAATAGATAATTAACAATTATTTCCCATTAAATATTCATGGATATTATATTTCATTGACTTTCTCTATTTAAATGTCTCTACCTCTTTCCTTCAATAATGACATTTCAAAACGTTAATACTTTTTGGCAGAAACTTTATATACAAGAGTAAGTAATCACTATGCGTACAAAATTAAGATGTGTTATTTATGAATAAGTCAGAATCATGTATATATATATATATATATATATATATATATATATATATATATATATATATATATATATACATACATGTGCATTTATCATGTGTGCATATTGAATCAAATTTCAATTTCATAGTTTGTCTGTCTGTATAATTTCTCCATTCTATTGAACACCATCCTGTATTCAAGATCGAAAAATATCGACCATTATTTACAACGATAGATATGTTTCGATTTTGAATTCAATTGGCGTCAAGTAAAACAGTTGATTAGAAATGAAACTCTTAACCTTAAGACCCCATATACCCGAGCACAAGAAAGTGAGATTTTGACGACATATACTTGCCTAAATAGTTTTCTACGGCAACCAGCTTACTAGACACAAACCACCCTGGCTGTACTTGGCTTATCGTCTTGTTCCTTTTTTTTATCCTTGCTATGTTATCGTCAATAACCTAAATTGCGACCCTTGCTGCCCCCAAACTGCAATATTTTTTTTATATTTTCAATGTACAAATGCATGTATTATTTTGTCATTCTTTTTTTTTCCGGCGTATGCCATTCATATTTTTTTTAGATTGTACTCACAGTTTTCCCCTTGAAACGTATTAGCGTCAGCACGCATCGCCATACTGGTATCCAAATTTAACCCTCCGGCTTTCCCCTTTAACCCAAACCAAAAGGCATATAGTTGCCTTTTTAGTATACGTGTTGCTGTTTTTTCTCACTGTATTAATAGGTATATGAGAGCGACTATCGAACAAACGAACAATATTTCTAAATAGGAGTTTCTTTGTAATGTATGGAATGCGAGAATTAATCCCGTAATAGTATATCAAAATCAAACCCTATATCTTATAATACGTATATATGCATATCTATCTCTATCTCTCTCCTTCCCTCTCTCCATATATATATAGAGATATATAGATATATATATATATATATATTATTAAAAATAACTATAAACTCACTCCAGGTCTTTACCTGATTGACATTATTCCACTGAAGATGAACCCAGATGGGTCAGAAAGTACTTTGGACCTAAAAGAAAATTACGGCAGATTCATCAGCCAATTCTCATCCGAGATTAGGACTGTAATCCAGTAAATGGAAGGATTTCATACAAAAATATCCAGACATGAGTTGTCGGTTATTTTTAATGATACGTGCCTTAGAGAAAAAATGCTGCCTCGATACACACACACATACACACACACACACACACATATATATATATATATATATATATATATATATATATATATATATATATATATAATACAAGATGTATTTCTTTTTCGTTATATTTTATATAAGTAGTAGTTATCCCTTTAAGTTTAACATTCTATATTCACGAAACTGTAAGCAGCAGCAGTAGCTGACTGAAGTATGAGTATTTTTGTCATGTAAACGGAGACAACAGTCTTCCTAAGTTAATTCAATTGTAATATTTGTAGATACGTTGGGAACGACATTTGTAGATGAAACGAAACTTTGGTTTGGTTTCAAAAATGTTTACAAAATGGGTTTGTGTGTTATTAAAGTACATTGTCTATTTAAAAAATGCATTATAAGTTTATGTGTTCGAACCATAGTTGAATTGCATAGAGGATTCTGAATTATATGAACGATTACTTTTAGTCACCCTGTATTTGCCAGATTAATTTTCTACAGAAAAAAAAACTAATGCATTTTTTTACCTCCAGGTTATCATAAGTATTTTACGTCATTCAGATGAAATCGGAGTTAATAGCTATAATATAAGTTCTTAAGTTTCACAAGGTACTTTTAAAAAGTTTAGTGCGCATTATTTACATTTATAGATCTATCTTCTATATAAAAGAGAAAGTGTGTGTGTGTTTATCACGACCGGCGGGACAGTTATAAAGGTGGGGGGACAGTTATAAAAGTGTGGGGGGCATATATAACTTAATTATTGATGACCGTAAAGTGGAGGGAGCAAGTCTGAAAGTGTGGGGGGGGGCTTGAGCCCCCCTGCCCCCCCGGTGCCGTCGTCTATGTTTATTTCTTATAGAAATCAATGTGATAACAGTTAGAAAATACAAATTAGTTATAATCAGGATTATTTTGTTCATGGAATTTAATGACCATTCACTAATTAACAATTCCAATTACCGGGAATGCAATTGACAATAGAAATCTCTACCAAGATCAGACACAACTTGTCTAAAATAAAACAGATTTGAGGTATGTAAAGGCGGTATTATTCATTAGGTGTTTTGCATAATAATATCATGGAGTTTGTATTTTTATTAGACATCGAAGCACAACAGAGACAATGTTTTACTTTATTTTAGAAATTAAGAAAGACCATGCAAATAGTAATATGGGTTCAAGGCTGACATCAAGAGACCACAGGGTTATCACTATCTCATGGGCAATACCAGTTAGTCCGGCTATATATATATATATATATATATATATATATATATATATATATATATATATAAAAGCGTATTTAGATATATTTTTTAAACCATTGTTTCGTAATAGTATTATTTTTTTCTTTTTTTTTAAACCATAACAATGGTGGTGTAAAATAAATAAAATTTATTTTAATCTTAGCTTCTCATTTTCAAAGAGTATTTTTTTTTTCTTCTTTTTCTTTCATCGTCCGATGGAAATGGACTTTTTGGTTAGAAAATCACGTTATCTCTGTAGGCGAGGTGACGCCGGTTTGAATAAGAAAGGGTTTTTAGACATATTTTATATATATATATATATATATATATATATATATATATATATATATATATATATGATAAGTCAATGAAAAACAATTAGACCTGCAAATGGAAGCAAATCAATATCTTCAGTTGTTCAGAACAAAGAGCATTTAGTGAATAAAAAATTTTTTTTTTCTTCTCTTTCATTCGTTTAGCCAGGCTTTTCAAAGATTAAAATCTTCTCATCAGAGGAGGTTAATGATTGATAAGTTGACAGATGAGGACAGTCAATATTCGAAATTTGAAAAAGTTTTAAAGTTCAAACGGGTATGTTCCAATGTAAATGAAAAAAAATATATATAGAGAGAGAGATAGAGGGGGGAGAGAGAGACAGCCAGCCAGCCAGACAGACAGACATACAGACAGACAGACATAGAGAGACAGAGAAAGACAGAGAGAGAGAAAATAAATACAAAAACCAAGTAGATATAAATCGATATAAAATGGTTTTAATGTAATAGTGCTGAGTACTATTTTGTATAGCTTTTATGATCGTCAAACCTTGTTAGAAAGGGTGTTATCGTCATTACATCTTTTTTTAATCAATTCAGTAAATTAATAGACTGTTGCAAACGTTACACACTTTATCTTTGAAAATAACAAAACTGAATCTATGCAGTGTGATTGTTAAACTGAACAGAAGAAACGACAACAAAAATGGCGCTTTAATTACTTTTTCTATGTGACGGGCAGATTTTCCGAGCTGAAAACTTCTATTTTGTTTGTTCATTTCTACTTTTTGTATGGCTGCAGTAAAACCAAAACAATCGTCTCGGAAATCAAACGGAAAGCCACGCATATCTCCGCTTTCGGCATCGACGGAGCCTGTCGTTTGCATGGATGGAACACCGAAAGGGGATTCCTCTAAGTCTAACACCCAAGATACTAACAGCGGCAAAGAGGAGATAGACACGAAATCGTCGTCGGAATCAGCTCGTAAGTGACGTCATAGTTCAGAAGCAATTCCAGTCTGACATCTGCTCGCATCAACCTCGTTATCTGTGCTTGCTGCAACTTCTTTTCTGACTTTATACTGCTTGCAAGACAAATAATATATTTTTGTTTTAATTCATCTATTTACTAATCTAGTTATTCTTGATGTACTCTATTTTATGATATAATTTAGTTTTTATTAAAGTTACACAGGAAAGGGTGAGAGTGAAAGCTAAAATCTACCAATATCAATTTCGGAAATTTCTAAAACAATGTTACGTCGTATGTGTACAGTGAAATTTTTTTTTTAATTTTCCACTCGTGGAAGTTCTTAGACAAGCACTTCTGACGTTTCCAGAAAATGTTACACGAAGCTGCCACAGATATGGCCACTCTCTCCACCCAGCACTTTTGGACAGCAACTTGTTATACGCATCTAAATTGAGTATCAGTCTCTTTACGAAGATGTGTGGGGCATGATCTGCCCTTTGCTGGAAATACACCGCGAACTATCACAATATAAAGAGGATTAGTCTTCATGACGCACGGAAGTTTGTGCGGACTTTAGACTAAACCACCTGTTGTTCTGCGCGTTTTGTACCTTGGCCTAAGAAAACCCAGAGCATCCCCGAATCGACTGGATGTTTGATTTTGTTGCGGAGATTCTTGTTTTTCGTAAGACGGTTTTTCTGACCGTGAGTAGTTGTCCCTTGCAACTCTTGTATGAGGAGTATTGATTTACTCCTCTCCAGGAGTTAGGCACAAGGCCAGTTTTTATCTTACTCCCACAAGTAATATGTGACCCAAGGTCGGGTCGGGAAAGTGGAGTTTAAAAATTGGCTGGGCAGCCTCGTTGGCATTCCCCGGTAGGGGCGGCTCAGGCAGTAGGCAATAAACTTACTCCTCCCCAAAGAGGGGAGGCGAAGCCTGGGAGGGTGGACCTCCTAGAACTGCACAGGACAGACCCATAGACCGGCGTAAATCAAGCCCCGAAGGCCAAGACAATACCAGTCTATGGGATATCCATCGGAACAGATGCTACACTTTGATCTTAGCCAAGCCATTCCGACGCACATCTCTCTCGCCAAGATCCTAATTGCCTTGTCCGGATCTTCTTGCATCATTTTCGCAACTTCTCGACGTATTTCGTTGGGACGCCACAGTCAAAACGCTTGCTATGATCCTTCTTACTGGCTACTGATTGCACATTTTTATCGAAATTCTCCATATCACATCTCATGGCCATAAATGTATTCAATGAGGACTGAGCTGCAGCTAAGATTTCCGATTTATTTTAATTCGGCGCGTATCATCATGACGTAAGTCACTCTAATCCAATAATCCGGTGCTTTCGAGTCGCCCATGGTCTCCAGCTCCCACTCCCCAATAGTATGCAGGAATAGCTATTCGTTGAACTTTACCATTATTAAATACTTCAAAGTGTTTTGAAATTAAATGATATGAAAATAAAATATCAAATTTGTCTCGACCATTCTGTGTATATATTACAGTTTCATATATATATATATATATATATATATATATATATATATATATATATACACTTATGTTTATTTTTGTAGATTAGGATTGATAATTTGTATTATTAGGATTATTCGGACTACTGTTCACATCTTGAGTGTTATTCTCATAACGTTTCGAACGATGTAACCTCCGACCTTATTCAGGTTTAAGGCTCCACAAAGACTCGTGGTAAAACGGATAAAGTAGTAAGTAAAATTCAGTTATAAGTGACACTCTTCTGGAGGCTAAAGGTTCAATTCTCAGTGCCGGCGATACTAAGAATACAATTGTGAATTACTTAAGACTTCTGCCTGATCATGCCTGACGGAACGAGAGCATGCTACCCCTTTGGATTTAATAAAGGATTCCGTTCTAAATTCCGTGCATATTCCAGAGCTCGACAGAAAGTTTCCCGCGTTCGACAAGATACACCTGAAGAAGCTCGGAGGCGTTGTAGAATTACACTGAATATGATAACAGTCGTCCGAATAATCCAAATGAAACAAAATATACACTTATATCATGAGATAATGTATTACGTATATACTTTTATCAATATTTACTTTAACAGTGCCTAACAAATATGTAGAGCCTAGCAGTATTATAGAAACTAACTCCTGCTAATTGAACTACATGGAATCCAATTTAAAAAATGAAAAGAGATAATGTATTCAAATAAGACTTGCCAAAAGGCCATGACACATATTATTAAAAATTAAATAAATATGAACTTTGAGGTGCGGAATTTCTCTGCTTTTTGTTATGTTTATTTCTTTGCATTGTTTTTATTCTTTTTATGCTTGAGATTCCTGATTGGCAAATGCATGTTCAACTGCTTTTTATTCTTTAGCGAATTGTTTCATTTCATTCTAACGTCATTCATCTAATCTCTAGTTGAAATCTTGGGAGGACATTTTAATACAATGTCTTCTATTTTAACTTCTTTTCACTGATTTTCTTCTTTGCGTGTCTTTCAAGCTGACGATATTATATATTGTTTTCTTTTTCATATAATTTGCAGACTTTGGTTTTCTACTTTCATTGCAATGTTCACATATTCAGTACAAACCCAAAACTGTAGTCGCCCTTTATCATAATTCGGCAACGTTCATGGAACCCCTAAATTATTAAATCTACTCGAGTAGCCCCTTTTCATTTTATTTTACATGCAGTCCATTATTGTTTACTTTAACACCTAATGCTATTCATAATCAAATTGATGTTCAGGCAATAACACGTTATATTCAAGTAAAAACTACGACTTTCTAATTTCTGACAAATAAAAATTTTACTTAAAACATAAAGTCACACATAAAGCTTAAAAATGTGCATTTCTTCTGTTTCCCAATTTCTTTTGTTTCCGCAATAAAAGAGGATAATGAATAATTAAGAAATAAAGACAGTACAAATGTTAAGCATGAATAAATACAAAATATTGTAAATAAAGGAAAGATAAATAGACACAGAAAATAACTTAACTGATTGAAGCGAATTTTTAAATTTGCCTCTGACACTTAGCGACTAGCAGCTATGGCTGAAGCGTCTTAACTGAATTATAAACAAGTGATTATAATAATAATAAGAAGAAGAATAAGAATAATAATAATAATAATAATAATAATAATAATAATAATAATAATAATAATAATAATAATAATAATAATAATAATAATAATAATAATAATAATAATAATACACCAGCCCAACAAACAACTCAGCAAGAGACACCAGCCCAACAAACAACTCCGGAAGCACTGAACCCAGAAACAAAAAGACAAGAAAGGAAAAGTGGGAAGAAAAACAACTACATGGACGCTTTATAAGACTCACAAGCGATGAAGCCAATGAAAATAGTTGAGCATGGCTAAGAAAAGGACACCTGACCAGAGAAACGGAATCTCTGCTGACGGCCGCACAGAACAATGCGATTAGGACAAACTTTATTAAAGCAAAGATAGATAAAACCCAGGAAAACAGCAAATGCCGATTGTGTGGACAAAGAGACGAAACGATAAATCATATAATAAGTGAATGCAGCAAGCTAGCCAAAAAGGAATACAACAACAGACATGACAGTGTGGGGAAAGAAGTACACCGGGAAATGTGCAAACAACTGAATTTCGAATATGCAAAAAAACGGTACAAACACAAACCAAAAACTGTACTAGAAAACGAAAAACACAAAATCATATGGGATATGAATGTACAAACAGACAAACCTCTAATAGCAAGGAGACCGGGTGTGATAATAATCAACAAGAAAGAAAAATCCTGCAAAATCGTGGACTTTGCCGTTCCAGCAGACCACAGAGTGAAGATCAAAGAGACGGAAAAAAAGAAGCAAATATACTGAACTTGCCAGAGAATTGAAAGGAATATGGAACATGAAGAAAGTCAGTATAACACCAATAATCATAGGAGCACTAGGAACAGTTCCCAAAAACATGGAGAAAAGACTAGGAGAAATAGGAATCAAAGGAATAACTGAGACCATACAAAGGACAGTAATGATCAAAACAGCTACAATCCTGAGAAATGTCCTCGAATGCGGAAACCAACCCACATAAGCAACGAATGGAGAACAAACACATGGAAGCACAAGACAACAGAACCGGGGAAAATACAACCGCACGATGGAGGCGCAAGCATAGGCTGACGCCACGAAAATTATGGACAGAGGGTCGAGGAGGGAAAGCGCAAACCAGACCTCCACTGGAAGAGCGCGGACAGCTCTGGGACCTTGGGGAGGCTTGTTGCCACTCGGGCCCCAGAGGGGACCAATGGCCCTTATCAGCGGGAAATCGTTGGTAGGTGGCTGTTGCGATTACCGCAAGGTCATCAGCGGTGATGAACGAAAAGAGGTGGAGCATACTGGAAGTCTGAGGAGACTTGTTGTCACTCAGACTCCAGGAAATACCACAGGTTGTCGGCAGTTGGCGATCACTGACGAGGACCAGTGTGATAACTCCTAGTGAGTAAATAATAATCTGGAGAGGCTTGTTGTCACTCAGACTCCAGGAAATACCACTGGTTGTTGTCGGTGAGCAATCACTGACGATGATCTGTGTGAGAACTCCTAGTGAGTATAAATAATAATAATAATAATAATAATAATAATAATAATAATAATAATAATAATAATAATAATAATAAGTTTCATTAATCAACTGCTATGGGGAATGAGTCAGGGGCATTACTAATTGAACGTTCCTCGTACTTAAAATGCAAATAAATATCACTTTTCATCTTTCGTGTGTCTAGCGTCAGACGAATTTTCCATAAACAGTATTACTTTTCAAAAATTCTTCATCTGTGTAACAGACTACCATTGGACTGCTTTCCTATAGACTACAACATGTTCATCGTGAATCCAATGTCAATAACAACTTGTCATTACCCGTCGTTATAAGTAATTAGATTCATGTTCATTCCATCTATCATATTCAATCTTATAATATTCTTCACCATTTAACTGAGAATCTATTCATCTCATAAACCTATTTCTCTGAGTGGCACTTGATAAATGGTGATTCATTATATTTTGTTGACCAACAAATTCGTTCGTTGTTTTTTAAAGGAAAACCCCCAAACATCATGTTTAGAAACATAACCGAGTTTACGCAATTAATTTTCCACGCTCCATTTTAAAATCTTGAGTCTGCGATTTGTCTGATTGTCAAACGGCAATCTGGTTCAACTACGGTTTTAACTAAGTCACTGTTGATCATCTTTGGCCGGCCAGAACGAGAAGCATCTCTCAATGAAAAAAATAATTTTCAGAATCGAGCAAACCATTTTCGGCACACTCGTTCTGTATCAGCATCCTCACCATACACATAGAGTATCTCTATGCAGGATTTCGTAGCGTTTTTCTTTTTCTGTAGTAAAAAGCATAAGATATCGGTAGTGCTCTGCTTGATCTTCCATTTCAAGGCCTGAAATACACACACAAATTTAAAAACTACTCTGCTCGGAGGTATATTACTCGCTACATACAAATGCAGGATTTTAAGAATAGGAATATAAAACGATCTTTGGTAAGCGGGAAAGATGACATTCAAATAACAAATGATATTTTTCTTGCATTTTAATACAAAGTGGATTGAACATAACACCTCGATATATTTCCTTACAAGTTTATAATCATAATATAAATAATATGTTTGGGCAGAATGAAAGGTCTACCCCCGATACAGGTATTCTGTCCAGCGTTAAAGAGTGACCTTTTCTGTCCAGAAGTTAAAAACACTAGTTATACGTGTGTGCGTAATTCAAAACGAAATTTTGATTTCTTTCTGGCGAGTTCTTCAAAACCGTCGGAAGTGGTGCGACTGGCTGTCCATATTATAATATCCTTTACATGATCGGACGCCCTGTTCATCGGATGCCTTTCCTGGTAAGTCGTATACACTCTCTACACACCACAACATAAAAACGTATATTTACTTTCATTGCACATTCATATTTCTTTGTCTACGACCTTGACAACCTGTGTTATTTCCTCATTGTATATGCTATAACAATGTATTCTTTCTTTAGTACTGATGTTTGTTGTTCTTTATTTTGTCAAGTATAATGTGTATTACATTACATGTGTCTGTAACACATTTTCTGTTTGCTTTCAACAAACTATTTTATGTAGGAATAATTGTGTATATATGTAAATAGGACTGTCTCTTCACTTTTCTTTGATCATTCTTCTGACACACACGTATGTTATCGCATATAAGACAACACACAAAAATGGCGACTACGTGTATGGAAAAGATATACTTGAACTCGTGGGCATTCGAAATGTAAAAGCAAAAATATAAATTGTCTGTTAGCGTTACAAATAAATCTAATTGTTTTGTTTTGTATATATTTACAGGTGCAAATATGGGATCGATCTGCACAAATTCCTGGAAAGAATTTACGGCCATCGTTCTACTTCCAGTGTTTATGTCTAATTTACTTTCCAATTCATGAAATTGTTTTCCTTTGGATAAACGTATTAAAATTTGTAATAAAACATTTGTTTATGGAAACAGTTATTTTTTACGACTAAGTCTTAAAATAAATAATAAAATCTATTTAAATAATTCTGAATCTACGAAATAATCTAACGTACACTATAAGTGTTCTCTATGATTTTAGCCAGTAAACCTCTTCAACGTGACAAATAATTAATTTCATAATTAATTTAATCGACATTCATAAATATGATCACTAGAGAAATGTGAAGAAAACATCATTATTTTCGATATTTGTAATTAATATCATGTTTACATCACGAAGGCTGTTTTTTGTTTCAAGCTAGTAAACGGAAGAAATTAATATTTTAACGTTTTACGTTTGATAAACGGCTGGATATACTCTATTAAATATTCATGATTCTTCACATACTTTTCACAGTTGGCTTAATATTCCGTATAAGAGCCATGCAATTAATAAGTAATCGATCAAAAACTCACACTCATAATGGGGCGTCACCAGCAATACATAGAATAAATTGTTCCCTCCCTGGTGAGTCGTCGAAACAGCAGTCTGTGGATGACAATTATATATATATATATATATATATATATATATATATATATATATATATCGAGGCAGCATTTTTTCCTTAAGACACGTATTATTAAAAATAACCGACAATTTTTGTCTGGTTATTTTAGTATTGATCCCTTCAATTTTCCGGATTAAAATCTTAATCTCGGAAGAAAATTGGCTGATGAAACTGCCGTAAGATTTGAGAACATAATACTAATACACAAAAATTCCACATTACTCATTAAAACAAAAAAAATCTGCTATTAACAAGATTAATTTCAACACTAGTACTAATATACTTAAATGCTTATAATACTTAATGAATATAGTTTCATATTTAAATTTTCCCGCCATAATTAATTATAAATCTCACTCCAGGTCTTTACCTGTTTGTCATTATTCGACTGACGATGGACCCAGACGGGTCAGAAAGTACTCTGGACCAACATGTACATTACGGCAGTTTCATCAGCCAATTTTCTTCCGAGATTAAGATTTTAATCCGGAAAATTGAAGGGATCAATACTACAATAACCAGACAAAAATTGTCGGTTATTTTTAAAAATAATATATATATATATATATATATATATATATATATATATATATATATATATATGTGTGTGTGTGTGTGTGTGTGTGTGTGTGTGTGTATGAGAGAGAGAGAGAGAAAGAGATTCGGAGACAAAAATAGGTACAGAAGACTCCAACGTCATTTCTCTATACAACACATAGTTGGCCATTTTGTACGAAGATTATAATATATTGTTTTTTTTTTTAATTTTCTCATCAGAAGATTGATTTTCGGGTAACGCTCATCCTTCTTCGGCCCAACTTCTAAATGTAAAATCCGGTTAAATAGCAAATCTTTCTGTTTCAAACGCGTACATTTGTTTTTAAAAAGTATTATGTATTTGTCTTCACACATCCGAGTTTCAACTCTTTTTTTTATTTATAGCGCTTGGATTTTTGGTATTACCCTGTAAGGTTCAACATAAATTTAGTATTGTAGTTTCCACGGATCTGTGTATGTATATATATGTGATATAAACCTTTGTTAGATAAAAAAAAACAATTAAATACATAAAACTGCAACCTGCTACCTTGTTGATTTGTCTCTGTACGGCTCATTCTTGGACATTTGAGAAACACATTTTAATGTATTGTTTATTAAATACTTTTGATTTCTGCAAAACCTAATAAAAAGTCTTAACATCAAAAAGATTCCCTACTCCCTAAGTTGGTCTATATTAAAAAAGTCAAACTCATATACTCCTGCTTCTACCTTCTGCCAACTATGTACCTTAGAAACTTATATGATAGCTACTGCACCCAAGAACTTAAATGTTATAAACTCCAAAAATGAACTTATTTCAAATTGCAGACACAAACGAAAATTTAAATACATTAATTTCATTACTCCCTCTAACACTCCTCCTCCCAGCCAATAACTCCCCGTTTTTTAGCATCTGACAAATCTCTAAACTATATCCCAGGGTAATCTTGTAACTTCTATTCTTAACGCTCCTAATCTCACTAATTAACCCTCCCAATAAATTCTTCCTCCCCATTGCACCTAACAAATATATCTACCCGTAACACCTATAGTAGATTGAACTAACAGTATTCCTCCTACTTCCCACCGATCATTAACATATCTAATATCTAAACATTTATACCTCATCTGCAACATAGCTCCTATTATCCTTTTATTTCAGCTCCACTCCTAACCTCTTATATCTATCATTTTTTCTCCTGTCCGTAAACCTACCCACAAACTCCTTCATGGCCTCTTATTCTCACTTCCTTATTATCTCCCACACATCCACTATATCGTCCTTATATTGGACTCCTCCTAATAGCAACATCTTCCTCTGTAACTTCTTTTCGTCCTCTTTTTAACTACGATCCTCGAATTCCCCTCCAATTGGGCCCATATCTATCCCCCTGTAATTCCCATTAGATCTCTAACACACTAACATCAAAATGTAAGTTTGCTTAATTTTTCAATCCAACCCTGGCCCATAACACTTATATTAATTCAATTGTGACTAGCATTTCTATCCTATCTCCTTAATAGCCTTCATACCCCCTTGGAAAAAATTCTTTTAACTAATTGATTGATTCAGGCTAGTTGCATAACTACTTATTTTGGCCTATTTTGAATAATCCTAATCCCTCTAACTACTTGCGAGCCATTTTCTATCGGTCTATTCTCTTTTTGCCCACCTTATCTTATCTTTGACCAATTTCACCCCCATCTCCTCAAATCATATTTTCAAACTACTTGGAAACCCCTTTCTAGCTTCCCTTATATATCTAATTTAATTTTAAACTGTAATTGTTAATTGTTACCCTGTTACGACTCACTCACCATTTAAACTATAGATTATAACACCGACACTGCACTCAAGTTTTAATTGAACCAACCCAATTCCACCCCCTATTACTTGTAATCGAAACAAATTGTTTCAAACAATCTATCTTTATCCCTTAAACTGTTCCCCTCTCCTAAATTTCAATATAACTGAGTAAGACAGACTTGATTTTAATTTCACTAACTCTTTTCCCATTAATTTATTTCCCCCTCTTATCCCCCCTCCTGTCTCCTTGGTCATTTAATGCCCCTTCTAATTATTCATCTAACCCTTAATTTGGTTTTAAAATAATTTTTTTTAATTAACTATTCCCTAGCTCCTTTTAAATTTTAATTTTTAATTTTTAATTTTAATCATTCACTCTCTCACATACCTCTATTTCTTTTACCATGCTTTTAACTAATTCTATTTTAACCCTTTTTAAACCCCCAGAAACCCGAACTGGTAACTACAATTTAATCTGTTCTTAGCTGCCTGAAATGTTAGAAGCTCACTCATTTGACTTCTATCTTTAGAATCAGCAATCTCACATCCCACTTCAGATTAATCCTACCCTCCAAAACCTACATCCTACCGCCCGCCCACACCCTCAACCTCCCTGTCACTTTAACTTCATCCCCATACCAACCCTTCCTCCTTTTCCTCTTTCCTTCTTTTTATTTTCCCCTAACTCACAAAGCGGCTATTTTAAACAATCCCGTACCTCATAAACCCTCCCCCCTAACCCCAAATCTTTAACCGGTTTGCCTTTTTTGATTCATTTGGATTTAAACCTTGAATGAGATATCATCTGCCTTTTTTGTTCCTGGAAGTATATAAAAAAAATGTCCAATTTCTCTCTTTTCAATCCCCTTTAAGTGCGTCTGGACTTACCTATATTTTGAGCACTTTCTCCACACTGTTCCCACGCAAAGAGTTTTGATTCACATTCTACAATTCATCGGACTTCTTTTCAACGGAAATTTACCACCCGGACAATTTGCATATCTTTTTCACGGAACTTTTCTTTTCTTTTCATTCACTGCGTTTTTTTAACAAAAATTCTTTTAATAATAATTTTCATATTTTTCAAATATTTGAACTTTGGTTTTTTCGAAAGCCAACTTATCCATCTGTATTTCTCCTCTGATGATAAGATTTCTATCTTTGAAAAGCCTTGGCCTAAGGAAAGAATAATAAACACTAGTTTATTACTGAATACACCTTGCATTGAACAATTGAAATTTGAAATAAATTTGAACAATCGTCGAATATTTATCACTCTTTTTTTCTTCTATCTCTGTATATATATATATATATATATATATATATATATATATATATATATATATATATATATATATATATGTATATATAAAGATAGATGAAAGAAGACGGATAAACATGTACGAATGACAAATTAATTCCAACTTCGGTATACTAAGTAATAAAAGTATGTTTATTATTCTTTCCTTAAGTTAAGGCTTTTGAAAGACAAAATCTTATCATCAAAGGAAGTAACTAGATAGATAAGTAATATACATATATATATATATATATAGAGAGAGAGAGAGGGGGGGAGAGAGAGAGTGTGTGTGTGTCAGGTTGTATATGAAAAGAAATCAAATAAAGTGCTCGATCATATAAGAGAGCTAATATAATTTATTTAGATACTGTATATTACATATTTCAGCAATGTACCGCGGTTTCATCCAAAAGGGCAGATTTAGACATCTTTAGTAAATCTTCGTGCCCAGTGGAATCATCGGCAAGCTGAAATAATTGTAGACACGTCTGACAGGGAATGGCGTCAA